>JBBBDQ010028678.1:0-202500 GCA_037127315.1 Ascarosepion bandense | reverse complement strand
ATGACAATGCAAACAAGAAAATTAACATTTTCCCACCTGTTGAGTTTCATCAGCATCTTACAGCAGATAAAATCCTAATAAATGACATATTAATTTTTTCAACAAAATATCATTGATTTTGTTTTCAGCTTGGAATTTGTAATATTTTAAAAATGTTGATTTTTAATTTCTGTATTAATTGTAAATTATTCATTACAAATTTTTCTCTAATTTTATTAAATGTAACACATTTAATTCAATCTAAAAAATAAAAATTGAACACAAATTTGTCTCTACTTCTGAGACGAGGTAGTATTTATATTCTTTACATTGTTCAGACTATTGTCCTCATCTTTATTGCCATGTCTATGATATTTTAGCTGATGTACACTCCACCTTTTTTCAATGCTAGGAATTTCTCAAACCCTTTATTTCAGCCAGAAGTGGCATCGCACATGGAATCAACCCAGTGATCGAAATAAAGGGTTTGGTTCAAAATTCTTAGCACCTAAAGAAGGCCAGAGTGTACATCAGCCGAAACATCATAAACATGGCAATAGTCTGAACAATGTAAATAATGTAAACACAGAAATGTTAAGAAATTATGAGTTAAGAGGGATATATCAACAACTACATTTTCTCTTCAGCATAAGTTTTCAGTGACCACCTCTTGGGCTAGCGACACAAAACTAAAATTAAATGAATAGAAAGTTAACCACTGTGCTAATAAACTGTTTGCACATTAAGTAGAGCTTTAACATAAGCAGAAAAATGACATTTGCAAGAGAGGATGATGGAGATGGCAAAAGGAAATGACAATAACATACTCTTCTGTGTAATGATTATCAGGTGTGGCAGATACATGACGATGGACTGAAGGTATACTTGCCTAAACATTATTAAAAAAAAAAAAAATGAAAATAATAACTTGAAGTTGGAAGCCATCAAAATAATCACAATACCAACGCTACTTCATTTAAAAAATTAAAACAAAATAAATAGCAATTTTCTGTTCAACATTCAAGCTGTTTTCTCTGCTGGTCATAATTTTCACTGCATTTATTTGACACTCGCCATATGTGCACATGTTACTTGAAAATAGAAATGAAAAAGAAAGAAACTAAGAGCTGTGATAAGGTAAATTAAAGTCATAAAAATTTAAATGAAATAAGAATGTAAACTGCCCAGAGACAATCACCAGGAAGTGAGCTTTCTGTCTTTGGACAAAGAGTAAGTATCATTGCTAGAAGAGAAAACTCTTTTAGAGGCGTAAAATTTCATTAGTTCCTGTCAAAAGAACAGTATTCATAAATATGCTACATACTTGCAGGCTGGTTGGTTTGTTTTGTTCAGCAGCATATTAACCACCTAGGTTATTTCGTGCCGAAATCTAAATAATTTCAACACAATTTTATGGCTTCAACTAAATATATTTTGAGCACAACTGTATTTCTTCAATGACAAATAAAATGTATTGCTGGTATTTTTATTATTAAAATGTATTTTTATACTTTCATAGCGTTTTTGTTTGGGGCTGAGCTCACTATGTACCTTTACCTGGATCATGGTGGATATGGAAATAACAGCAGTTAAGTTCCTCTCCTCAAAATCTCCAATCTCAGAATTCTTGCTACATATTTGTAAGAAAACCTATATACTTTTAAATACAGATACAAATATACATTATTTACATTGTTTGGCCTTCTTCAGGTGATAGATGTAATGAAAAAGACATGGTATATGGAACTAGAACAATCTATTCTCATGGACTAAATAAAGAAAACTTTAACACATATCACCTTGAAAAGGCAGGAGTGTACAATGGTCAAAACATCATAAACATGACAATAAATGTAACCAAATTGGATAAGATCCAATTTGGTGAAACCTTGGTAGGTTTGTTGGCTCTCTAGGTTAGTTATATACTTAGTTTGCTTGCTCTACTTGTTTTTGTTTTAGGTTACTTGTCTCAAGGTTTTTTCTTTAAACTACATACTTTGACTGATGTTCGGGTGCTTTGCTCGTTCTTTTTTTATGACCATTTTTACTTTTCACATATGTACTTGGAGGGTTTTTCGAAATGAGTATAATGACAAGTTTACATTTATGTATATATATATATATATAAAAGTTAAAATACATAATCTATCACATCACCATTCATATATATATATATATGTATATAAGTTAAAATACATAACCTATCACATCACTATATATATATATATATATATATATATATATATAAAACAATCAGATGTCTGGCCACACTGATGAAGTATGTGGATAACTAATAATGCTCTCATCATCTGATTGAACTCTCAAGAAATGAAAATTTTAAAACAGTTGCTGCTTCTGTGATTTACGCATTACTCTTCAATCATGAATTGAGTTCTCTTGGCTGCTGGCATGTGTATACACCGTGTATATATAAAATGTTAAAATCTCCTCCTCTCTCAGTTGTGCACTAATAGTTTAGAGATAGACTCTCTGACTGATGCCAAATAAATTGAGTTTTGATCCCCGTTGAAAGCAATCAGATGTCTAGCCACATTGATGAGCTGTGATGCAACAAAACAGGTTTGTATGTGGATGACTTTTCACACATACACACACACATATATATATATATATATATATATATATATATATATACTATATAAATTACACCATCAAAACCATCTTGCTATTAGGGAGGCATTATATATCAAACAATTCTCTCCTACCATCAACCTTACATTAGTTGATAGTGGAAACAGAATACTGAAAGTTTTTTTAAAATAGAAAGATTCTGACACAATTTTCATTTGTGCAAGATATGTGAGAGCTTAGAATGATTGATCTTTTTACAAAAACAACACAAAATAAATTATTATGTTACAGTCAAAATATGAAGAAAAAATAACATTGGTAGAGACATAACACTCTTGAAAATGAGCAGAGAAGTGGCTGAAAGTGCTTGGAATGATAATTATAAAAAATTTTTACATTCTTTAACTCCAGCAAAATGAAAAAATGTTAGGATGTGGGAAAAAGTAAATAAAAAATTTATCAAATCTTCCTTGTTATCTGTATTCAATTGAAGAAAGGTTGTTGCTCAAGTATGTGTGTGTATATATATACATATATATATATAATTATTAACCACTTATTGGTCAGAGTCAAATTAGACCAATAAACAGTTGTATTAAAATGTGCTCAATACATATTTGAAGAAAAAAACAAAAATTTAACATTTAGCTTTTAAATATTCTATTTCAGAATATCAGCTGATTATATCAGCTTGGTTTCCACCTTTCAACATATTCATGCTTTATATATTAACTTATTATCCAATGCATTTATGAATGCATAACAAAAATTATAGAATGCATAACAGAAAGTTCAAAATAAGGGAGAAGTTAGTTAAGACTAGCAAAATAATATTTTAAACATTTTATCCAGGTATATACAAGCCCAAAATGTATTTTCTAAGGTGTATACATACTGCCATTATTTTGGACCTTTCATTTGGAAACCATTCTCATTCTGAAAATGACACTATTGTCAACTTCTCTTCTTGGCACAATCTGCAAACATCACTATTTTGCAAGGTCAGGACTTTTTTAATATACTCCAAGTTACATAAGGCTGTTTGCCATTTCTTTTTTTAATTTCCATATATGTTTGCCCAGTTTGGTACAATTTTGCAAAGTGTTACATTATTGATTAATATATAATGTCTGAAGATACCAAATAGTTGAAACCAAAGTAGCAAAACTGGCTGATATTCTGAATTAGAATAAATATATACATATATATAGCACCTAAGAAAGATTTTCGATATGAGTATAATAATAATCATATTTATTTATATATATATATATATATATATATAATAATCCCCTCAAACATCACTGATCTCTACCATAGTTACATGCACCTGAATGTAACCATCAGGAAGTGGGTAAATTTTAAGACAAAAGTAATGGATACTTATCGCCTCGATCAAAAATCTGGTGTGGGCAACAAAGCAAACCTCACTGCCGAGCTTGAAAAGGACATCCAATCCGTAGTGGACTGGAATAAGAATGGCTCATAAATTTTAATGCTTCCAAAACGAAGCTGCTATCAATTAACCATCATAGACAATCGTGCCTACCTCCCATTAGCATGAAACAGGCATGCCTCCCAGAGAGTAAAACACTACGCCTCCTTGACCTCACACTCTCAGCAGACCTCAAGTTGAATGACTATATTAAATCCATTGCTAAATCCGCTGCTATGAAAGTCGAATCTCTGTGCAGGGCCCGATGTTTCTCTCGTTTTAATCTATCCTGCACATATATAAATCTACCATCCGATCGTGTATTGAATACTGCTGCCACATCTGGTAGGGTGCCCCTGCTATTCTCCTCGGGGTTCTTGACAAAATACAATGAAGAATCTGTAATGTGATCGATACCGACTTGGTAGACCGGGTGCAGTTACTCTCTCACTGGCGTGACATGGCTTCTCTGTGCCTCTTCTATAAATACTTTCACAGCTTCTGCTCCAATGAATTAAGATCACTGGTGCTCCCAGGTACGAATTTGTTCGAGATACTAGATTAGCAACTAGGTCCCACCCTTTTACAGTGAAACCGATAAAATGTAACCGCAATTTCTACTCCAACAGCTTCTTTCCTCGCATTTCCTGCCTGTGAAATTCCCTTCCACATACTTGCTTCCTGACAGCTATAATCTCCAGGAGTTTAAATGTAGGGTCAATAGACACCTCCTAACACACTAACTCGCATCCATTCTCTCAAACACTCTTCCCATCTACCCAACCCTCATCCTTGGTATCATTACTCGCCTATCACCCTCCTTCTGACATTTCCTATATCTAACCACTCTTTCTCATCACTTTCTTCTATATAATCCCCTGCACAATAGTGACAGTGGAATGCCTTGCTTAGGGTAAAATGATTAAAAACAAAATATAATAAAAAATGGGTGGACTTAAGATAGTAAAAAATTGTCAATGTTAGCACCAACTGATTTCACCCAGCATATATATATATATATATATATATATATATATATATATATTTGATAGATTTAAAAATATATACATAGGTATATGACCAAGTAGTTTGAATATTCACTTTTCTAATTTCATTCACCAGGCTTGGGTAAGACATGATATGTTCTGATACTTTTTAAAGATATCAAACACTGGGATTGCCTCACCAGACTTATAATATCACCTTCCTGACAAATCAGCCATGGTGAGATTTGGATCCAAGTCAGAAAGCAAATATTAGAAAATATATATTCAGTTTAAATACTGAATTGATAAAACTGCTTAAAACTAGATCTGAACCCACTATTCCTCTGCTATATGAAGCTGATTCTTACTGACTTTTAGTTTTTTGTTTGTTTTTTTTTGCTACAATATACAAAACCTTTGGAGGGAAAAAAAAACAAATTTTTCTTATTCATCTCAATTTTGGTCATGCACTATCAAAAGTATCTGATTTGAACTCGCAACACTATCATTTAAGAATCTATGTTTGCTGCATGTTATTTTACTCATATTCATCATATGTGATCAGTCTTTCTCTGTTTATAAGTAGATTTTAATAAAAGTAAAAATATTCTGGTATTCCTGTTTATATCTGGAGTTATTCTGATTTTATTTTGATATTTTATTCAAAAAATTTGAAAAAGTGAGAAAAAATACTCAGAGGAAATTTTATAACAGAAATACAGTGAAGGGATTATAAAATTTCATAAACTTGTTTTGTGCAACAGTAGAATTACAGAAAACACAATTTGGATTTTATCCTCTTACATTTATTTAATACATTATATAAATTTGTCTAAAGATAAGGAATCACATTTAAGCAATAATCAAAGAGTTGCCAATGACAAAACAGCAAAGAAAAAAGACTGATGCAAATAAGAGATATTCACTTACATGGCATGTTGGAATGAATTAATCATGTTATCTGAGAAATATCTGGATAAGATCTTCCAAATAATTAGGTTCCATAGATCTGCTGCAAATTCACTAAATAACTTGTTTTGATGCTTATTTTTAATTTTCTATTTTACAAACTGGATGAGTTAATAAACGCTCAATATTTTCTCATTCCAACCAGTTATATTCAAGTCAAATACTCATTATAGAAAATGGAAAAGTTGTTCATATCAACAGGTAATTATCATCATAGCAAGTAATGAGCAAATTGACATAGAAATAAAATTAAGCGTCAGAAAATTATAGACAACAGTATACTAGATAGCTTTACTTTATCCCATTTGCACAAATAGGCTCAGCTGAATGTGTAACATTATATGAAAAGAGGTAGTGTAGCTGTTTCAGCCATGGGATGTGGACAGTGTTTTACTCTCTTTGGCACTGAAAAGATGAAATTCACAAAGATGGAGCACTCTCTCTCCAAATTAACAACGCTTCTCTGTTTTCCTTAAGCAAAATTAACAAAAGTTTCACAAAAATGTACACCGTGTACAAAGTTCAAGAGCCACTCAAGGTAGAGGGTTACAGAATAAGATCCACCACCTCAAGCAAGAAGATATTACCACGAAGATGCAAGGGGTCACTACATGAGAGACAGAAGAAACCAGAGACTTTAGAAGGAACCAGAAACCTAAACAGGTCAAATGGGATAAACCCCTACTTCTGTTCAAAAGATTGTAGCAGAAGGTGAACCTGATGATAGACAACCTATCTATTCCTATTGAGAAAAGAAAAAAATAGTGAAATGAATGGTAAATAAAATTTCTGAGTTATAGGCAGAGATGTTAGAAATATAAAGTTGAAGTAGACTTTAGAAAGAACTGTATACTGTGAATATGTGAATTCCTGGACATATGAAAAATGTAAGAACACACAGGTAATGCAAGAATATAATCACCTGTAATTAACAGTTAGTATAGTTATTCAATAAAGAGTGAACACTAGGTTAAAATAACATCAGTTAATACACTGTACAGAATAGAAAACATTCCTTGTGGTTTTGTTTTAGTCATCAACCAACAAGCATCAACACATGAGTTACAGTGTCTTAACTGGACAACTGACTGTTACTATTGAACCATGAAAGTCTGGTGGCATGTTACTTGGTCAGATGAATCATGCTTCCAGATAGTTAGATTTGTAATGAAGAAAACCACATAAGTCTGTGGATTTGATTGTTAGCAGTGAAGCTAGTAGTGGCCATGTAATGAAGTAGGGTGTAGTCTGTTGGAATTTTACTTGGGAAACTGAAGTCACTCTGGACAGAAGTGACATATACACAGATGTTGCTGCAGCTAACCTCCTCTTTTTATGCTTATAGGATACAAAATCCTGTATTTTACAATGAGCAGCTGAAGCCCAAAAAAGTAGAAAACACACACATATAAAATTGGATCAGAAGCACGAAAAACAAATTTCAATACAAAATACTAAAAATTAAAATCCAAAATAAGTTAAGTGATTCTGGCAGCCAATTGAACAAAAGCCAATTGAATTTTCAATGACCTGTGTTTGTGGTTCTTGGCGCAAAAAATAAATTTGTTCAGAAATAATCACGTGATTGAATTAGTTATTTATTCACATTTTTGGTGGCAGACCATCATTCAGTTAGAGAACACAACTGGACACTAAAGAGGTGTCAACAACATCAACTTCAGCTGACTCCTCAAAACTTAACACATGATAAGTTAACTTTTTTCTCTGATCATTCATTTCTACGTTTTTTCCTAAAACATATACATTACACTTAAACAAACTCTTTGAATTTTGAAAATATTTTACTATCATCACAAAAAAGGGACTAAAAATACCAGTTGTTTGTTTATTGCACATATGTGAAATATATGATTCTTCTTTCTATTTTTTACAAAACATTTCGGTTTTACAAAATATTTTTTGCAAATTGTGCTATATTTTGTGAACAGGATACTCAGCATTAAATTTTTCTTTTAATCCGGCTATTCTGCTATTCTGAAAATGTGCGTTGGGGTGCAGTGGATATCGACCTAGAACGACAAATTGGAAAACTGAGTTCAAATTCCAGTTGAATTCCTTGCATTTACTTACACACAAATACCCTTGAGAAAAGTATTAATCCATCTCTTCCATCCAGTGATGGTTTAAATAGTTCTATAGCCTTGGCTGGCAACCACTCTACCATAGAAAGCCCAGTCAGTCATGTCTCTTCTGCCCAGTCAGTCATGTCTCTTTCAAGACATGATTACCCAAAGTGTGTATCATGTATGGCACTTAACTGACTACCTGATTCTGCTCCCACATTTTTGCTTTTTTTCTAACTTTGATCTTTTATTCCAGCAAACTAATCATGTATGTGTGACATGAAACTGTTTCTAACAAAACTCAATTAACTTCCAAGTAGTTCACATATTTATCAAGCTGATTATGCATAGTGTATGTTTCAAATTGCATTCTTTGCAGCAACACCCACCAAATTTTTTTTTTAATCGTTTCACCCCAAGCAAGTTTGTAACACCACTGATGTGCATGGGGCTACATAAGAGTAAAAGATTAGAAAGGAGGAGAGTCAAGAGAAAGATGAACCAGTTACAGGAGGTGTCAGAGAAAGAAGCAAGAGAAGGATTGGAATACAGGTGTGATGACAGTTGCAAAGGTAGAGAGAAAGAGGAGATATACAGGGTGATGTAGATAGAACTGGAGTCAAATGGATAAGAGATGGGTATTGACATTGCATTTAAATTCCTGGAGGTTATAGCCGTCAAGAAAGCAAGAACATGGAAAAAAGTTCCACAGGCGAGAAGTGCGAGAAAAGAAGCTGCTGGAGTAGAATTATTGGCTGCAGTTACTTGATCTAGCTGTGAATGGGTTGAACCCTGCCACTCTGGTTGCACAAGTAAACTCCTGTGGCAGGGGCACCAGTGACTTAAGTTTGTTGGAGCAGAAGCCATGAAAATATTTATAGAACAGACAGATGGAGAAAGTGGCTGAAGTCGAGCTACCAAGTCGGTACCTATCACATTACTGATTCTTGTTTGGAGCCTGTCAAGAACAGTTTAAATACTGGATTCATGGTGCCTGACCATATATAACAGCAGTATTCTATGCATGGACAAAGTTAATGATGCAGACCCCAAGAATATTCCCGAAGTAACATACACTGAGATGTAAAAGGTTACTGATCACAGAAGAAACTAAGAAAATCTTTTTGAGAAGAAAAAAACAATAAAAGGTCATGATTCAAAAGACTGATATTTCATTAAAATCTTTAATGATTAAATTTGACAAAAAAGCTGGAAAAGAATTTTGCAAGTGATAAGTGTGAAGAGAAAAACTATTATCATAGAGTATATGGTTATATCTAAGAATTTCAACTGTAAGATAATGAAGCCTAACTGCCAATCTAATACTGCACTGAAGTTTTTGAAGTTAGGGAAATAAATAAAAATTCTGGTTCTGAACAACTGCCACAAAATTATTTATAGAAAAAGCACAGGGAAGCTACATTCCAGTAGTGGAAAAGATGTCAGGTCAGGACTGTTGACATTGCAGATTCATCATTGGGTTTTGTTAAGAATCTCTAGATATGCCCTCCTGGTCAAAATATCAAGACCAGATACGAAAGAGTGAATAAAACTATAAAATACTATTACTTTAAAGGAAATATATTTACTAAACATTTACATTTAATTAGAAAATATAATTTCAACAATTGAAAATTTTAAGCTTTTAATTCTGTATTTTCTATTTTTATTTACATGATCTTATCTTTATGACCAATGAAAAAATACTTTTTCAGTGTTTCTTTAAATTAATCAATTAAAAGCTTAAAATTTTCTCTTTTTTGTTGATAAACTACATTTTCTAATTAAATGTAAATGTTTCACAAATATATTTTAATTAAAGTAACAGTATTTTATCCGTTTGTATCTGGTTTTAAGATTTTGATCAGAAGTTTATAGCAGAATCACCAGACCAGATGTGGCAACAATATTCAAAGCACAGTCATCTTATAAATGGATAAGATGGATTTGAGCAAAAAGTTTTGTCTAGCATAAACATAGTGGACCAACTTTCTTTGCAGCAGACCTAATTTTTGCCTCATTATTATTGTTTCACTTTGTGTCAGTGGAAAATGTGGAAGTGAGAAGACACAAAGGGTTGTTTGCCTAAAGATTTGCATCAGCCATATTGATGGCAGGCTCAAATAAATTACGTTATCTCCAGATCCCCTCAGATTTGATGACATATTTAAAAATGACTAAACTGATTTCGAAAAACTTTTGGTGATATGCAGTTTATTTTATCGACAATTACTAATCATAGATATTCACTAAAATTTCACATATGAATTTAAATTAACGGGAAATCACAAAGGACTTGTGTAAATGTACATTTTATTAAAGACTGTGAAAAAGATTCTAATATAGAAACATTGACATAAAATTTCAGGAATAAGAAGAGTTTCTTTCAACTTCTTTTCTTCATTCTTGAATTATTAAAAACTGTGTTAGAAATCAAAACAGAAAAGAGTAAGATTTCCTGCTTCTCAGGATTACAAATAATCTTTATTTCGTTTTAAATATAACAATTTACATTCCATCTTGACATGTATTTAAGTTGAAAGAAAGTATAAAACAGTCTGCTAAACAAAGATCTTTCTTTTGCCTTTGTCAGACTGACATTACAGAAAATGAATAAACTTATTTTATATAATCTATTTGTAATGAAACATTTAGAAAGATTTAACAAATAAATTTAAGATATTTGCTATGTTTTTCTTTAACAACAAGATCAAAATTATGCTCATTTTATTTTGTACACTGACTTTTATGGTTTGAAAAGCCAAGTATAATGATTTCCAATTCATCTGATCATCTTTTATTTATTAAATGACCAATTGAAAAATAAGAAGGAAGTTGCTTTTCTTCCATATAATTATCTTAATTGTAATATTTCATATCTTTATTTTTTTCAGATTATAGGTTAGGGAATTGGTAAAGGAATAAATTTCATTTTTAATCTTTATTTTCTTTTGGCTAATTTTTAATTCTTGACATTTCTCATTTTTATTTTTTCAATTTTACATTTGATTTTCATTCTTCTCTCCATTTTAGTTCTTAGATTTTCATTTTTAAAATGCTTATTTCTATTTTCTTTATAATATGGCTTTCATCAAATTTTCATTTTCTTTCTGATATTTTTTTGCAGTTTTTCTTGATTTAGTTCATTCTTTGTTTATATTGAAATATGTGCCTTCCTGATTTTTAATCAACTTTTGTCCTGTATTACATGCTCTTTTTTCTTATTTTCTATATTACATGCCTTTCTTTCCATATTCAATTCTTTTCCTTTCCTACATTTCATGCCTTTCTTTCCATATTCAATTCTTTTCCTTTACTACATTTCATGCCTTTCTTTTCATATTCAATTCTTTTCCTTTCCTACATTTCATGCCTTTCTTTCCATATTCAATTCTTTTCCTTTCCTACATTTCATGCCTTTCTTTCCATATTCAATTCTTTTCCTTTCCTACATTTCATGCCTTTCTTTTCATATTCAATTCTTTTCCTTTACTACATTTCATGCCTTTCTTTCCATATTCAATTCTTTTCCTTTCCTACATTTCATGCCTTTCTTTCCATATTCAATTCTTTTCCTTTCCTACATTTCATGCCTTTCTTTTCATATTCAATTCTTTTCCTTTCCTACATTTCATGCCTTTCTTTCCATATTCAATTCTTTTCCTTTCCTACATTTCATGCCTTTCTTTCCATATTCAATTCTTTTCCTTTCCTACAATTCATGCCTTTCTTTTCATATTCAATTCTTTTCCTTTCCTACATTTCATGCCTTTCTTTCCATATTCAATTCTTTTCCTTTCCTACCATTCATGCCTTTCTTTCCATATTCAATTCTTTTCCTTTCCTACAATTCATGCCTTTCTTTTCATATTCAATTCTTTTCCTTTCCTACAATTCATGCCTTTCTTTTCATATTCAATTCTTTTCCTTTCCTACATTTCATGCCTTTCTTTCCATATTCAATTCTTTTCCTTTCCTACAATTCATGCCTTTCTTTTCATATTCAATTCTTTTCCTTTCCTACATTTCATGCCTTTCTTTCCATATTCAATTCTTTTCCTTTCCTACAATTCATGCCTTTCTTTTCATATTCAATTCTTTTCCTTTCCTACATTTCATGCCTTTCTTTCCATATTCAATTCTTTTCCTTTCCTACAATTCATGCCTTTCTTTCCATATTCAATTCTTTTCCTTTCCTACAATTCATGCCTTTCTTTTCATATTCAATTCTTTTCCTTTCCTACATTTCATGCCTTTCTTTCCATATTCAATTCTTTTCCTTTCCTACAATTCATGCCTTTCTTTTCATATTCAATTCTTTTCCTTTCCTACAATTCATGCCTTTCTTTTCATATTCAATTCTTTTCCTTTCCTACATTTCATGCCTTTCTTTCCATATTCAATTCTTTTCCTTTCCTACAATTCATGCCTTTCTTTTCATATTCAATTCTTTTCCTTTCCTACAATTCATGCCTTTCTTTTCATATTCAATTCTTTTCCTTTCCTACATTTCATGCCTTTCTTTCCATATTCAATTCTTTTCCTTTCCTACAATTCATGCCTTTCTTTTCATATTCAATTCTTTTCCTTTCCTACATTTCATGCCTTTCTTTCCATATTCAATTCTTTTCCTTTCCTACAATTCATGCCTTTCTTTTCATATTCAATTCTTTTCCTTTCCTACAATTCATGCCTTTCTTTCCATATTCAATTCTTTTCCTTTCCTACAATTCATGCCTTTCTTTCCATATTCAATTCTTTTCCTTTCCTACAATTCATGCCTTTCTTTTCATATTCAATTCTTTTCCTTTCCTACAATTCATGCCTTTCTTTTCATAGTCAATTCTTTTCCTTTCCTACATTACATGCCTTTTTTTCTATATTTAGTTCTTTTAATTTCCTATGTTAAAATGCAGTTCTTTCTACATTCCATTCTTTCCCTTTCCTATATTATTTATCTTTCTTTCCTTTCCTAAATTACATGTATTTCTTTCTACATCCAATTTTTTTTCTCTTATATCACATTTACTTTAGAAAAATCTTGGTATATATATATATTGACTCCAACTGTTTTTTCAATCTTACTGATCCCCACTTTAATCAAGAACAAATAAACATGACAATCTGTCACTTAATTCTAACATCTTCAAAGTTTAAAAAACATTTCACTTTTCATTCTCTGATATTCTTTGTCTTTAACCTTTTCATAACAATTAGCATGATTTGCCAGTATTTTAGATGTTTTCCTGCATGCTTGAAATATTTGGATTCACTATTGTAAACAAGTTTTTTGACTTATATTTAAAAGATTACGTTAAAATAAATATGCCACTAATTTTATGGTAAAAATCAGTTATTTTGCACTGAAATTCTTTATTCATTTTTATGAATTTGAGGTAATGATTATTGTTAAATTTGCATTAGCTCTCTTGGAAAGCTATTATGCACACCAACCATTTATCTGCACTTTGAAACATAAACAGATTCAATTTCCCACATAGTTTGATTCATTTTTATATTGCAAAAGAATTTCTTAGATTACTTTAATTTTGGTTTGGCAGAAGTAAGAAAGCATTTTATGATGAGGTTTGAAATCAAACTTGCTTTTTTTCTCAAATAACTTTATGGCAAAACAGTACAAGAAACTCGGAATTCAAAGTCAGCAAAACCTTTTTTTTATTTTGAACAATTAGATATTCCTTCAAATGTTCTGTCCTGCTAAAATATTCCTCACAACCATCTTGAAAACAAGTAGATAAACTTAAATTTTTCTTATGTTGCAATGAAAAGTTCATAAGCTACTTATTGTAAATTTATGTCAAATGAAACTTACATCTGATATACTTAAGTAAAGTGAAAGGAAAAGAATAACGATGAAGAAGGCAAAGAATAAATCCAAGTTTCAGGAATAAATAAAATAATTTTCTATTATTTTCCATTATTGCTGCACTGAATTTATACAGATTTAATCATCGCATCTAAATAGCCTGTCATTTCCCAATTGAAATAAAGTTTCCTTAGAATAATACTTTTTTCTCAATGAATCAGCTTAGATATACTTTTATAAAACTTTCTTTGAAATATAAAATAAACCAAATATCAATAAAAATAACTTGTAAATAGAGGAGTTATACTTTAACAAATCTCTTCATATACACTGCCATATTTGAAGTTGCATTTTTTTATGAATGTGCAGCAAAAGATGCATATTTTTGTAAGAGTTAAAACAGTATTTAAAATTTCTGACTGTTAATTTTGAAAACCTATCTTCTGTTTATATACTCCATACTATTTTCAAATAAGTTTAAACTCTTTAAACTACTTACATTGTTCAGACTTTTGTCCTCATGTTTATTGTTATATTCACAATGTTTCAAGCCAAACCCTTTGTTTCATCCATGGAGCTATATTGTTCTAGTTTCACATGGCATACCTCCTCAGGATATCTCAGTTTCAATTACTTCCCTTTAGTAACTCAACTCGACAAGTTTTTTTTTTTTTACCTCTACTGTGGCCAGGTATTCACAACTCTTTGGGTCAAGTCACTTTTTATATAACTTTAAGAAATGCATTTATCCACTGGACCAGAAACAGCATGGCATGCAGAACTAGAACAATCTACTTTAGACTAAATAAAGAGTTTGGTTTAATATTCCAACTTATATCACTTGAAAAAGGCCAGAATATTTTCTTTATGTGCTGTGTTCTTTCAGGATGTAGGTGATCACAGACTTCCACTTGGATCTGTCTCTTGTCAATCAATATTTTTTGCTTACTATCTCTAAGCCCCACTCCACCATCCATTTGCTTATACCTAACAAGTACGTTGCACTGCTTTCCTCTGTCCCTTCTTCCCTTTATCCGAACAGTGAGTATTAAGTTCTCTAGGTGTCCTAGGAACCTCATTTGTCTTTTTCTGATATTTAGTAGGTTTTCTTCTTGTTTGCATCCTTTCCAACACCTACAATGGCCAAAATGTTCAGAACATGACAATAAAGACAAGGACAACTGTTTCAACTATGTAACTAGTGTAAAGAATTGCAATACCTTATCTCAGAAATATTAACAGAAATTTTAAATTTATTCACACATGTATACAGTTATCAAACAGGATAGCCATCTTGCTGATCTACTCTTTTATCAAAGTGCATGCACAGATATCTTCAGTATGCCGTGTCTGTTTAGAACATTGGTAATCATGGATTTCTTTTCCTTTGTAGCTTTTAGTAAGTTTTTGTTTGTTGCTATCTCTACTAATATCTGTTATGCAAGCATAAGTTCATTAAGTAAGTAACACTAATTTCCTCTGTCCCTTTTACTTGAAATATATTCTCAAATTAAATTTTTCAACCTTATAATGTGCCCTAGAAATTTCAACTGTATCTTCCTGATGTTAAATATAAGTGTCCTTTTTGTTTCTATTAAATGTAAAACTTGGTTGTTTATCATAAATTGCAAGAGAAAATCATCTGACCAAAATAGCTTCTTCTATATGCCATGTACCCTCAGGACATTGTCAATCATGGCTCTCCACAATTTCTTGTCCTCTGTTGCTCTTAGTAAATTTTATTTTTTTGTTCTCTCTCTTAAACACAGTTCTGCCAACTATTTACACTAGCTTGTTAGGTAGATTATACACTGTCTTCATCTCTCTCTCTCTCTCTCTCTCTCTCTCTCTCTCTATATATATATATATCTCTCTTTTGCTTTCAGTTAATCAACATTTTCCAAACCCTCTTTCAGAATGATGTTTTCTAGAAATTTTGATACATATGCACAGCTAAAATTAGTCAGTCAGTTAAATGCCATACGTGATACATGCTTGGGCGATCATGTTTTGAAAGAGACATGTCTGATTGGGCAGAAGATTATCCCACAGTAGGTTGCCATTACTTTCTAGAGTAGACTGGTTGCCAGCCAAGACTATAGAACCCAATCTGTTCTGTTATTTAACCCATAACTGGAGGGAAGAGACAGATTAATACCTTTCCTAAGGGTATTTGCACATCAGTGAATGCAAAAAATTCAACTGAAATTCAAATGCGGTTCCCCAATTTCTCATTCCAAGCTGATATCCACTGCATCACAATACACACACAGTTAAAATACTAAACCAAAAACGTTTTTATTTCAGTGATTATTTATATATTATATAATCTAATAATGATCAGAAAATGCTTTTATTGACTTAGAATTGATTAATAAAAGTAATATTAATATGTAATTTGTGATAATGATAGAATTATTGGTTAAGTTTTTAAAACAAAAACAATCCTTTTTACTCAATGCATTAATATTCTCCTTTGTCCATATATGCAACAATTTAAAAACAAATAATTGTTCAATAAAAAAGGATATACTGTCAATTTATAAACATTTAACAAAAACTTTTGACTGGTGATCTTCTGTCTGACATCTTAGTTCAATTTATGTTTGCATTAGTGTGAATAAAAACTGGGAAGGGTACAGTATACATCTAAAACAAAACATTGGAAGATAAAATATCACCATGGCAAGAAAAGAAAACACATAACCTGTTTTCAAGATACCAAATTCTTGAACTACAGTGGGGCCACTTTGCTTCTACTTCTGTCTTCTCTCATGATAGACTAATGGGTCAGATCTTCTCTTTGGCCAATGAGAACTCTGACAGCATACCTCTCACTGCAAGCTGTCACTATTACTTCCCTTCTATCCATCTTTAACTATGGCTTGTAACTGGCCCCCATCTAGAATGCGATCTGCCTATATAACCCAACAATCAAAATTTCATATCTTCTGATCAAGTGACACTTGATCCTGAAAGTTTTTATTTATATAATTCATTTCCTTTTCTCTACTTCTGAACAGTGGATGATTGCTTTGAAGCTCTCACATTTGGATTTGATTATTGGTTGTCATAAAACTGCCAGTGCTCCAGGTGCAGATGAAATTGTTTATTGCTCACTTAACTACGTAGATATCCTAACCACTAGATGATCATCGACTGTTTTTCACAGACATAAAAAGTGAGGCTATGTTATTTCAAAAAATAATTACTGAAGTCTAAATAAATTAAAAACTGTGTTATGGTATTTTAAATAGAATTTGATCATTATGATTGAAATTCTAAAAATAAGTGAATTCTTTCAAGAGAGAATTAAGAATAATATTTTTACTGAGTTTGGAATGATGAAAATTTATTTCTGGAAATTTATTTTATTCTCAGAAATTAAGAATTAAAGTAAAAGTACTGTCATTTTTAGATTTATTTTGCTGCTAAATTTCTTTAGTTCACATGTAATTAAATACGGTATCATTTGTTTATTACAAATTTTATAATTGTTAAATTGACTGGATGACATTCAACTTACAAAATCTTTATTTTCCGTTTCAGACATAACAATCATCGATGCAATGATTAGAGAAACCACTTGTAGCTTCAAGATAAAAATTGATAAATTGACCTTTTTTATATTATTTTGTTGTTGCTTTCCAATTAATCTAAATTTAAAATGTTAGCTGATTTGGATGCTCAAATTATAGTGACTTTGGATTTTAATATTACAAGCTCCACACAAAAGACTATGGGTATTTTTCACTGAAATACCTTGAGAAGTTTTAAGTTCATTATGTGAATATGTTGTATATGAATTCGACGAAGAATAAAATTGGAACCAAAATGGCTATAGTCTTGACGTCAACATTGAACAACTAATACGTCTATCTAAATATATATATATATTGTTTTTTTGGTGGCAAGGTGTGGAGTAGAGGTTGGTTGGAAAGATGGCATACACGTATACAAAAACAGTTGACTGACTGTCGCTGTCATGGCTTCTTTGCTGGCTCTCCTTCAATCTCTATCCAATCTCTCCCTCATATCTAGAATATACTTCTTATATAGCCGAACCTTGGTTGACCACATTATCTTTTACTACAAATACTGTTTATTATTTCAAAATTGTTTACATCCCCTGACTTTGATTACATAGTTTATCAAAACACTTCACATTTCTTTCATGCAAAGCTGGCCCTGTATTCTTCATTCTCCAAAACCACTATCTATCTGAATGTAAACAAACTTGTGAATTTTAATATCAGCTGTCTTAACACAATTTTGCCTGTCATCCAAGTTTGCATTCTTGACCTTTCAAAACAATAGTTTCCTTTTAATTTTATCAGTTTTGCTTGTTTCCATCAAATAATACAATTCTGGATGAAATTAAATACAAAGTCAAATAATATATAACAAATACACTTGTAAAAACAACTAAAAATTAAGGATAGAAAGATGAAGTGGAAAATATATTAAATATATTTATTAATATCAGTTGTTATCCTCAGTTTTTTATTGTTCTTGCTCCTTAATAATGTTTTATTTTTCTTATACTCTTTTACACTCAATAACTCTTGCATCTCAATGGCTTTGTTGCATTAATTGGAGTGAAATGATTCAAAGAAATTTTCAATGCTGTACAGGAAACAGCTTAATCAGACAATGCATGTAAAAAATATCAAAAACACGAAATCAGTAATGTTTAAGAAAATTTGTCTTTGCGTGCAAATACATTGATACCATTTTTATGAAATAGGAAAGAAAAGGTGATTCATACAATTCAAACTCCAGGCAGACCATGCCTAAAATACTTTCACTTGTAATTACTGAGATAAAATCACATACACTTTCACACAGTTTCTGAAAATTGTTCCAAAACTATTATGTATGTCATTTTATTCTAACAGCTTAAAAGAAACAATGTTTAATTTACTAAAATCTAAGCAATGATCACATTTTTCAATTTTTTTATTTTTATAATCATTTCACCCCAAGCAAGGTAGAACCACAACTGGTGCATAGAGTGTTACCGTGAGAGAAAAAAAAAAGCGGTAAATTTTTGTTTTGTTCCCTGAAGGCCTTTACCCCTTCAAATCTTTCCAAAACATCCTTATTCCTGTGCAAATGTAAATGCTGAACTCAAATCGATAATTGTTTATTGACGAAACCTAACTTTCTCAAGTTTACAACCAGAAAAATATCAAACTTCTTTTCACTGTTTATCTCACCCCGTAACCACGCTTCAAAAAATGTTATTCACTGCAGAATGACTTCACGTGTAGTTTGCCAATTTTTTGACCAATTTACTTCCTTTTTGCAATTACTCTGCAGAAATTGAGTTCCGAAACGAAAGAAATCACGGAGTATTTGCTCAAAGGAAGTAAACAAGACAAAATAAGTATCCTACACCTCAAGTCATTCAGTAGTGAATCAGATATGAGAATGATGGTAAGGAGTGAGATATAGTTCAATTTTTTTCTGGTCAATAACAGGAAAAAAGGTAGATTTCTTCAATAAACAATTATTGATTTGAGTTCAGCATATACATTTGCATGCAATTAAGGAAGTTTAGGAAAGATTGGACAGGGTAAAGGCCTTCGGGGAAGAAATAAAAAATTTACCAAAAAAACAAGGTACAGGGGATGTTGAGGAATGGATAAGGGATGGATGGGAATCAAGAAGGCAGATGATGGCAATTGATATTTTATTTAAACCTTTGGAGATTGTAGTTATCAGGGAAGCAAATAAATGGAAGGAAGTTCCACAAAGTGCAAGAAGTACAAGAAAAGAAACTGTTTGAGTAGAAGAGATAGATACATTTAACTATCTTGATAATAAAAAGGTGGGACCTTGATGCAAATCTAGTAGCATGTGTAAATACATGTGATTGGAGAACCAGGGAAAAAAGCTTGTCAAAAAAAGCTTTGAAAATACTTGAAGAAAAGGCAGAGAGAAACCACATCACATCTTTGAGAAAGTGACTGAAGGTGGGCTTTCCTCAATTATATTGCAAATTCTCCTTTGTACTTTGTCAAGAACCTGAAAATGAATAGCAGAAGCACCTGACCAGACATGGCAATAGTATTCAACGCATGGACAAAGAGTAGATTTATAAATTCTAAACTTGAATTTTTCTTTCAATTAGGAAATTCACAATTCTATTTCAGAAAACCTTTCATTGCTGTATGAACACTGGATAGACATACTTTATCCAATAAAAGACTGTTTCATCTAAAACTTTCTACAAGAATACATTCTGAAATTTCATTGATATCTAATTTAATAAGTGTATGCATCTCTTGATCAATCTTTAGTGTTTAGGTGATTATGGCTCTTCATAATTTCTTATCCATCATATCACAAAGTAATGTTTGTTACCTTACTACCTCTCCTAGTCCCTATTCTGCCATCCATTTTACAAGCTAATTAAGTAGGCTAATCACTGTTTTCCTCTTGCCTTCTCTATGTCATATGAGTGTCAAATTTTCTTGGCTCACTTTCTTCTTTGTCCTACAAATTTTCTGTGTCTTTTTGTTTCCAATTTCCTTAAAACTTTCTTACTGCTCACATGCTCTGTCCATGGTATTCTCAGCATCCTTATGTAGAATTGTTGTGAAGAAAACAAGATCTACATTTAGAATTCAAATGCTGAGCACTGACTCATTGATCTTGTTAGAAACAAGACTTGAATTGACAGACTTTGTTTAGCACACACACACACACACACAAAAGAAAATCCAAAATAAAACTCACGAAATTTCACACTTTGATGCGAAATGTTTTTCAGCCAAAAAAAACTAGGAAACATCTAAAAACAAAATTCAAATAATCTTCAATTCTCAAACACAAAGTCTTTTACGGATCGACATGAGCTGACTCAAAGTTTGTTCATCGTCCAATGGAAAAACCAGAATCACATCCGGGAGTGAATTCCCAAATAACCTTTTTGATCTGCACAAATGAAATAAAAGATGGACAACTTTGCCGATCACCAGAGAGAAGGAGACAAGTGTATTAACACATGCCTTGACAAATGTCAAGCGATCATTATTATATCTATCTTTCTCTCTCATGTCTTTCCTTTTCACTGTTCACTCATCTGCCTTTCCTTGATATACAAAAAGAACACTTAAAACTGAGTGATAACTTCAAAGACATTACTACCCAATGATAATGCTCATGGATATATACATACACACAAGTTACTACTACGAACTCGATACCCTTAACTCCTTACTACTGTTTCTCATTAAACATTTAATTTCTACCAACGCATGTTCTATTAATAAATTTCTATTTAAATCTACAAAAGGTATACTTTTATTCTTCCACATTTCCACCTTCTGATAGCTTTATGATAATTCTAATAAACTCCGTAGTTGTAGGGATTGTCGGTGGTGTTTGTAAATTGGCCTTGTACCAGACATGGCTGACCATCTCTACAACTACAGTGGTGAACCCTGACATCTAAAATGAACACGCAATGGAAGAATCCCTACTACAGAATCTCATATCTGTTACTGCAAGTCTCATTATCTGCAAGGAAATTGTATAGCATTCACCATCATATTAGAGGATTGCTATTAGATAAAACTCTTGTCTTTGTTTCTAATGAACTTATCCTGTTTCTTCAGACCTTCTTCAGCTTTGGGAAACTGTCCTTCGATATTCCAATTTATCTTCATTATAACACTTTCCGGATATTTAAATTTTTGTATTTGCCTGAATTTGATGCCTTTAATAAAAGATGGTGAAATTTCTTTGAATTCTGCTATTACGCCAGCCAACACAGCAAAAATAAATCTATCTCCACATTTTGGTTGTTCTATTTGTTTATATTCATAATTCATATTTAATTCAGTTAGCAAATAATAGAGTGAAAATTGTTAGAAATTAATAGTTACACTCATACTAAAACCATTCTGCAACTATGATCACTTCATCAATTATTTTATTCACAATGGTTTCCCTGATAGTTAAGTGCCATACATGATACATGCTTTGGGCGATGATGTCTCGAAAAAGACACGACTGACTGGGCAGAAGATTATCCCACAGTAGGTTACCATTGCTTTCTGCGGTAGAATGGTTGCCAGCCAAGGCTACAGAACCCAATCTGTCCTGTTATTTAAACCATAACTGGAGGGAAGAGATGGATTAATACCTTTCCCAAGATTATTTGTGCATAAGTAGATGCAAGGAATTCAACTGGAATTCAAACTTGGCACCCAAATTTGTCATTCACTGATAGACAAGGAAAATGACATAATCTAAAATTGCAAATTTCAAAATTGCAAAGATATGTGTTGTTTTATTTTTTGACCAAATACAAAGCACAAGAGCCACTTATGATAGAGGTTTATGAAATGAGGTTGCCGCAAGAATGTACAGGATAGAAGAAGGATGTGAATACTAATGGTTTACCCTTGACATGAAGAGATTAAGATTGTAGTGATCAGGAAGCTTAGTCTCTGGACTTTGTTCCATGATGGAACAATTCTGAGGAAGAAGCTCGTGGAACTTCCTCCTCACCAATAGAACATGAAAGGAATGAGGATGAATTTATGGCATGGTGAGTCTATGGTGATACCGACTGAGCAAAGTGAGGAATAAAATCAAGAAAAGCAAATTGAGTTGAAAAATAACATTTTTATATATACACATATCAATTAATGTTTTTACAATTAAAGTAATAACTTGAATATAGGTCCAACAGAGGTTTAAGCTGTAAGAGATTTAAGGCTTAGGAATGTGTGGAGTGTGTAAGTGAGGAATGTCTTTGATGTAGTTGCTCCTTAGTTCAGTAAGTAGTTTTGAGACAGGGAAGAAGGAAGGAGAGGTGAAGGGACGAGCATAGTAGCCACTTGACTTGGTCAAGAGAGATATTAATTACTCTCACCTGTCACCATCGGTCTGTCTGCTGGGTGCTTTCTCTCTCAGCTTTTTATCTCAACTTTTTGGATCACAGGTGATCATTAGGAATTCACACTTGTATTTGATTCTGAGCTTCCCATTGGTTGATAAATAAAATTTACGTATGCTAGCGAAATGGAAATTTAAAATTTGATTAATTTTTATTTTTCAACCAGAACATCTGTGCAAACCCGCCTGCGCAGAGACGACTTTTGGTCATTTGCTTTCTGGTCGTTATAGAGCAAACATCCAGTTCTTCGCTTTGCTCGGTCAGTATCACCACACGTCCTAGCTATGAGGGTTGTGAATGCTTTTGAACTCTGTTAAAGGCTAGAAAGTGATGACTAAGCTCTCAGTAAAAAGATTAATAATCTAGATATCAAACAAAATGAATTTTCTAAGACTTACACTACTTGCCATAATTGTTAGGCAACCTAAGTTTTTTTTTTAAAGAAATGATGTATTTCATACCATTTTTACTATCTATTACCAAGTGAAAATAGAATTGTTCTCTTGTTATTATTACTTTGCAAAATTTTACAAGGCAAGGAAGCAAAGATGAACTTGTCCAAATCACTCTAAATTTTCTTCATTCTTTCATTGATGAAACTGTAATATAGGTAATTATTAAATATTTATAAATTCATTTGATGCACATGTTATTGTGCAGTATTAACAAAAGAACCATTCTATTTACATTTACAATTATTCACTTGGCAATAAATACTAAAAAAAAGTATGAAATACATCATTTTTTGAAAACACTGGGGTGGTCTAATAATTATGGCCGGTAGTCTAAGTCTTAAAAAATAAAGACTCAAGCACTGCAAAAGAACAGGGTACCCACCTACTGACAATTAAAACTAGTACTGCATTTTGCTTTCTTATGTAGTAGATAGGAAATTAATAATTAAAATCAACCTTTTTCTTTACTTTTACAAAAATTCACAATGAAAGTGAAATCCTGGTTTTTTTCCAAATAGAAAAAAAAATTGACCATGTGCTTAAAGAAAAAAGTCAAAATAGGATTTAGCAAGTAGATATTATATTGATATTTTGACCAATGGAAACGATTTGCAAGACCCAGACGACTTCGTAATCCAGTGCAAAATTCTTAAAAACTATATAAATGGCTTCAATCAGTGTCAGTCACTCAGATTGGAGCAGCGAGAGACACAACTAAAATATAATGAGAGACCCTTCAACCATGACCCAGACATAAACCGTGTCGCACATTGTCCTCTTTCTCCTTCTTTCTCATGTGCTAATTTTTTTTTTTACTTCTTCTCCTAGATTCAAAGACATTCCTACCTAACAAACGCTAATGCATACATACGTACATACACACGCATAAACTCTAACAAATTACTACTACGAACATTTCTTAAACTCTTGATACCTTTAACTCATTACTTGTTTCTTATTGAACATTAACTGCTCCCTATTCTTGTTATTCTATTCTTTTAATAATTTTAATTTAACATGCAAAATGCATATTTTTATTCTTACACTATTCCACGGTCTTCCACGCAAATCCATTCATTTCAATCTGATAAAAACCTTTGATAATTCTGATAATAATTCTGGATAAAACTTGTAAGCTGTAGGAAGTTCGATTATGTCTGACACAAGGCTGAATCAAATAAACATTAACCATCTCCCTATGGCTACACTTACAAGATATATCTTAGTATTGCATTGATACAACATTTCCCACTGTATATGAATGAAAATAGTGACTTAAACTGGCATAAAAAACTCAGAATATATGATCTTGGCACATTGGGATAGAGAAAGTTTCCTTCCAAAAGCTGATCAAAGTATTAAAAAACGGAAAAATATTATAAGCAACAAAGAAAAAAAATACTGAACTGTTATGTAGTATCAGTCTTCCTCTATGGCAGTGAATGCTGGTCAATGACAATCTTCTAACAGATGAAGAAGATGAAGTAATTGAAATGTGATTCTACAAACGAATGCTGAGAATACCATGAACTAAACATGTGAGCAACAACAAAGTTCTAAAAAAAATGGCAATAAAAAGACACATATTTAACATCAAGAAGAGACTGTAGAAATTTCTGGATTGTATAATGAAGAAAGTGGGATAGGGAAATTTGATACTCACAAGACAGATTGAAGGTAAGAGAGCTAGAGGAAAGCAGTGCACAATCTACCTGGTGAGTGTGAGTGAATGGATGGTAGGGCAGAGTTTAAGAGAGACATGAAAAAGTACGTTATTAAGAGCTACAAAGGACAGGAAATTGTGGAGATTCATAATCACCAAGGGGCACATCACATAGAAGAATAATCTATAAATATAACAATTGCACAGATTTGTGAACAATATTTTAATTATTGCTGTTACTGAAAATATGATTTGTCATAAGAACGACCAGAGATGATGCATTGATTATATCAAACAAAAATTAAACAAAATAAAAAGGGTAGCAATAAAAAATAAACAAAAACAATTATTTGTGTTTTGTCACTTTGTATTCTTTTATCTTGTTACTTTTTGTTTTGCTTCATTTGTCTCTTTTTGAACTTTTTTGAGTTTTTCTATTTTATTATATTCTGTTTATTTTCTTTATTTTAATTCTTGCTTATTTTTTTTGTTTTATGTCTAATCTCTTTATTTTTCTAACAGGAAATATTTTCATTATTTTGCTTTAACATTCCAACCAGAACTTTAATTCTGTCTTATTGTCTTGAAAGTAAATTTTCTTTAAAAAGAAAAAGACAAAAATATCTTTTGGTCTTTTTTTGGGTTCTCTTTCTTTTAAATAATTGGATGTTTCACATTGGCTTTTCCGGTCTGCCGCAATTTTGCAGAACTTCTTTTTATTGGCAATCGTTATTCTTGGAATAGAAAGTGTTCCATTCTTATGCCATGCACAGCTAAACAATATTTTTTCTATTTCTATTCTTTCATTTTCTGAAATACTTTCTGTTTTTCTTTATTTTTGCTGAAAATCATTTTGCTTTGACCTCCCAATTATATCTTACTTTCAATGGGAAGAAATGTCAATAATGTTAACGTAATATTCAAAATTTAATAATTAAAACAGCTATCATGTAATGATTTTAAAGACATGTCTAAAAGCCATACAAAAAGAGGGTCATATATATCTCAAAATCATAGGTCAAGAAAAAAGTCACCAAAAATGAAATAAAGAAAAAAAAAGATTTGCAAATATAGAAAACAGATTACAAGGTCTAAATAGAACATTTTCAGACAACTGCTGTTTCAAATTCAAAATTTAAATTTTTGGCCACTAAAAACAAATGTGTCTTCACAACAAATCATAGTCAACTCAAAATGTCAGCTTGTCTATACAAATCCATGTAAAGCAACTCCTTTTATTAAGAGTTAAGCGGTTAGGGAGTAAAAGACTCATTAGCAATCGATAATACATAGCAGCTTTTTAGAATCAATATTTTTTATGTTTCTTTTATTTTTGTAAAATGCGGGTAATGACATTTATTCAAAAGGTTTTTCTATATCAGAACCATATCCATTTCTATGAAGATTTATAACACAGTTTACCAGGAAATCATAGATCTACTTATTTGCACATGATTTACATACAAATACTTTGTGAAGATGTAAATAAATTGTAGTTTGAAATTTTATCACAATTATTACATGTTTATTCATTATGTTAATTATGATTTTGAGATTGTAATGTGCATGGAGAAAGAAAATACTTTATTTCAAGTATTAAGCAAATTCTCTTAAACTCTTTTCTTAATAAAATTATGTGTTTGTTATGTCGCCAAGTATAAATGAATAACTCAACAACAGAATCAGAATATAAATTGTATTCCGCGGAAAGACGGTTAGTATGTACAGAAGTGATTAGTAATATTTACAATAGAAAGATACAAGAGTCCAATCCATCGTAAGATGTGTGTATATGTGATTACTTCCGGTACACCACCGGAAGTGTGACTAACTCTTCACTGACTTGCACTGACTCTTCAGTAACTCATTAGAGACTCTCAAGTGACTCTCTACGACTCCCCTGTAGAGAATCCACCATTGCTATATATAGCAATGGGAACAGTCCATTTGTAGTCAAATAGGAGCGGTGCCCTAACAGTGTTCTAAGATATTTAACAAAGAAAAAATTAACATTATGAGGAAGATTTCATTACAATGAAAACTTTATTTTATCTAACATCTGAAAAAAGTTTCTACATATGAAAATATGAGCAACAGTGAAGTTTTAAAAAAAAATGGAAACATAAAGGACACATACTTAAAAACAGGTACGTAATGAGGAAAGAGGGCTTAGAAAATTCGACACTCACAGGATGTATTAAAGGTACAAGGAACAGAGGAAAGCAGCAAATAATCCACGTAATGAGCTTGTGTAAATGGTTAACAAAACAGGGATTAGATGAGGTAGCAAAAAGATAAACATTGTTAAGAGTTACAATTGACAGGAAGTTGTGGTGAATTATGATTGCCATGTCCTGAAGAGGCATGGTACACAGCAGTAGAAACATTCTCCCAGGAAATTTATGCACAGAGCATGTCTACTTGAGTTAGTTATATTAACTGTTTGTCATGGGAGCAATCAAGTTATTTTTTAATGATTTTAATGCATAGTTTCTGTCAAGAACTAGCAAACACAAACATCCTTTAAATCTGGGCAGGAGAATATGTTTATCAACACATACAAGCAGTAATACCTATTATACAAATATGTTCATCATTTCTCCATCACACCCAGATGGTGCATCGGGCAGCAACTTTTTGTTGCTGTTTCTGTAACAAACTGTTTTTTACGGGGCAGGGTTGTTAGCCCTGCACCCAACCCTCAAACCTGGAGGACCGATTGACCATTCTTGGTCTTTACATTTACAGCATCTGGTATTCCCAAATGGTCACTCATTAAGTACTGACCAGGCTCGATGTTGCTTAACTACGGTGATTGGACGGGAACCAGTGTATTTAACACGATATAGCCGTAGACATACAAATATGTTGCTGATGGGCAAAAAAAAATCAGACTAATATTGTTTTCTTACTTCTTAAAATCTAAATCAAAGTTAAAATTAAAATTTTAAAAAAATTAATTAATTTTGAAACCTCAATATCAGACTAAACTGTCATGTCTAATTAGAGAGGTGAATCTGAGTCAAAATTACTCAAGAATAGCATTTTTATTTTGTATTTTTCTGATTTCATTTATTAAATTTTATATAAAGTGTTAACCTGGCAGGAAGTAGAAATGTACAAGAAATGTAACAAAAAAGAATTAAAAAAAAACAAATATGAATGCATAAAAGATGCTTAAAACATTTGGTACTGACATATGACTAGACGCAAGTTTCCTATCAGATGGGAAGCTGACAGCATATGAGAACATTTTTCTTTTGTTTTGCCCGAAGAGTATTTTTTTCCTTCATTGCATGGAATGAAAACACTGAATAAACAAGATAAATAAATGAAAAATGATAGTAAAAATAATTCAATGTTTAATTTGAACCCCCAAAATAAATAATTTCTTCCATTAATTTTATGGAGTTTTTAGTAAATTTGCTAATTTCATCGAGACTGGAGGGAAAAAATGATTATTTGATCTTTAAAGTATTAAAAGTCCAATGAAGCATGCACTCCAAATAAATCCAAAAAATTGCTACAGTTTTAGTGGTATTAAAGACTCAGTCATTCAGTAGTTTTAGATAATTTGTTTGTATTATGGCTTATTTGTTAAGAGGTCTGGTATTTTTAGCACTTATTCATTGATCATAGTTTCATTGTATATATACATTCTTTCTCCAGAGATTTGTCAAGTATAGATTACAAATTTATAAAGACATTTGGTTGTTTTTGCAGCTGGATAAAATTGGTTACTAGTTATATTAATCTACATCAGAAACTAATAAACTAATTTAAGTTATATGCAAACTAGCAGTATAGCCCAATGTTACTTGGGTGTAATGAAAGCTTTAAAAATAATTTGTTGTCCTGGTGCTCAGACTCAGCCTAAAGAATATTTGAAATAATAAAATAATTGCGACAATTTACCAATCGCACCTAGTATATATATATATATATATATATATATATATATATATAATAGCAGTATAGCCTGGTGTTGCTCGGGTGTAATGAAAGCTTTAAAATTAATCCATGGACCTGGAGCTCAGACTCTTTGGACGTTGGCATGAAAAACTAAAAAGCAATAGCTGTTATCCAGTTAAAGCAGAACCGTAGACTGAAAGAAAAATGAATGGATGTAAGTCAAATTTTGATTTCCTGGTATCGATATCAAATAAGTTTTTTTCCCATAAACTGAATTTTGAAGGCTAAATAAGTCCTCTGAGTAAATGGTATCATGGCTGAGACTAAGAACTACAATTATACCTACTTAGAGCTAAACCCGAAGCAAAAACTAAAATAAAAGGGCTGAAAAAAATACAGACATACAGGCAGATAAACAGGCAGACACACAAACATCTTGCCTTTTATATATATATATATTATAAATTTTCTGCAGTATTTTTAAGAACTGCAACCTTGAAAGTTCTGAATATTGTTTCTTATGTCTTTGTCTATGAGTGTATCAAATTTGATTAAAATCGGACCACTCCTTCTATAAACCAATTTTTTCGATTATCGATATTTATTGGGGGTACCTCAAAACAAAACCTAGCTAAGAACACTCGCAAATGCTTATAGTACAACTGTGTAAATTTTCAAGAAAATCGGTTCAGCCATTTTGGAGTCTATAGGTAACGGATACACACACACACAGACAGACAGACAAAGTTCCATTTATAAATAAGTTTAGATATCTGCTCAATTAGCATAACTAAGTTATAGAGACTGTATAAATACCCAAAATGTTCATGAATCTATAAAATATTGTTATACCAGGAGTCTAAAAAATGATTATACATCATGTCCTGCAATACTATCAAAATAGGATGTTGTTATTTCATTACCAACTTCACCAAATCTGCCGATATTTGGATTGGCTATATCAGAAAATTAATTTTATTAAGAAGCTCCAAAATCAAGTGGAAGCAGCATTTGATTACATCTTTTATTTTCAGAAGAAAACCTGATGATATTGTGAGGTATTACTGAAGTGCTCTAGGTTAGACAGTCATTAGGTTTCACTATCAAAACCAGACCTGACCTGACCTCTTTATTTGATAAAGGTTTTGTTGAAAATACTGCCTAGTGGCATTATTACCTTGCTAGCAGTTAATTGACTAAAAAATATTTCTTATTCAGGTCGCATACAAAAATGTGTAAGAACCAATACATACTTAGTAAATTTCATAGTAAAAGTACTTACCTCTTTTTGACAATTTTGATTTGTTCTTGAGGATTTATTAATTTTAAATATTAAGTATCACTTTATCCTCACAAATCTTCAACTTTCCAAGTTATTTGCAGATATTTTATGACTGTAAATGTTTCTGATGATAAAATACTGAAATACAATGAATTCTTTTTAAGGGTAATGAAAAAATACTTTATTACACCGAACAAAGAGCTAAGTTTAAAGTGGTAAAATCTGAGCTAAGTTGAATGTGAGGGTGAAAAATAATGCTGTGCTATTTAGAGATATTATAGCATATAAACGAGAGTAAACAGTATTATTGGGTCACTAATTGGGATTTCACGGACCAGTCAGCAAAATGAGAGACACCCAAAACACTATGTGGTTCAGTGATTGTGACAATCTGTAACCAGAAGAATAAAGATCAATAAGTGCTTGGAAAGGGATCATTGCATTTGAGTTCAACATGGTAATTAAAGAATTGAATCAAACAATAAGAAAAGAGGGAATTTACCTCAGAGAAAAAGAGAAGGGTGTTAGATGGAGAGAGAGAGAGAGATAGATCAATGGAGAAAGAAACCAAGGAGAGAGAGATGGGGAGATTGAGCAACTGAGAATGAGCAATGGGAAAATAGAGAGGGAAGAGTGATTGAGGAAGACATATGAAGAGACAGGGAGAGCGATAGAGGGGAAAGAATAATTGTGGGAGAGAGAGAGAGAAAGGAAATTCTAAGAACTTGCAGTGGTTGTTTTCTTTCTGCAGAAAAATAAACTCAAAATATTTTGAAAATTTGATTTGAATACAAATGTCGTTGATTCTCTATTTCTCTAGTAAATATTAACATTTATCTTTTGACCCTATTTTTCTAAGATGGTCCCAATAATCTTTCTTTTAAACTTTTATGCATTTCAGTAATTCAAATCTACATCTGTTTTTGTTAAACCATATATTCAAGCATCAAAAATTCATTTCAACAAGTTTTGTTATATTCAGCAAGCAAGTTCTTCGAATTAGTTGCTGTATATCAAAATCAAAATTATACCCAAACTTTCCAAAGATCATGTTTTTGTTCAATTACTTTCAGCCATCTTTGTCAGTACAGTAAGCAGAAAAAGTGATTATAAAATATCTAATATATATATATATATATATATATATATATATATATATATATAAAACAATTACCATAATAAGTATTAAATATTTGATTGATTCTTTTCCAGTCCAATCAAGCTCTGTGAAACAATTTTACCTATGAGATCATTTATACAATACACACATACTTGAATTAAGTATGAACGCTGGGAATTGTCTCTTGAGGCCCAAGGCAACTCTTTCATGTGCTTTCGTCTTTAATTACTAAACTCTGTTATACATCTCTTTTTTCCCCTTTACCATCCCACCACCTCTGCCCAGGACTGCAGTATATTAGACATAATATCAGACAGTACAGGAAAGGCACTTTTTCTCTACCTATGAACATCTTTGTTTTTGGTGACTTTAATGTGTACCATGAAAGGTGGCTTAAACATTTTAAATGCAATGATAGTTACTATCAACTGTCCTCCTGATTAATTTTTCTCTTCCTGCTCATTATTAATATTTCTTTTCTAAATTTTTCCACACCCAGTAATCCCTTGTGTTGTGGGGTGAAATTGATTAAAAAAAAAGTTTCAAAAAAATGCCATGGTGTAGCCAACAAAATTTTGTGCACAATAACTTATTCGATTATTGTAAAAATATAATTAAAACTAAACAAACAGGCCTTGCCAGTTAAAATTATATATATATATATATAAAGAGAGAGAGAGAGAGAGAGAGAGAGAGAGAGGCACAGTGGAGGAGTTGAGGAATCAGATAGCTAAGTTCAAATTCCTTTTGACTACCCTTGTCAAAAGTATGAATAATTTCTTCTTCCTTCAGCAATATGTAAATAGCAGGACAGACTGGGTTCTATAGACTTGGATGGAAAATGGTCTTGAAGAAGGATAAGTCTGAATTCAAAACATGTGGAGGGTTTTTTGGGGACCTTGTAGCACACTGTGCCCCAGTTGTCTGTATTCAGCTCACTCAGAAAGTGTGTTTAGTTCTACAAATATCTTCACCGGTAGCCTGGCAGTTGGTTCTAAGAACTGAGCTTATGTATAAAAAATGATGGAAGAGTCCAGTATATATATAGATAATTGTGTATTTTGACAGCAATCACACTTTTAATAAAAGTTTTATTGAAGATGACTAGCAAGGCACTGCAGTTAAGCTTTTTATTAAATTTCCTGAGCACTTTCGACTAATTTATTAACCATTATCAATGTTGTTTTGTATATATATATATATATATATATATATATATATATATTATTAAATTACTTTAATCCGAAATGTAAAAGTAGGAAGGTAAATTCCAAGAACCTGATCCTAATTTATGTTAAAAAATTTTTTAAATTTTAATATTAAAAAATGATACAGGAGGATTAATTTAATTTTTATATATATATATATACAGAGAGAGAGAGAGAGAGGGGGAGACAGTGACTGTGCATGAAATTTTGAGTTATGCTCCTAGTGAGAAAAAATGTACATTTATTATTAATACATAATTTATAGTTCTGTTATTTTACATTTAGTATTATTTTAACACCAACATTCAACTACTCAGTATAGTAGGATGAATTGGGCTCTATCTCTCTCTCTCTGAGGAAACAAGTACCATGATACAATTCATTTTACCACAAATTTGGAAATGGCACATTCAGTACTGCTTGGCATTCATGCTGGAAGCTCCAATACAAACATTTCAGAGTGTTTGGTTATCACTCTGAGGACAGTGCAGAGTATTTGGAAAAAGTTGGATGAGTTTAATAGCGATTATCAAGGTGTTTGGAGTGATCACAAGTGACGGTAATGTTATGCTTCCAGAGATGTCAATATATATATATATATATATATATATATATATATATATTAAGACTGAAAAAAAAATAGAGTAAGACAGATTCTTTTGTAATCTTAAGTATATATATATATTTTTTTTTGTGTAATCTTAAGTATATATATATATATATATATATATAGTTTGTATATCTTATTCAAAAATCCTGTTTTGAAAAAAATTTATGAATTGTAAATACTTTTAAAGGTAGTGATTTTTCTATGTGTTTCTCAATTTCAGTTCTTAGATAAATGTATCTCATAACTCAAGAAAGAAGTTTCTCTCAGTAATGTATAACACTTAAAACTTTGTCGTAAACTGGGTTAAATTAACTGCAGTGCTATAGGCAACACCTTGACTATTGATGACTTATGGTTCATTGTAAAAAAGAATTTTTTTTTTTTACTCAGCCACAAAGAAAGTTTGTAAAGTTGAAACAATATCAGAAAGCAAATTAGAAATTTCATGTGTTGTCTGAAGAGAACATTTAATATTTCAATCTGAAATTGTCATTAAAGAAATTTTTAAAAAATTTGCTGACAAATCCAACTCTTATTTTCCTGCATTGTACATAATTAGCAAAAGATCAAAATCATCTCTTATTTGAAAATTCACAGGTAACACTTTCCTTAACACATTTTGGCAATGATTAATAATGAAGGTGTGTAAATCTAAATTAAAGTTAATTTCCTAAATATTATATAAGAAATAACATTCCACTGATATAATGAAATTATTTAAATCTAAATTAAAGTTAATTTCCTAAATATTATATAAGAAATAACATTCCACTGATATAATGAAATTATTTAAATCTAAATTAAAGTTAATTTCCTAAATATTATATAAGAAATAACATTCCACTGATATAATGAAATTATTTAAATCTAAATTAAAGTTAATTTCCTAAATATTATATAAGAAATAACATTCCACTGATATAATGAAATTATTTAAATCTAAATTAAAGTTAATTTCCTAAATATTATATAAGAAATAACATTCCACTGATATAATGAAATTATTTAAATCATTCTCACCAGTGGATAAGCTAAAAAAAAATATGAAAAATAAATTTTTGGGTTCAAAGTGTTTACTCGGTTCTAACTGGACAATCTAGTACAAACAATAAAATATGTCAGTTAAATGTTAATATAGTTTACACTTGAGTGTATGTTTACTTGACTGCGACAAAACAAACCTTATCACTTTTCATCTTATTCCTCCAGTGTTTGCACATTCATAAATAGTTTTTTTTCTGAATTAGATCAGTGGTTATAATGATTTGAGAACTATTTACTCTTATATAAACAAAATAAATTGTGTGTATATTGATGGAAAGAATTCTAGAGATTAAATCATTTCAATAGGCCAGAAAATGAATGGCACAAAGGAATTACTGAAATTCATTTACATGTCTGATGATTTGGAAAACACAGAATTTAATTTTGGCGCAATGTTCCTCTTGGACATGGTAAATGCTCAAAGAATAAGTTTTGTGATCACTGTAGGATTAAGAACTAGATTACTATTTTTGGTATTTTTATAAGACATATTCTGGATAATTTCCTGAAGATCTAAATCAGTGTACAGTAGTTTATAAATCTAGTATATTTTGGGTATGTCCATAACATAACAGTTATCAGTGCAGAAAGTGAAATTGGCATACAAAGTTCAAATTCTAACAGAGTCTTTTCACCATTTAGAACTAATATAATTGGAGTAGACATCAATCAATCTTCTTCTAGCTATAGGTTAAATAATAAAGAAGACTTGGTCCTCATACCTTGAGTGACAGCCAGTCTAGGAGAAAAAAACTTTGAATTCAAAACCAGCATAATATCTGTTTTACAATTTATCATGGCGGCATCACCCACAATAAAATGAACTCTTCCAACCATTACATATACCTCCCCTCACAAAAGGTGAGAGTAGATAGCCTGAGTAGCCTGAAGAGAGCACCCTGAACATAGCCGAGAGTTGTATATGAACACTGTTACCATAATGACCATTATGTGTCCCAGTTCGAGGGTTGAATTAGTATTACACACTAACCTGTTCTACTAACAAAGTTCCAAGTGTTGTATTTTGCTGTGTTTAATATATATTTGTTATTTCCTATTTTGGTTGTTTTGTATTATTCTTGCTGGACCTTTAACCGGGTCCACGACACAATTCTCTCTGCTTTTTTGAACAGAAATTGAGGTTTAGTCCTTGTTCACTGTTTAGGATTGAATTGTTGGTTCTGTTTTAAGTGTCTTCATTCTCTTTCACTCCCATTAGACTTTTGCATCTTAGTGGCATTATCACCTTTCTTTGGGTGAATTAATTAAAAAAAAGCCGAAAGAGAGATGTACCCTGCCAAGTCATCTTGCCATAAACGCAAGCACATCTGCTAAGGCTTTTGAAAATTTCAGCTGCCTTATCATTCTCTCTAAATGGTTTCAGCAAGAACAGCTGAAATACTAATTAAGTGATAATAATCATACTGAGACTATTGCTGGCAATTAGTTGAAGATAGTGAGAAAAACAAAATTGATATTGTTTATTAAATATACAGCTAATTGTAAACATTGCAATGATTACAAAGAAAGATAATATGAGTAATTAATACTGAATATATAAACAATATAAAAATATTGAAAATGAATATTATGCAATGAAACTGCACAAGAGGAGCAAACTGTGAACAGAAGATTGCATGGTCAGTAATTTGTTGTCTGCTTTGCCTATTAAATTTTCGTGATATTGTAATGGTGAAATTAGCCATTTCTATATAGCAGGTATCTCTGCATTTTCATGATATGTAATGTTTTAATTTCAAATTAATAGATTAAATATTTTATATTTCCAACATGCAAAATACTTTGCCCTATTTCAAAACTAATTTAAACTAACTCGAAAGAGGTTGGTTTTAGCTAAGAAAATATTCCAACACTATTTTTTAGTCATCGTTGATAGCAATATAATTTTCTTTATTAAAATATCTTCCAAAAGTAAATTTATCTGAAGATTAATTTGAGAAATATACGCTGAGTTAAAGTTTGATTAATCTGATTTGAAATAAATGTTACTTTTAGTTATAAGTATTTCTGAAAAGCATTTTTAAACATGGTATTGTGTATTTTTATGAGGTGTTGACATATTCAAGTTTAAAATATTGCAGAAATGCTTTTTTTTAACATAGTGATAGCTGCTTATTTAAGGTGTTAACATATTGACAGCTTGATAACAGATGGATATTTATCTAATGTCTTTTCTATGGTGGATATATCCATAAATTAATTGAAGAATATAATGTGAATGTTTTTTTGCATAATTTTTAAGTACTCAGTAATTTTAGCAAAATATTCTTCATAAACTAATGTTTTACTGAATTTTAGATATTTTGGCCTTAAATTTACTATAGTTATTGTTCTTATTTTCTGATAATGTCAGATATGAATATCCATATCTGCAAAAAGTGGCAATGTTTATACAATAACAAACAAATTTTACAATTCTTTTTATAATACTGGAGGTTCTTAAAATGAAATAAGCTTTTTGATTTCTGAAGTGTATATAGAGATTTTACTTAATAACAATATCCCCTAACCGCTACACCATTGAAACAGTATGTTAGAAGATTTAAAACTAATTTCTAATTACTAAAAATTCATTATACACTGAAAAATTATTTTTTTCTGAAGATAATAGTGTTCTTAATATATCTTATTCATAAAAGCAATTAAAAGTTTTTCTAATTAATTATGTCTTAGTTTTATTGTATTTTTTACTATGTTTCAAAGCAGATTTTACTAGGTTTTGATTTTATTAAGTTTTGATAATATACTAACACACTGATAATTTAAATTCTCCATAGAGTTCTGCTTTTAAGAGATAAACCACTGAATTTTTTGAGTTTTCATAAAATTAAATAAGTTGTGTCACAGATGTAAAAATAAAATATATTTTTTCCAAGATTTAAAAAAAAAAATTTCTAAAATAATTTCATTCATTTCTAAATAAGTCCTGAAAATTTTATTAAAATCTGACAATTGTTGCAAGAATTTCTAAATCAATGTGTTTTCACTGCAAAAAAGATTCTAAAACTTGCTATTCTAATTTAGAGTCTACCCACTGACACAAGAAAACCAAACTTTTTAAACAAAATTTTGAATGTTCTAAAGAGAATTAAAAAATATAAATAAATAATCATAAATTCTTTGGTCTTTTCTCTTAATAATAATAAAATATTTGGTGATAAAACTTTGTTTTGTCAAAGTTAAAGGATTTTTATTGAATCCTCTTTTATCATCGAATTCATGGAGGTACCTACACTAGAGCAAACATTCAACATTCATTGACTGAGCTATGGTTGAGCATAAACAATTATTTGAGGAATTGCATTAACTTTTCAAATGAATATCATTTAAATGCTTACAAGATTATAGGCTGCCAATTTTTAATTGCAAATCAAGTGCTTATCTACTTTGAAGAAAAATATTCAATTTTCTTCACTTAAATTCACTGTTGGTTTCATTCTGACTCATTTAATCCCATAATAAAATACTTCACTAACCACTCCAATGTAAACAATTAAGTGATTGTGTGCCACAGACAATGTCAATTGTCACCGCCTAGTGAATTAGTCTGACAACTGCATTAAATTCAAATAGTCATTCTTAATTTTGTCTAGATTAAAAGAGGTCTTGGGTCATCAGTTGTGAGGAAATCAGTGGTACATTTGTACAGTGTGCGATGGATAAATTGTCGTCAAAATTATGCAAAAATGAAAATAACACTGACATCTCGTTTTTAACAGATATATTATCAAAATTACACAAAAATACCTTGATATACTAAAGATTAAATTTATTCATTATGGCCTCCAGATGATTTCAAAATTTCTTGTAACATTTCTAGACAGTCTTCCTGTTTAAGTTAGTGAATTCTGCCATAATCCTTGCCTTCAGTTCATCTTTGGTGTTACAAGGAGTTTTGGAGGTATCTCACTCAACTGAGCTCCACACATAATAACCAAGGGGGTTGTAAGTCTGAGGAGTTAGGTGGCCAGATTAAGGGGTTATATGGTTGCAGAAATTGTTTGACAGTCATGACTGGGTTCTCCTGCTTGTGAGGCATGATGCAGAGTCTTGTTGCCAGACATACAGTCTTTCAGCAGCCATCCTTATGACCCAGAGTAGTACTACCTGCTCAACGTAGTTAATATATATTGAGTCTGAGAAATCCAACAAATTCAGTAATTCTTTTCTTATCAGAACAATCAGAGTGAATTTTCCATGCTGCCACACCTTCCTAATCACCATTAGCCTTGTCCAGCTCTTTCCAAACGCTTGACACCCAAACACTCTGAAATGTTCACATTGGAGATTCACGAGCAAATGCAAGGCAGTACTGCATCCCATTTCCAAATTTATGTTAAAGTGAATTTTGTCATGGTATTCTTTTTCTCAATGATGGTGCTCAACTAACCCTATAATATGTTGCAGTCAACAAAATCGAAAACAAACAATGCACAGGCATGAAATTAAATGTATAAATTTGTTGTATCGCCAGAGAAAGTGTGCTGCAGGATTATTCAGCACAATATTCATTGCTAAACAAATATTTATAGAACAGTACAATAGTTACAATAACAGACAAGACAGAACTTATAACACAGAGAAAAGGGATTTATATCACAATAGTGATCACAGTAATCAGTCTAAATATTACTAAAATGATCCTAAAATATTATACCTTCAATGTTACTATTCTTTACTTAAATAGACCATTTCAGACCATGGGCCATTTTATCATTGAGAGTGCTGTAGAGGTGTCAGCCACTCTACAACAAAAATGGCAATAATTTATCTTTTTCACCCTCTATATAATTATCTTTAATGCAAATAATCTAATAGCCAAGAAACAATGAAATTTCAGGTAAACTAGCACCATGCAGAATTTCCTCTAATAAAATGATTAGCCAATAATAATAGCTTGATATTTCTTTCCATATTTCTGAGATGAGGTATTTTAAGTATTTACACTCTTCAAATTATTGCCCTAATCTTTATTGTCATATTCATGATATTTCAGCCACTGTATGTCCCTACCTTCTTCAGACAATATACATTTGGATTTCAAAACAAACACTTTATTTTATCTATTGGGCTAGATGTGTTTGCTTTATAGTAGGTACCTCCATGAATTCACTGAACCAAAAAATAGTCTACCATGATGAAAAAATGTCATAAACTTGATAAAAACAAAGTTTTATCACTAAAAACTCTGGTAGACAAAATAAAAAGTTCAGTTTGAAATATCAGCATATACCACCTGAAAAAGGCCAGAACATACAACAGATAAAAAATCTGGAATATGACAATCAAGCTGAGAACAATAGTCCAAACAATGATATTTATTTATAGTAATCATTTTACAAATTATTAACATTTATATCACAGAATAAAGAGAGATTTTCTTACATTGATTATAACTTAGTTCAAAGATATTTTACACAAAAGAAATTTAGAAATCTTACAGTAGAAATCCTATTTTATTTTGTTGAGACTTAAAATGCAGCAAAATCTGAAATCAGCTTGATTTTAAAAAAATTTAGCATTTTTTAATAAAGAAACTAGTAAGATTATCAGAAGAATTTTCATATTGATTTGAAAACTTGATTATCCTCATAGAAAAAATCTCTGAGAATTGAATGAAAATAGATTTGCGGGAGGTTAAGTGAGGGAGAGGGTGAAAATCTGGACTTGTGAAAATATCCAACTGATCCACAAAGAAAAAGTAGTAGAAAACAAAGCAGGTAAAGTTCAAATTCCAAATTTTTATAATTTAAAAATACTTGAGGTAATTTACAGAAGTTGTTCTTATTTTTTTTGTCCCTTTTTTTTTCTCAGATGACAGGTTTTTGTGCAACAGGAAATAGACTAGATGCAGGAAAATTTTTTACTGAATCCTTTTTTCGAAATAAACTCAGGCTGTGAATGCAATGGATTTAACTGGAATTTGAACTCGGCTCTCAAATTTCTTATTCTGAGCCTATATCCACTGATCTAGTAGAAGACACAAATTTCACACAAATATATACATAAAAAATGTTACTCTGACTGTTACATCCGACTGCTACTCAGATTATTATGCTGACTGATTATATGATATGCTGTTCTTTATTCATACCAGGTGCACTGATGTAGTAGTCCACATAAATGTATTCAAATATTTAAAAGAAAAAATACTTGGCTCAATATGAAAGTGTGTACTTGATGAGTATAAAATATATCTATTATTAACAATAAGTGCTTAATAGCTGAAAGTTTGCAGCTTAATAATTTAATATATGTTTCAAATTTTTATCTTTCTCCATAAATTATGAGTTAATTAAATTTTATTTTGATTCGGTATTCACTCAATAGGGATATTACATGTTATTAATAATTTTCAAAAAAATATATATTTTATTTTGTCTGCAGCTGATTAATTAATAGAATTTATTCTCATAATGTCTGCAATAATATGAATTAGTCTAATTTGTTCATTTTGCCAAATTTTAATTTACATAGATTTTTTAAAGTTTTTCTTCTCAATCGATACAGATTCATTGACTCTCTTTTTCTAATCCTCAAGAGTAATATTTTCTTCTCCATCACATTGTTTCATATAAAAATATACCGTTTTAATGATAATACTGAGATTAGGATGGATTACATGAAACCCAGATATAATAAGACCAAGAATAAATCATCTTTAATCACTGTTAGAGTCTTCTTATTTCTAGCATTTGTTTGTTTTATTGCACTGAAAATTTGAAAGTTTGCGCAAAGTTTTCAGTCAGTCACACCTGATGCTATAAATTTTTAAATGTAAGTTAAAAATGATTCTTCCCTGGTCACTTGTACATTATTTAATAATAATTGAGTCAGATGATCTGAAGATGATGAAATATATGCAATTTAAATGATGGGAAAATGATAATTTGAATTTTAAATATTCAAGATTTGTTTTGAGTGTAAACACGAGGGAAATGAAAAACTCAGTGAATGAAAAGATTATTAAGCTTCAACTTACATCTTTTCAGAGTTACTGATTTCAAATTTCAAATTTCAGATTTTGGTGTTTCATTTAAAAATATAAACTAACAGAAAATAACTTACACTACATGCAGGAAATCAAATTAGAAATCAAAAGATTGCTTGATATACACTATTTTCTGTTTAAAAAACATGCATGATGACAATAATATTTCCACTACAACTTAACTTATTTTTTTTTACATCAGTTTCACCCCATGCAAGGCAGTAAAGCAACTAAGACACAAAGGTTTACACGGTGTGGAAGAATTAGGAACAGAAAAGATTACTAATGAGCAGGAAGAGAAATGTGTAATGAGGAGGACAGTCGATATTGATTGACATTACCTTTAAATTTTCAAAGATTAAAGTGGGCTGGAAAGCATGGAGTCAGAAGAGAGTTCCACAAGAGAGAAGAGTGAGAAAAGAAACTGTCAGCATAGAATTTATGATTACAGCTAGCCAACTCAAATATAAATTGATAAGATCGCCATGCCAGTTTTGTACTGCACTTAAATTCAAAAAATTTAGGTACCATAGCAAAGAGCTTATCCAAGCAATTACCATGAAAGTATTTATAGAAAAAAAACAGGCAACCTTATGTCAGTAGGAAAGGGACTGAAGCCAAGCCACTAAATTAGGATCAATAATAGTGTTGGTTCTTTTTTGAATTTTATCAAAATAAATAACAGGATATGCGTTGTAGTGCAGTGGATATTGACTTGGAATAACAAATCAGGGTGCTGAGTTCAAATTCCAGTTGAATTCCTTGCATTCACTTACACACAAATACCCTTAAGAAAGGTATTAATCCATCTCCTCCCTCAAGTTATGAGTTAAATAATAGGACAGATTGGGTTCTATAGACTTGGCTGGTAACCAGTCTACTGCAGAAAGCAATGGCAACTTACTGTGGAATAATCTTCTGCTCACTCAGTCATGTCTCTTTTGAGACATGATCATCTAATGAGTGTATCACATATGGCACTTAACTGACTGACTGAAATGGCAGGGGCACCAAACCAGATGTGGCAGCAATATTTTACGCATAGATGAATGGTAGATATGTAGACATATATATGATAAATTCTGGAGAGAAAAATTTTCTAACACAACAAAGTGAACCAATTTTCTTAGCAGCTGACTTAGCAATGGATTCAATATAAATCTTTTCTCAATACAGAAATATCTGATTTCAATAAAGGAGAATGTGCAGCTACAAACTGACGACTTCCAAAACAAACTGGAAACCTATTATTTGTCTATATTTCTTAAGATGAGGTAGTATTTACAGTATTTGCTTTATTCAGACTATTGTCCTCATCTATGTTGCCTTTTGTACAACGTTTCAGCTGTTGTATGCTCCAGCTTTCTTCAGGTGCTAAGAATTTTGAACCGAACCCTTTATTACAATCACTGGGGTGTATCATCCTCATTTGTTGTGTAATGCCTTGACTGAAAGTCATGAGGATGATTGTTTTTGCTCACAAGTTTGGCTCATGCTATCCTCAGCATCTTTCTGTACAACCACATTTCTGTTGTATCTAATATCTTCTCTGTCTGTGAGGAGATTGTCTAGCATTCGCTGCCATACAGGGGGACCTATAACGTAACCATGCATTACTCTTTTCGGTAAATTTTTGTTTTGTTCCCCGAAGGCCTTTACCCCTTCAAATCTTTCCAAAACATCCCTATTTCCATGCAAATGTATATGCTGAACTCAAATCGGTAATTGTTTATTGAAGAAACCTACCTTTTTTTTCATTTTATCAAGCAGAAAAATATGGAACTTCTTGTTGCTGTTTATCTCACCCTATAACCACGGTTCAAAAATGTTATTCATTGCAGACTGAATTCACGCGTAGTTTTCCGATTTTTCTGTCTTTTTACTTCCTTTTTGCAATTTCTACGCTAAAAATGAGTTCTGAAACCAAACAAACTGCCGAGTAATTGCTCAAAGGGAGTAAAGCGGCCGAAATAAGTATCCTACACATCAAGTCATTCAGCGATGAATCAGATATGAGAACAGTGGTAAGGGGTGAAATATAGTCCGATTGATTTCTAGCCGATATCATGAAAAAAAGGTAGGTTTCTTCAATAAACAATTATTGATTTGAGTTCAGTATATACATTTTCACTGAATTAAGGATGTTTTGGAAAGATTTGAAGGGATACAGGCCTTCGGGAAACAAAACAAAGTTTTACCCTCTTTTCTTGGTTTTCAATGAAATTTTTCTGTCTCTTAATACTCTGTTTAGCATCTTTAGTCACCCCAATATGTCTTCGGATTTCAGTGTCACATTTTCTGTCCTCCATTAAAAGTTTTCCCAAATCCTCAAATTTCAGTATCTGCTTAGTTGTAATTTTGGCACATCCTTTTGCTGATACTTATGCTCTGTATCTTCTTATAGTTTAGATTTAGTCTTTTCTTCTTGATCTCCTTCATGACCTTCTGTAAGAGGTTTTGTATTTGCATTTTCATATTTGCTATTATCACTGTCATCTGCATATCTTATATTGTTAATATTCCTTCCTAGAATCAAAATACAAAAAAAGTTAACACATCACTCAATAATTCCTGGGCCTGACGTATAGATGGTGCCATTAATAAAAAATTTCATATGATTTTTATGATATACTAACCTTAAATTTTGGGCCCCATCAAATTATTAGTTTACAAATTACAGTTATTTAAATGAAGCTACCTTTGTAAATTTTCAAAACAATGGAAAAATCTGAATTTTGTGTGTTGACAAAGTATTGCTTTCTGATGGGAAAAAATACTGTTCAAGCAAAGCAATGGCTTGATAAGAGTCATTTGGACTTTACTTCATTGGAAACAACAGTTAAGAGGTGGTATGGTGACTTTAAATGTGGTCATACAAACATAAATGATGCTGAACGCTCAGGTCACCCAAAATTGGCAGTTATCCTGGAAAAAAACATAAAAAAATCCACAAACTTATTTGGTCAATCATGAATTGAAGTTCCCTGAAATAGCAGAGGAGTTGAACATATCAGAAGGCAGTGTAATCACTATTTTGCATGAACATTTGTCAATGAAAAAACTGTGTTCAAAGTGGGTGCTGCATTTGCTCATAGTTGATCAAAAACAACAATGCGTTGATGATTCAGAGTGTTGTTTGCAACTGTTTCAGTGCAACAAGAAGGAGTTTTTTTGTAAATCTGGGAAAAAAACATGGATCCACCACTTCACTCCAGAGTCAAATCAGTAGTCAGATGATTGGACAGCAGCAGATGAAAGCCATCCACAGTGAGCAAAGACGTGAACATCAGCAGTCAAAATTTTGGCTTCCATATTTTGAAATGTGTAAGATATTTTGTTCATTGATTACCTTAAGAAAGGGAGAACCATCAATAGCAAATATTATATAGCATTTCTGGTGCATTTGAAGAAAGAAATCACCAAAACAACAGCCACAAACGAAGAAGAAAAAGTGATCTTTTACTAAGACAATGCATCATGTCACAAGTCAACTGAAATGGCAAAACTACAAGAATTGCACTTCGAATTGCTTCTGCATCAACCTTATTCTCCAGGTCTGGCCACCAACAACTGCTGGCTGTTTGCAGACCTCAAAAGCATGCCTCAGGGAAAGAGATTTGGTTCCAAAGAAGAAGTGATATCGGAAACTGAGGCGTATTTTGATGCCAAAGACAAATCATTCTACAAAAAAGGCATTGGATTGCGAGAGAAGTGTTGGAATCAGTGTATCACCCTATAATGAGACTATGTTGATGAATAAAGTCGAATTTTGCCTAAAAGTTGTTGTTCTATAAGCTAGGCCTGAGATTTATGAAGTGATGTGTCAAAAGGTTACTTCAGCTAAGCAATATTGCAACAAAACTGGGAAATCTATCAAACAAAAATCTTTCTTTCTTGAATGCAATCAAAATCAATAATGATCATTGAATTTTTAATTATCATACATTGTTGATTCAAGTAAACCCAGAATTACTTGACCAAGGCAGACCACAGTCAAAATCCTTTCAATATCTGCATGTAATATCTCTTCACATGTTTTTGTTTTTTAACTCACAGCTATCCTTTCCTTAAACTGGTTTCCAATCAAGGCTGACATGACTAGTCAGCTCTAATATTTAACCTATAGGTAAGAGTAGAAAAATGAATTCATATCTATCTCAAGGATATTTGTGAATAAGTGAATTTACAGGGTATTTAAAGCCAGAAAATATTCTCAGATTGTAATAATTTTGTAGGGAATTAATAATGATTTAGTGCTACAAGTCTTACTAATTAACCCCAAATTGTTTTGGAGATAATAATTATTTAAGAAGAAAATTCTTACAAATTAACTCATAGATGAGGGATAGAAAAGGTAGATTCATATTTCTCCCAAGGAACTTGAACTTGTCTCTCCTATTTCCCATTCCAAGCCTCTATCCATTACACCACTGGCACATCTTACTGAAGATCCTCACTAGCTGCACATTCTTGCAGCTAACAAGGAATATCTGAAATAACTGAATGAAAACTTCATTTCCTTTTGTCTTTTCATTGCTTTCAAAGAATTTTATCTCTTCTCCCAGTGTCATGGTGGCATCACCCAATACAACAGATTGAACACTTCCTACAACTACATATACTTCCCCTCACAAGAGGAGAGCAGATCAAGAGCTCAGAGAAATGAAAGATCTGCAGGAGATCAGCATAAGCAGGTCAGCAGAGAGTGATAGACAGAGATAGCCAAGACTGCTACTGTACAACCGTTGTGAGTCCCAAATTATAGTATTACTTCTTAACCCATATTTATTTGTTCTACTAACAGAGTTCTACATATTTGTATTTTGCAGTGTTTAATATATATATTGTTATTTCCTATTTTGGTGTTATATTAAGGATATTTGTGAATAAGTGAATTTACAGGGTATATAAAGTCAGAAAATATTCTCAGATTGTAATAATTTTGTAGGGAATTAATAATGATTTAGTGCTACGAGTTTTACTAATTAACCCCAAAATGTTTTGGAGATGATAATTACTTAAGGATAAAATTCTTACAAATTAATTCATAGGCAGGCAGAAGAAGAGGTAGATTCATCTTTTTCTCAACAGCACTTGTGCATACAGGAATGTAACAAACCCAGCTTGAAATGGAATTTGGCTCCCTGATCAACAATCCCGTGTCGTCATCCATTACACTAGCCATACATCAAATCTTAAAGCACTTAGTATTCCCAAGCAGTTACTCATCTAGGTACTGACCTGGCTCTATGTTGCTTAACTTGATCATATGGAAACCAATGTTAGAATGAGATATGGCAGTAAGCTTTGAACAGACTTGACATACAATGAAAGTCTAGAGTGTATATAAAATTTACCCCTAAACTATTGTGGTAGTCCATTATTCAGATATTAAATAATTCTCTGAATAGCAGATTGATTCATTTTTTATGGCCTGTCAGCCTTTTGCAGGGTATTTAAAGCCAGAAAATATTTTCAGATTGTAAGAATTTGTGGGGGAGATACTAATGATTTAGTGCTCCAAGTCTTACTCATTAACCCCAAATTGTTTTGGAGATAATAATTATTTAAGGAGAAAATTCTTACAAATTAACTCATAGATGGGGTTGGATAGAAGAGGTAGATTCATATTTCTCCCAAGGAACTTGAACTTGTCTCTCCTATTTCCCATTCCAAGCCTCTATCCATTACACCACTGGCACATCTTACTGAAGTTCCTCGCTAGCTGCACATTCTTGCAACTGACAAGGAATATCTGAAATAACTGAATGAAAACATCATTTCTTTTTGTCTTTTTATTGCTTTCAAAGAATTTTATCTCTTCTCTCAGTGTCATGGTGGCATCACCCAGCACAACAGATTGAACTCTTCCTACAACTAAAAACACATTTTGGTTTGTAAGAATAACTATTTTTTCAAGTGCATATTGCATTAACAGTTTTTTAAAATAATAATTTTTCAAATGACGAGTCCTACTATTTAACCTATAGCTAGGGGAAAAGATGGATTCATAACTTTTCCAAGAGCATTTTTGTATAAGTGAATATAACATACCTAACTAGAATTTGAGCATAGCATTCCCTTTCTCATTCTGAACTATCCATTACAGCACCTGTATTTCTGAGATGATGAATTAACATTATTCACATGACTTAAACTAATGTCCTCATTTTTGTCATTATTATCAAAATAGTTTGACTGCTATTCTCTCCAGCCTTTTTCAGGCATCTGTTGACCTTCAGGGAATTCTGAATTGAATCCTTTATTTAATTTATGGAGGTAGACTATTCTTGTTCCATTGTCCATATCTAGGGTTACTGCTCATTATTTTCTTCTCTTGTTTCCACTGAATCTGAGTGTATACAACTCTGCCTGGGGATTGAAATCCCAATTGACCATAAATATACCATCAAATTCAGCTATTTATTTTATTTTATTCACATGATTTAGATGATTTTCGGAAAATTTAACATCTCATCAACTTAGTGTGTAGCTTGCTGAAAACAAGAAACCAAATACTGTTTTTTAACAGAATATGATTCTGTGATGTGTAAAACTGACAGATTTAATCTGTCTAAATATGGCGAATAATGATGAAAGAAGGCTTGGAAAATTTGATGCTCACAGGACATACTGAAGAGGGACAGTGAAAACCAACACATAAAGTTACCTAGCAAGCTTGAGTAAATGGATGGTGGAACAGGGTCTAAGAGAAATAATTTTCTAAGCATAGCTTAAATGTGGCACAAGGTCAAAAGTATGGAGCACCCAGTGAGGATCAAACTCACTACTCAATTGAAATGATTATATTGAGAGAAGCTTGCTAACCATTACAACATGCTCAGGTGCCCAATAGGGTATAGGAGTGATAGCAAAAAGACAAAATTTATTAAGAGCTACAAAGAACAGGAAATAGTGGAGAGCTCTGATCGTGATTGCTCTGAAGAGACATGGCACATAGAAGAAGACCAAATACAAGTGTAGTCGTAATGACACAATCTAAATGAAATCAAAGCAAAAATATAGCAAATAGTTATCCTTTGAATTATTGGAAATCTTTGATACTTGTCTTTGTAGTTTGGTGTGACAGTCAAACCAAAATATTGAAGTTTCTAAGTTAGATTCTTGCTGAGGGTTATTTTGCTTTCTTCCATAGTCCATAGAAGAAGAAGAAAATAAAAAGTAGGGTCAAATTCTGACAAGGCTTACTAGAGAAAAGGATCGAAATCAAACTGCATGATCTTTATATTGTTTTAAACTAAATCATTTCCTGTTTTTATCACGGTCTTGTTATTCTTGTGGCGCAGTGGATATCAACTTGGAATGAGAAATTGGAGAATTGCGTTCAAATTCTAGTTGAATTTGTTGTATTCATTTATGTGCAGATATCCATGAAAAAAGTATTAATCCATCTCTTCCCTCTAGCTATGAATCGAATAGCAGGACAGATTGGGTTCTATAGCCTTAGTTGGCAACCAGTCTACCACGGAAAGTTATGGTAACCTACTGTGGAAAACCTTCTGCCCAGTCAATCATGCCTCTTTTGAGACATGATCATCACATGTGGCACATAACTGACTGACTGATTTGTTATTCTTATGTTCGAATCGTAAACAGAGAAAAATATGTACAATGAATATTGATAAAATTTGGACCCATTGTAGATATTCATTAGAAAATCATCAGTTTGGAACACAATTTTTAATCAAAGAAAAAACACTATCATTAGATTTTCATGGTTATTTGTACATGGTATTTAAAAAAAAATCCCTAAGTGCAGTGTTCACTGGATTAATCACATTATGTGATGACCTGGTGACTTCAGATTTCAATATCACATTTTCAGTCCCCTGTTAGAACACTCCCACAGATATTTAATTTTTGTACTAGCTTGATTTCAACATGTCCAATTAAAATCAGCATATTTACAGTAAAATTAGTAGAGCTTAATTTGGTAGATATTTTAAATTATTCTGAACATTTTTATAACAGGTATTCTTTAAAAATGAAGTCCTATATTGATAACATTATCAAAATTCGAATTCTTTTAATTCAAGCCCTTTTAGTAGTTGCCTGCTCTATCATGAATCTATATAATGTGTAAAATCTGCTAGTTTTGTCTTCTTTTCCTAGCTTAATTAAAAAAAGATGCAAGCTAATTTAGATTCCTTGTTAGAAATGAAATGCAAGAGAAGCAACCTCTGAAGTTAAAAGGTTGCTTCTACTTAGAACTGAAACAATGATGAAGAATTTATGAAACAAACATCTTCCTTTCAGAGCTGTCATGAATGGCAGGTTCCAACTTCTTAACAGGTATCTATTTTTATTTTTTGTATTATTTGGCACTTATTTTCCCCATCCTGGAGTATAAAGATCCATAAAGAAATTTTCTCCATAAAGTTTTCCAGAGATGACAAATAGTAAACACCTGGTCATTAAGTGCTTCTATAAAATACTACATGGAACATATTTGCATTAACAGGTGAAAAGTATCCCCTGCCTGTTGAACCCAGTCAGAATCTACCTGTCATAATGGATCAATATTTCATCTGTAAGAAAGGATCCATTTGTTTTAGGAGACAATATCTGAGGAGAAACCATTTGAAAACAAGGACTTCATTTGCATAACTTTCTTTCAGCAATGCAAGTCTAGAATTGATCTCATTTTATATACAGCGTGACTAGTAACAACTGTAAGGGGCATTAACCTTTCTCCTACTTAGTACAAAAACCACAAATATTAATTTTCTATGTAATAATATAGACAAGTATTTTATGATATAAAAATTTACAGTATGTTTCATCCAAATACTAATTTAATCAGGAAGAAAATAAAAAGAAATAAAAAAACAAATAATGATGACCATAAATACTTTAAAATCTTTTTTCTTTCACAATATCTAACAAGGGAGATAACATATAATGAATACAATTTAATATATATGCATGTTCGAGAGTGTACACAGATGTCATTATTACCTTCAAATATTGTTATCCTTGTGAAATTTCTTAATGTGTATCAGATTCTGTTATTTTTGTGGGAGTAAGGAGTGTAAAATAAGATCTAACTTTAGCATAAACATTTGCAAAAATCCTTTTAATCAGATTAATCTTAATCATTTAAAAAAAATTGGACAATAGTTTTTAAAAATCCACAAAGAATTGTATCATCATTTTTCTGTCTTAATTTACTTTGCATAATATGCATTTTTGCATTTATGTATATTTTTTATGTACACAAAAGTGATTATATGATTGTAATCTGGATATAGAAAGATATTTGAATACTGATAAAAACTACCTATGTTTTGATAAAACTACATAACACTAGGTCTTCAATTTTATGGATCTTTCTCAGTATACCATTGTATTCGACTTCATGAAAATAATTTAATTTGTTCATGATAGGAATACTGCTGAGGTCATTTCAAACTAATAAAACTAATCAAAGTCTCAAAAGGATAAGTTTGGAAGGAACTGGAGCACAGCATCTCTATTTGAATTAAATAAAATAGCAGACAATCAATCCCATTGGAATGAAATAAAACAACAGACAATCAATTCCACTTGAATGAAGTAAAATAATAGACAATCAGTAGAAAAGTGTGCAAAATGAAAGAAGCAGCAGACACAAGTTTTTCAACAAAAGTAAACTGATTATAGAATTCTAAAACATATAGGAGGCAGCATTCAGGAGAACTGCATTTAGGTGTTGTTTAAGGTTTATATTTTCCTGTTAAAAGTAAGTTAGTATAAAAGTATGAAGATTCTTTTTCAGTCTAGTTCTCCAATTTTCACATATAAACATAACAAATGCAATCTATAAATTGCTTAATTCCTATCAAGCAAATGGAAACACAGGCACTGGTTATCAACAAGATGCAACATGTTTCTGAGGAAGCAGAAGCTTAGATTTAATATTCCACCAAAACTCTTGGGGTCATCCAAGAATATAACAATAACTAGAATATCAATGCTCTATGCCTTTTTTTAAGTAATCGAAATTCATTTCTAAAAGTTTCCAAAGTCAACACCATTTAATATTTTACCTGATTAATGCCCACCATAAAATCTAGTATTAATTATAAAAATTAAATATGTCAGAGATTTCATGGTGTAATGAATATCAGCATAAAATGTAAAATTGGAAGGCCAAGCTTGAATTCATTGCATTCACTGATGCACAAATACCCTTGGGAAAAGTATTAACCCATCTCTTCTCCCTCCACTATGAGTTCAATAGCAAAACAGATTGGGTTCTATAGTCTTGGTGAGCAACCAGTCTACTGCAGACAGAAATAGCAACCTACTGTGAGAAAATCTTCTAACTAGTCAGTCATGTCTCAAAAGAGACATGATTACCCAAACATGTATCATGTATACCACTTAACTGACTAATCTGGATAAAAGAATTGAATAGCAAAACAAATTGGGTTCTATAGCCTTGGTTGGCAACCATCCTATCATAGCAATCTACTGCAGGAAGATCTTCTGTCTAGACAGTCATGTCTTTTTCAAGACATGATATCCCAAATGTGTATCATGTATGGCATGTAAATGACTGATTAGGTTTATAAAAATACAGTTATAATTTATATAAAAAGATCTACTCCTGTCAAAAGTAACTGATCCCTGCCACTAAAACAATTAGTCTTATATACTTAACCACTGCTACAGATTGGGAATGATTTGTTGATGATTGAGCATTCTCATGCAATTTAGCACAATGACTGACATGTGAGAATGTGTGGGTGGTGTAATGGACAGCAGCTCAGAATGAGAAATCAGAGAACTAAGTTCAAAGTACAGTCAGGTTTGTTAGATTCATTTGAGAAAGGCTTGAATTAATCTCCTCCTTTAGCTAAGGGCTAAATGGTAAAAAAAAAAAAAAAAAAGACCAAAGACAAAAAAATTATTCTTACAATCCAAAACAGGTTTTGGTTTTAAACAGCCAACTAAGTGTTGTTAAAACCTGAAAAACAAATCAATCAATCAACAGCAATGATTAATTGATGACCAAGCATCACCATTCTCATGCAATTTAGCACAATGACTGCCATGCCAATCTTCTACAAACATCCAATTATATTGAAGAAAACACAATTCTTCTCCACACAAGACACCTGAATCAAAGACTTTTTTTCATGTTGGTCAGGTTCTCTTTCATATAATTATAGATTTTGCCTTTGTTCCACATTAAATATGGTTTATAATTAAAAAAAAAGTAAAAAAAAGTAAGTAACAAAAAAAGTTAAATTTATTCATTTGTGATTCCCTTTTCAAGTGATTATTACAAGAGCCTTTCTCTTAATCTCTGATAGCTTAACATAAAAATGTAATATCTCCCAGGGAAGTAACAACAAAGCAAACATGTCTATCATATTCAATATTCAATATGATGCATTTCTATAGCTTGACAAAAGAGATGATGAAAGAGAAAAATGACATTGTGATTAAAAGATGGAGACAATTTATTTCAAATCCATTTTGCAAATATTTATGGCTTTCCATAACTCATTCAGAATGGCAAGAAAGACCTTCACAAAAGATATGGCACGCATTTTCCTTGTAGTTGATAAAATCATTGAGGCTAACATTGAACACGAGAATACAAGGCATTAATAATGATCAAACAATTTGAAGTGTTATGCAGCTAAATTATTTATAAAGATAAAGTAGATCCTGATTTTTAATTTTCTCCTCAGCCTTCAGTTTATGACTTATGTAAGCACTAGCAGTATAGCCCAGCGTTGCTCGAGTGTAATGAAAGCTTTAAAACTAATCCATGGTCCCAGAGCTCAGACTCTTTGGACGTTGGTATGAAAGACTAAAAAGCAATAGTTATTTCCAGTTTAAGCGAAACTGTAGACTGAAAGAAAAATGAATGAATGTAAGTCAAATTTTGATTTCCTGGTATCGATATCAAATAAGTTTTTTCGTCATAAACTGAATTTTGAAGGCTAAATAAGTCCTCTGAGTAAATGGTATCATGGCTGAGGCTAAGAACTACAATTATACCTACTTAGAGCCAAACCTAAAGCAAAAACTAAAATAAAAGGGCTGAAAAACTGATTTTGATCAGACCCGGTATCTTGCCTTTTATATATATATATATATATATATATATATATATATATATAACAATTTTCTGCACTATTTGTAAGAACTGCAACCTTGAAACTTCTGAATATCGCTTCTTATATCTTTGCCTATGAGTGTATCAAATTTGATTAAAATCGGACCACTCCTTCTATAACTCGACTTTTTTGATTATCAATTTTCGATATTTATCGGGTGAACCCTGACACAAAACCTAGCTAAGAACACTCACAGACGCTTATAATACAACTGTGTAAATTTTTAAGAAAATCAGTTCAGCTGTTTCAGAGTCTATAGGTAACGGATACACACACACGCGTACACACACAGAGACAAAGTTGCATTTATAAATAAGTTTAGATAGATTAATTACATAAGTATGACAACATGTGGTTTATTCAGCTGTTTAGCAGAATGAAGATGAACACAATGCTAATGTGTTGAAGTTCTTATTTTATGTGCCATGTTTCTTCATGACATGGGTGATGATGGCTCTTCACAACTTTTTATCTTTTGTAGCAACTGACAAATTTTTTATCCCTGTTTTGCCATTCATTACACAAGCTAAGTAGGTAAGTTACCTACTGTTTCTCTCAACATTTCTTGCATTCAGTATTTTTTGTGTGTGCCAAATTGTACAAACAGTCTTTCTTCATCATGTGTCCCAAAAATTTCACTCTGATTCTTTTAACTTTGCTTAAAACTTCCAAATTACTCACAAATTCTGTTCATGGTATTATCAGTGTCTTTATGTAGAATCATATCTGTGTTGCTTTAAGTCTTCTCTTCAACATACATTGTCATATAAGAGGATTGATAATACATAGCAGTTCGGCACTTTTGCCCATTGTTTCTTAAAGATTAGATTACATTTCTTTGTTTCTAAACTCAGGGCTACAATATCTAAATATTTAACCTTTTTCACTGATTCTTAACAACAAAGACACTGGATTCAAACAGAAAATTCTAAGGTAAAAATGAAAGAATTAATCTGAAAACATAGAAACAGAATAAACTAAAACAGAGTCAGAACTCAATGAAAGATAAAATCTTTTATCAAATTTTGGATGGAATAATACCCTAACTTGTTTCAGTCATTTGAAGTCTTAACAGTTGGCATTTCAAGAACTTCAAAGCTGACTTTTAACTCTGAACTTATACACAGATTATCAAAGATCACGAAGAAGAATAATGAAAAAAGAAACAAATGGAACAAAACTGTAAAAAGTCCCTTGCACTTTATAATTCACCAGGAAATAAGATTGTAGATTTTTTTTGTTCTTATCTCCCAAAATGTTTTTTGCAAGCAGGTTTCTTCATGCACAATGTAGAGTATGAATGCAAGCAATAAATTAATTCAGAATACAAAAATACACATTAAAAAACAAATGAATGAAAGTAATGAACTATCTTATTATACAAGATCTGTTCACCTGTTTTTTTGCACTTTGCTCTCAAGATTTCTCAAGTGTGATAAAAAACGTGTGATCATAAAGAGATTATTTATTCTTCCCAAAGCCACTCTTACCTTTCAAAGAAGCGACATATTAATTGGGGAAGGAGATGTGTACATTGTATAAAACCCAAAGCCTTGACCAAGGAAAGTGTAATAAGCTTGCCAAATTCAAACATTTCTGTTCAAGTGAAAGATAATAAATTTTTTCTTGTGAAATGATGACTCTAAATATATTTTAAGATTATCAAACAGTTCATCTTCAAGTTGTCATTATTATAGAACCATAGATAGTACCATTGAATATTATTTTTAAAAAAGTGATATAATGAATATCAAATTGAATATGTATACACCTTGGTTTCCCCTTACAGTAATGTGACTGGCTGGTGTCATCCATAAATATAGACTAAGGTGAGGACACATAGAAGTCTATGTTCATAGGTCTACCACTAGAGGTCTACAGGTGTTTGACTAGAGATCTACTACTATTGGTCTATGTCTGTTTACTTCGCCTATGTCTCATGATACTGCATATGACAAGTACCGTCCATTATGTCTAGATTGTCCTACCTGGTTACATTTGCTTAAATCATTTAACTACCTTGAATGATATATATATCCCTTTCCGGTATATATCAAAAAGTTAACTTAAAAATGACACACAAATTTTATTTCACCATGGAATTTTAACAATTCTGAATTTAGTATATTACAAAGAAAATTAATAGAACACCTTGGGGCTATGTAAATGTTCAAGACAACATCATGTGCTTACTAAAAACTCTGTTGCTACTATAAAAAATGATTATGTTAAAATATAAACAGGTATCTAAATGATCCAGAAAAGTTCTTTTTTTTTTGGTAAGAAATGAACAAAAAGCTGTAAGCAGAGCATTTTATCATTGACTTTTTCAGATAATCAAATTATTGGAAACGAATCCTGGTTACCTATCTATAGTCAAATGTTATGTTTCCAACATTACTGTAGGTGGTATAAGCTAATTTCTTATAGCCAACTATGTTGTATTTTGCTTTTAGAATATATTAGATCTGATAATAAGACATAATGATAGTTCTCAAATAAAATACGCTAACTTAGAGTGAATAATTGGGTCTATCTCTTTATTTTAGCCTCAGTGTCAATAGCTGAGCCAATTAGCCATCCAACTATCCAACACAAAATAATAATAAATATATTCTATTTTGAATAATTATAACATAAATCTGTTTGTTTCCCCACTAGTTAATTAGCACATGCATTATGCTCTGTCATTGCATCAGCTAAATAATGAACCATTCTTTTTTTATTCCAAAGAAAGACAAAAGAATATAAATATATATATATATATATATATATATATTTGTCTATTTAGGCAGCAAATTTTCTTTTAAACATGTCAGATTAAACAAATTGCAAGCACTATGTTTGCTTATTTTTACATTTTACATTTGTTACTATAACTCACACCCCTGAAGATGATCTCGGAAAGAGGTTGAAAGTACTTGGGTACCTTAAGAAATGAATGAAAATAATATGTCAATGTTACAGCTCATTTCTAACATTATTCGTAAGTATGAACAAATTTTATTAAAAATAAGCAAACATAGTGTTTGCAATTTATTTAATCTGACACACACACACACACACACACACATATACATATATATATATATATATCTCAAAGACACTGTTTGGTTTTAGGCAAAGAAAGGGAGAAATGAAACAGAAGATAGAGTAGGCAAAATACTTTCATATGTTTAATGTCTGCTTCAGTAAAATAGAAAACTTCTTTAATTTTGAGTCTTTTTATTTGTGCCCTCTTGCTTCTTTAAACAATGACCTGCATTCATACTTATGATTGTCATTGCAGTATTTTATTCCAGTTGTTAGGTGCAAATATTTAATGTTACAATAGAAAACTTTCAATGGGTATTTTATCATTGTGAAACTCGCAATGAGGTGATTCAATTATTAACTTCTGAATTATGATTTTTCAGTAAATTCAAATTGGAAAACCTTGAAATTTTGACAGATAAAGCCAGTATTTCAAGAATTATCTGTTCAGTTCAAATCAGAAAAATGAAACAAAAAAAATAACAACAAAACAGGTTTTTTTTCTAAAGTTAGTTATATAAAAACTTTTCTTTATTGAAAACATATCTTATAAATTTAATTTAGCAAATGGTGACAAAATTATTTTTTGTTCACAATGAACATGTCCAAATTAGGTTGCAAATTATGTATAACTTCAAAACGTAATATATTTTTGTTTATTATTAAATTCTTTTTAAAGCAAATGCTAAAAAACAATGAAGAAGCCATTTTAGAATCATCTGCAGAGAGCAATATAGTTTTAAAAATGTATGTATTTTTAAAAATATCACTGAAATGTCCTGAGATCCAAAAAATCTGCATCTTAATTTGACAGCTACATCACTTGCAGATATAATTAAGTGATTAATATACAGGATTAAAAATGTTAAATTTGATATTCTGTTTCTAGAGGAAAATTGAACATATTCAGTTTCTAATTTTGATTTATTTTTTATATGTCAGAAACATCATTTGTATTTAAAAGGATCTATCTTGAGGATTGTAATGAAGCCTATTTAAGTTTCTGATACTGATAGTATCTCTTTGATCTTCCTCTTCAGAAACAGATATAAATTAAAAACAATTTAAACATTTTGTTTCAGGAAATATCTGTTACTGATTCTTTTGTCTACACTGGACAATACAGTATTCATCATTATCACAGCTGTTTCAACTTGAAGGCACACTGCAAATCAGTATGATTTCCCATCTTCAGTATAGCTATTAATTTCTGAGCATTCACATTTACTGCAGTATTTTTACAACACCTGTAAAGTCAACATTTGATTTATACTGTACCTATACTGAATAGATCTTAGTTAAAGTTCAAGCATGTGCCCACCAGGGTCACATATATTTTTGAATTAAATCTTATCTTTCTTCGAGAATGGTTTCCATCCATAGCTAGAAAATTCAACCTACCCTGCTATTTGACCCATAGCTGGGAGGGAGAAAATGGATTCATACCTTTCCCAAAGTTATTTGGGCAAAAATAAATGTAACAACCTTGACCAGAATTTGAACCCAACTTGCCAATTTTTTTCAATCCAAGTTACTAACCATAATCCTTGCATCACCAGTGTATCCTAATTCAGTGCTGACTAGATATTATATGGCTGAAATGTCTGAGGAGACCATGAACACCTATGAAAGGAATTCACTTATTAAAATGTCAAATGTGCATTTATATGATAAACAAAATTTCCAATTTTTCCTTTCATAAGTTAAGAAAAAAGTTAAATAGTTTTTAAGATCTTCCTTTTATGTTCCCCCAGAAAAGTCTCCAAAAAATATCTGATTGCCAGACCTTTTATGAGAGAGAAGAGTAATAAATTATTGCATACTTATAATCTGTAAAATTATTATAACTTCTACAATTTTCATGGCTTTTAAAATATACTTATTTTTTTACATATATATATATTCAGAAGTAGGGACCATATTGACACTAGCAAGTATAAAAGTATCTGATTTCTTGTAGCTTTGAAGAAAATTTTTGTATTTTTCATAACTCATAATAATCAATCAGTCAAGTGCTATATGGGATACAGACTTGGGCAATCATGTCTCAAAAGAGTCATGGCTGAGTGGACAGAAGATTATCCTGCAGTAGGTTGCCATTGCTTTCTGCAGTAGATTGGTTGCCAGCCAAGGCTATAGAACCCAATCTGTCCTGTTATTTAACCTATAACTGGCGGGAAGAGATGAATTACTACCTTTCCCAATGGTATTTGCATTTAAGTGATAGCAAGGAATTCAACTGGAATTCGAACTCAGTTCCCCGATTTTTTGTTCCAAGCTGATATTCACTGCACCACAATGCACATCCTAATATTGAATACATGTATAAAAAGAAATGTATGTGTGCATATAAAGCTTAAAATATAAAATGTGTGCATACAAAGCATAAAACATAAAATGTATAGATACAAAGTGTAAAAATATAAAATATGTACATAAAAGCTGGACTGAAAAAAAATCAGATATACTTTTATGTGTGAGCAATACAAGTACAGAAAGACACATAAATCAGTTTTGAGTTAAATAACAATTTGAAGGTTAGTACCTAAAAAATCATAAGTCATAAGTCAAAGGGTCATGAATCAGTCTCATCAGGGGTCTAAATCAAAAGGGGAAAACATAACAATTCAAAATGCACAACGAACTTTTGCGACCTCAAATAGCCAAGCCATCCTATGGTCCAAAGTATTATTGAAGTAGGAAAGGTTGTGGTTGAGGAAGTAAAAACAGTAACCAAATTTCAAGGTCTACTAAAGTCAACCAAATCTTGATTTTGATTTTCTTTTCTACTATATAGGACAAAAAATACAAATTTATTTCACAGTAAGATCTGATTTTATCCTTTGTTGCCACGGTATTACAAAGTTGCAAATGCACTTGACAGTGTATAGCACAAAGATTGATTGGAGCTGATATGAATACTTCATTTGTTTGAGAAAGATATTTGAATAATCTAAAATGTTTACTGGGTACAAATTGGCTGCATACAGATATGAAATGAATTGAGCAAGTACACCAAAATAGTAAGACGTAAGACAAGGATGCATCTCTCTCACAAAATTTAGTTAACCTATACAGGGAAATACTGAAAGAACTAGAAGTCCCACTAAGATTTATTATTATTAGATACGATTTTAACAACCTAAGATGTACAGATGACTCAGAAACTCCAAGGCAAGGCAGTAAAGGAAAGTGTGAAGAAAGGAATAACCTTCACTTTTTAGAAGACAACATGTAGGGTCATTAAGAAAAGGGGCAGTCTGTGTTATGAGTTATGACTGATGCCAGAAGCAAGTGAGTATAAAAATTTAACTATCTGAAAAGTGTTATAGATGATGGCAAATATAACACCAAAATGTGAAGGCACCTTGGAATAGCAAGGATTTCTTTCAAATGCTAAACAAAGCCTTAAGAAACAAGAAAAGTTTGTTAGAAACAAAGAAAGTATGCACTTTTATTTCAGAGCAGTCTTTCTTACACTGATGAAGAAAAGATTTGAGGCAATAAAGATGCGTTTCGACAGAAGGATTCTAAAAATACCATGGATGGTGCATGTGAGCAAAGAAGAAATTTTAAGAATGATGGTAAAAAAAAAAAAAACACTTAAAAGCCCACACTTGAAATTTCTGGGATACATAATGAGGAAATTGGGCTTGGAGAATTTGACATTGACAGGACATAATAATATAGGACAGAAAACAAATTTTTTTTACAGTAAGATTTGATTTAAAAGGGTAGAGAAAAATATTAAATAATCTATCTAATAAATTTGTGTCATAGATGGCAAAAAATGTACTGCCAGAGATAGTAAGGTGACAAATATTTGAGTTACAAAATGTAGGAAATTGTGGGAAGCTAGAATATTGAACATCTTATAGGGATACTGCACATTAAAGAAGAATTATACATGAATAAATGTATTGTTTTGGCACTTCAAAATGAAATAACAGTTATGTTATTTGCGTATATACGAAAATACTTAATTTATAAAGTGACAAGCAGTATAGCCCGGCGTTGCTTGGGTGTAATGAAAGCTTAAAAACTAATCTATGGTCCTAGAGCTCAGACTCAGCCTAAAGAATATTTTAAATAATAATAAATTAATTGCGACAATTTACCAATCACAGCTAGTATATATATATATATATATATATATATATATTCACAGCTCTATATTATACTAGCAGTATAGCCTGGCATTGCTCGGGTGTATTGAAACCTTTAAAACTAATCCATGGTCCTGGAGCTCAGACTCAGCCTAAAGAATATTTGTGTGAAGTTTGGTGAGAATCAGATAAAAATTGTGGATTAGTATAAAGGACATACAGACAGATAAACAGACACACATAAACATCTTGCCTTAAATATATATATTATCGATTTTCTGCACTACTGTAAGAACTGCAACCTTGAAACTTCTGAATATCATTTCTTATGTCTTTGTCTCTGTGTGTATCAAATTTGATTAAAATCGGACCACTCCTTCTATAACCCGATTTTTTCAATTATCGAATTTTGATATTTATTGGGGGTACCTTGACACAAAAACCTAGCTAAGAACACTCGCAGACACTTATAGTACAACTGTGTAAATTTTCAAGAAAATTGGTTCAGCCGTTTTTGAGTCCATAGGTAACGGACACACACACACACACACACAGACAAAGTTCCATTTATAAATAAGTTTAGATTTTCTATTAACCATCATCCTCTTCCTTATATGACATGTAAAGTTGAGCTAAATGTTATTAATTATGTTTAAATTTCATGACTTAGGGTTTGAGTTTCTTAAACACTGCCGAAGTCATTTAGACTGCTGATACTTGAACTAATGACATAAATCTTTGGTTAAAACAGAAATATTTTAAAAACTGAATCACTGTTAGGAAGATAAAATAAGGATCTTGTTTTTTGAAAGAAAAAAATGGAATCTTCTCTAAGTTATCCAATTCACATTAGTCATAAAACTCTTCCAACCTTACAATTATTTTCTAAACAGTTGCTCTTATATGAAACAGAATTAGTTATATTTCTATCATTTTTAATTTTCTACCTTCATATCCATCCCCCAAAAAAACTGAGTATGTATGTAAGAACAAGTCCTTGATTTACAGTTTTTCTTCAGGATTAAAGATTGAAGCCAAAATGTATTTGGTCCTATCAGAAGAAAATGTAAGCAAAAACTCTCCCAATTAATATCTTTATAAAAAATGATGATGATGATAGTTCTTTTTAATGTGCTGTGTCCCCTCAGGAACATAGATCTCCATGATTTCCTCTCCTTTGTAGCACTTAATAGAATTTGCCTTTTTGTTATATATCCTAAACATTGTTCCATCATCCATTTACTCAAACACATTAGTAGGTTAGGTGTTGTTTTCCTCTGTCTCTCTTGCCTTCAATATGTCCTTTGATTTTATCAGATTTTCCAAGTCCTCTTTCCTAATTATGTGCCCTAGAAATTTCCACTATCTCCTCCTGATGTTAAGTGTAAGTTTGCTTTTTGTTTCCATTTTCTTTATAATGTTATTGTTACTCAAATGTTTAGACCATTATATTCTCAGGATTATTCTATAGAACCACATTTTGTTGTTTGAAGTCTCTTTTTCATTTTTAAGGAGATAATCTCCTTAATCTCATGGAGATTGTCCAACATTTACTGCCATATAGGTAGACAGGTAACATGTATGCTTTCCTTTGTTTCTAACAAAGTTTTTTTTTTGTTTCTTAATACTCTGCTTAGCTTTTGGAATGCTTCTTTGACTATCCCAATGCACCTTCGAATTTCAGTATCGAATTTTCCATCCTTTGTTAAAACATGTCCTAGATATTAAATTTTGGTATCTCTGATTTGTAATTTTCCTGTTGGGCTTTTTCTTTTACCTCACAATTGTGTCTTGCAAAGTATATTTAATCTCCCTTTCCTTCATTACCTTCTGTAGGCATTTTTGTAGTTTAGCTCCACATTTGAAATCCTTGTCTCAGGCTTGTCTGGCTATTTATTAGATACAAGAAGAAAATTTCTGATTTGGAAGCAGGGTGAAAAAAGTAGTATAAATAACAATTTGCAGAAAAAAAATGTTGATAAGAATTGTGTGGAAGCTTGAACTGTGAGAAAAAATACCCATCTGACACCTGACACAGACTTTTGAGATTAGAAACCAAAAGTCTTCAATAGTGAAGACCATTTACTCTGTGCTTTGGCATATAAGAAAAAGAAGAAAAAACACAAGACAAAAAAAACAGAATAAATGAAAAAAATACAGTAAGCTCCAGCTAAAGGAAACATCTATCAAAAGGCACAGCCCATTATATTCTTATCTTTATTCAATGATTCCAGTGTCTTTTTCTTCAACAATACTAGTTGGCATTCCAACACAGCCCCAGCCCATGTCTGCAAACTACATCCCAAATCCAAAAGAGAGAACGAAGTAAGTGTTGCTTCATCAGCATTTCACAAAAGTTTCATGAATATTCACTAGTTCCTACTGGTAGTGAGAACAATTCCACTGTTTTTACAGACTCTTTAAATGGATATTCACAATGCTCTGTTAATGAGATATAATGGTCAACCACTCACCTCAAGCATACACAAAAATTCAAACCACTTTTATGCAAAATACTATAAAGACAAAAAAGAATTAAAAAATATCTTTATAATCACACAACAGAAAATTTTTTTAAAAAGTTTGGTCTTTCATTTTTTTCTTTGGATAAAATTTCCATGTTTCTTGAGAAAACAGCCTAAAGATATGATTATTTTAATCAATGAATGAACAAGAAATAAAACAGATCGTCTTGGCGAATTAAATGAGCTGAACCTGTCTAACTATGGTTTACTATCCAGAAAAATTCTTCAATATCAGTATTATAAATATAGCTTTTATGCTTTGCAAACAATGAGAAATTTATACAAGTGTCAGAGACTAAGATAAAATATAAAACTTTTAGAACATTATTGAAGTCAAAATTTTAGACTAAAGCCTTCATTTATTTAAATCTATTAAACACTGACAGAGTGCATGTTTGTTAGCAAAAAGGAACAGCACAATATGCAAATTACAAATTAGAGATACCAAAATCAAATAAGTAGAAGAATATAAATATTTAGGAAGTGTTTTAACAGAGGGTGAGAAGTGCTACTCTGAAATCCAAAGGCTGATTGCGATAATCAAAGATGGATTCTAAAAGTTAAGCAGAGTATTCAGAAACAGAAAAACTTTGTAAGACACAAAAATGAGTACTGAGTATGTAATATCTATCCTCCTATATAGCAGTGAATGTTAGATAAACTATTCAAATATGAAAATAAACTTGAAACAGCAGAAATGCGGTTCTACATAAAGATGCTGAGGATACAATAGATTGAATATTTGAGCAACAATGACATTTTAGAGAAAATGGAAACAAAAAGAAAACTTGTACTTAACATTAGAAAGCGACACATTTTAAGATATATAATGAGGTAAGACGGATTGGAAAATCTAATACTCACAAAACAGATTGATGGCAAAAAAACAGAGGAAATTAACGCATAACATACTTGATGACAAAACAAAGTTCAGAATAAATGAAAAAAAGACAAAAATTATTAAGAGCTACAAAGGGCAGAAAATTGTGTTTTAACAGAAATTGGAAAGTATGACATTAAAATCTGAAGGTACGTTGGTACAACAAAAGATGCATTCTGAAAATAAAGTATTAAGAAACAGGAAAAGTTTCTTAGAAACAAAGAAAAGTATACAGAAATTTTATGTAGTATCAGTGGATGCTTTGAATGAAGATGAAGACTAGACTTGAAACAACAAAAATGTGGTTATACAAAATAATGCTGAGAATTGACTTTATTAACCTCTTCACTTGGTCTGATTTTAATAGACAAATCAATGTTTTCATAATAAAATTGGTATTAAAGAATCAATGTTGGTAGAATTTTCAGAATAGTCTTTATTAGACATGGCTGTCAGACAAAATTTCTGCAACCACATCACACCTTACATCTGGCTTCCTAACTCCCCAAACTGCAACCCTCTTGATTATTATGTGTGGGAGACCAACAAAACTACTTGTACCACCAAAGATGAACTGAAGAAAAGGATTATGGCAGCATTCACCAACTTAAATAATGTTGAGAACGCCATGAACTAAACATTCACCAACTTAAATAATGTTGAGAATGCCATGAACCAAGCATTCACCAACTTAAATAATATTGAGGATGCCATGAGCTAAACATTCACCAACTTAAATAATGCTGAGAATGTCATGAACCAAGCATTCACCAACTTAAATAATATTGAGGATGCCATGAGCTAAACATTCACCAACTTAAATAATGTTGAGAATACCATGAACAAAGAAACATTCACCAACTTGAATAATATTGAGAATGCCATGAACCAAACATTCACCAACTGAAATAATGCTGAGAATGTCATGAACCAAGCATTCACCAACTTAAATAATATTGAGGATGCCATGAGCTAAACATTCACCAACTTAAATAATGTTGAGAATACCATGAACAAAGAAACATTCACCAACTTGAATAATATTGAGAATGCCATGAACCAAACATTCACCAACTGAAATAATGCTGAGAATGTCATGAACCAAGCATTCACCAACTTAAATAATATTGAGGATGCCATGAGCTAAACATTCACCAACTTAAATAATGTTGAGAATGCCATGAACAAAAAAACATTCACCAACTGAAATAATATTGAGAATGCCATGAACCAAACATTCACCAACTTAATGCTGAGAATGCCATGAACCAAGCATTCACCAACTTAAATAATATTGAGGATGCCATGAGCTAAACATTCACCAACTTAAATAATGTTGAGAATGCCATGAACAAAAAAACATTCACCAACTGAAATAATATTGAGAATGCCATGAACCAAACATTCACCAACTTAATGCTGAGAATGCCATGAACCAAGCATTCACCAACTTAAATAATATTGAGGATGCCATGAGCTAAACATTCACCAACTTAAATAATGTTGAGAATGCCATGAACAAAAAAACATTCACCAACTGAAATAATATTGAGAATGCCATGAACCAAACATTCACCAACTTAATGCTGAGAATGCCATGAACCAAGCATTCACCAACTTAAATAATATTGAGGATGCCATGAGCTAAACATTCACCAACTTAAATAATGTTGAGAATGCCATGAACAAAAAAACATTCACCAACTGAAATAATATTGAGAATGCCATGAACCAAACATTCACCAACTTAATGCTGAGAATGCCATGAACCAAGCATTCACCAACTTAAATAATATTGAGGATGCCATGAGCTAAACATTCACCAACTTAAATAATGTTGAGAATGCCATGAACCAAACATGCTAGCAATGACAAAGCTTTCAAAAAAATGGAAATGAAAACACACTTATACTAAACATCAGAAAGTGATAGCTGAAATTTCTAATGCCCATAGCAAGAAAAGACATCATGGAAATTTTTATACTGACAGCAAGAAGGAGAGAGGAAAGCAATGTATAATCTACCTATCAAGCTTGAGTAAATGAATGACAAAACAAGGTTTAGATGAGATAACCAAAAGATAAAAGTTATTAAGTGTTACAAAGGACTGGAGACATGGTAGAGTAATGGATAGCGGTTTGGGTTGGAGAATCAGAGAACCGAATATGAATTTCAGTTGAATTCATTATATTCACTTAGGAAAAGTATGGATCAATCTCTTCTCCCTCCCAGCTATAAGTAAATTTTAATAATAATAATAATAATAACAGTTCAAATAACTGATTAAATTATTATGACCCATGACATTTTTTTTACATTGATTTTCACCCAGGATAGGGGTTACAGAGTAAGATGCACAGTTTATGCAGATATATTTTTTTTTAATCATTTCACCCAAGCAAAGCGGTAATACCACTGATGTGCAGAGGGCTACATAAGAAAAAAAGATTAGATAGGAGGAGAGTAAAGAGAAAGACGAACAAGTAACAGGAGGTGTCAGAGAAAGGAGCAAGAGAATGATAAGAATACAGGTGTGATGACAGTTGCAAAGGTATAGAGAAAAGAAAATATATACAGAGTGATGTAGAAAGAACTGGAGTCAAGTGGTTAAGAGATGAGTTTTGACATTGCATTTAAATTCCTGGAGGTTATAATCATCAGGAAAACAAGAATATAGAAGAGAGTTCCACAGGTGGAAAGTGCGAGAAAAGAAGCTGAGGGAGTAGAATTGTCAACTGCGGGAAAATAATACTTAACCCTAGATTTGAATAGGATAAGACTGTAGTGGTTAGGAGCTGGTTCCAAAAAGCAGCACTTTGTGGGAAGAAGTTTTTAGAGTGAACTTGCATATTATCAATGGAATATGAACAGTGGTCCATTACAATGTGCTGAGTATGGCGAATCTTAGCTGTGAAGGTTAGAACTGGAAGAATTAAGAAACGCAGATGGTCTGAGCACTTTCCATGGAAATAGTGACAAAGCAGTGAGAGGCATGTAATGTTTCATCTGTGGGAAAGGGGTTTTAAGTTGGGGAATAATTTGTCATCCACGAATGCACTGAGAGGCTTCTGGATTCTATCAACTGTGCATTTCCAAGTGTAATAACCATTTTCAGCCTAATCTGACTCTTGTAAAGGATAACAGGAAGTGCCAGGTATGTACTGGATGTTGTATATCAATAAACAACAAACACGCATATATATAAAAATATAAGTTATATTTTTATTAATGATGATGAACCGTGTAGCCTAGGGAACAGAGAGCGAGAGAGCATGCTTCTAAGGGTTGACAGGAGTGTCGTCGTATCTGTTGTGTCTCTCTCTCTCTACTGCTACTCTGGTCTGTCTGGTGAATCCGTCTGCCTCTGTCTGCGTCTCTCTGTCTCTCTGGTGAAATCCGTGCGCCGAGGTCTTTTTATAATCTCCAAACCGGGACTTCCGGCTTTGCCTCGCCCACGCACGCCCACGTAATTCTCAGAGACACCTGTTCTGTTTGCCTCTTGTAGCCATTTCCGCTACTGCCGGAAATAAGGTCAAACGAACATCCGTTCCTTTCAACGACCGGAAACGCCCCCGCTTGCATCAGCTTCCTCGGGTGGGCCCAGATTGTTATATTACACTGGAGAAGTACAAGGAATCAACCATTCTTTTCTGTATCTTTTGCAAGAGATCATATCTATGAGTGCCACTTGAGGTCTGGATTAAAGCTCAATATTGAAATTAAAAAAATAAGTACAGGGTGAGATAGATGAATTTTTGTCTAAATTATGCAAAAATGAAAATAACACTGACATCTTATTTTAACAGATATATTTACTAAAATTACCATAAATATCTTAAAAAATTAAGAAATAAATTTATTCAATAAAATCACCACTGGCTTTTTCCATGGCCTTCAGACAACTTTGAAATTTCCTCCATCTTATTTGGATGGTCTCCTTATTGAAGTTGATGAATGCTGCCATAATCCTTTTCTTCAGTTCATCTTTGGTGGTACAAGTAGTTTTGTTGGTCTCCCACACATAATAATCAAGAGGGTTGCAGTTTGGGGAGTTAGGAAGCCAGATGTAAGGTGTGATGTGGTTGCAGAAATTTTGTCTGACAGCCATGTCTAATAAAGACTATTCTGAAAATTCTACCAACATTGATTCTTTAATACCAATTTTATTATGAAAACATTGATTTGTCTAATAAAATCAGACCAAGAGAATAGATTAATAAAGTCAAGTTCAATACTAGTTCTGTCTATAAATATTAATTTTTGACTGTGCACAGTGGTGTGGTTATTGCCTCAGAATGAAAAATCAGAAAGCCAAGTTCAAATTGCATTTGAATTTGTTACATTCACTTTTACACAAACAATATTGAGAAAGGTATCCATCTCTTTTACCCCTAACTATGAGTTAAATAGTAAGGCAGACTTGGCTCTCTAGATGTGATTGGCAACTAGTCTAGCAATACAACTCTAAACTCAATCATCTGAAGTTGTAAAAAATGGTTAGATATAGAATGCAGATACCATATCTGCAAAAGAAAAAGAATTGGTAGAGTTCAACATCTATGAATAATCCTACTGAAGAGTGAGTATCCAGAATGCTGTTGACACCAACAGGCATTTGGGACAAATGAAGGTGCCATTTTGTGTCACTAACTGGCAGCTAGTTAGAGCTTTACACACATATTTACAAGTGTGAATCAATAAAACCCTAACTTGATTTGCAATTATGTGCCAAATTTTGATCTGAAATTGTCACTGTATAATATTCAATCTGTGATTAATATTGTTGTATACCTACAGGAATGGGATGTTCCTATCATCTTAAATAAATGGACACTATTGTAGCAAGAGAGGGTGATTATACTGACTAGCAGTCATTGCTTTCTGTCTCCCTCACTGCCTACGGTCAGAGGGAACCCAGATGAGACTTCATCAAAGGGTAGAGCTTCATCCGGGGAAAATCAACAGTAACTCTGACCCGGCCTTGTTCAAGGTCAATGGGATATTTTTGGCCAAGCTTAAGGACTCAGAGACCTCACCTTAAAAATGACCTTGTGCCACATTCTGCCAATGTGGGGAGGCAGATAAATACAGAGTGATTATACTGACAAACAGTTCACTAGCAGTATATCTACTTCATGTGACGTCCGAGTCTTGTACTTGTGGATATACTAGTATTCCCAACATCTATTTTGGTGATTATTCACACAGTAACCTTTTAAGGTTACAACAAATATTCAACACAGAATTATGTAAATTGATAAAGAAGGATCTTATGTTAAAAAATAAATATCCATTGTGTAAAATATTTTTTTTTCTTCATTAATTTCTCGACATATTGATTTATTCATAAGTAACTAAATTTATTAAACAATATTGCATTATAAGGCAAACTGTTCTATTATTGTCTCTTTAATATTCACTAACATATTTTCATTATTTTTCTAGTATATCAAATAATATAAAAGAATGCTTGATAAATGTGTACACCACCTTTAAAATACTTAATGACCAAGTAAATTAAAACTTATAATGACAATTTGTTTCTTTCATTTTTATATATCTTGAATATTTGAATGTATTAAAAAGAAAGGCATTTGTTTTAATTTAAATTATATTTTCTTATTTCTGGCATTTCAAAACATCTTTGGTAGTGTTTTCTAAATTTAAATAGTAAATGTTTGGAAAATACTTGAATACGAATGTTTTTTAAAATGAATGAAACAAAAGTAAGTTGTTTTTTTAATATGTAAGGAAATTACCTGTAAATATTAAGTTTTTAAAATTTTTAAGTGACCATAACAAAATCTACTGTTATTTCATTCAAACATGTTAACAGCTGCTGTTATTTCTTGTCTTTACTTTTCACAAATAATGTTTTTTGGAAGCTCATCATCGATTCAGAATAAATAGAAGTTGTGTACTGCAGCTGAAAAATGTAACAAATATACAGACATTATATTGTATGAGAAGCTAAATACGTTAGCCCCTTTATATTTTAACTAGCAGTATAGCCCAGCATTGCTCGGGTGTAATAAAAGCTTTAAAACTAATCCATGGTCCTGGAGCTCAGACTCTTTGGACGTTGGCATGAAAGACTAAAAAGCAATAGTTGTTTCCAGTTAAAGCAAAACCGTAGACTGAGAGAAAAATGAATGGATGTAAGTCAAATTTTCATTTCCTGCTATCGATATCAAATAAGTTTTTTTGCCATAAACTGAATTTTGAAGGCTAAATAAGTCCTCTGAGTAAATGGTATCATGGCTGAGACTAAGAACTACAATTATACCTACTTAGAGCCAAACCTGAAGCAAAAACTAATATAAAAGGGCTGAAAAAATACAGACATACAGGCAGATAAACAGACACACACACAAACATCTTGCCTTTTATATATATATATATTATCAATTTTCTGCACTATTGTAAGAACTGCAAACTTGAAACTTCTGAATATCGTTTCTTATATCTTTTTCTATGAGTGTATCAAATTTGATTAAAATCGGACCATTTCTTCTCTAACCCGATTTTTTCGATTATCGATTTTTGATATTTATTGGGGGTACCTCAACACAAAACCTAGCTAAGAACACTCGCAGACACTTATAGTACAACTGTGTAAATTTTCAAGAAAATAGGTTCAGTCATTTTGGAGTCTATAGGTAATGGACACACACACAAAGTTCCATTTGTAAGTTTAGATTAGTATTCATTTATTGACAATGTTTAACATTTGTGTCTAAAAAAAAATGATGCACCAAAAAGACACTTATTCCCTTGACACCACCATTACTGTATACATTTTTGACTCCCTTGGCAATGTTATTATTTTTAAAGAATGATGATTCTTCTTCTTCTATGTGCCCTGTCCCTTCAGGACGTAGGCGATCATGGCTCTCCACGTCTCCCTATCCCTTGTGGCTCTTAGTATGTTTGCTCCTGTTGCTCCTGGCAACCCCCGTTCCGTCATCCACCTGATCAGTCCCTGCAAATATGTTATCCGCTGCCTTCCTCTGTCTCTCCTTCCTTCTATCTGTCCAGTCAGTATCAGGTTCTCCAGGCTCTCCTTCCTCATTGCATGTCCCAGGAACTTCAGTTGTCTCTTCCTGATGCTCAGCATCAATTTCCTTTTTGTTGCCATTCTTTCTAACACCTCGTCGTTGCTTGTATCCTCAGTCCACGATATCCGTAGCATCCTTCTGTAGAACCACATTTTGGCCGCTTCCAGTTTTGTCCTCATTTTCGATGATACTGTCCAGCATTCACAGCCGTATTGAAGAACTGACATCACGTACCAGTCTAGAACTCTTTTCTTTGTTTCTATTGAGATTTTCCTGTGTGTTAGTATTTTGCTCATCTTCTGGAACGCATCCTTTGCCATGCCAATTCGCCTTCGGATCTCCGTGTCGCACTTTCCATCTCCTGTTAGAACACTTCCTAGGTACTTAAATTCTTGTACTTGTTTGATTCTGTTATTCTCCACCTGTATTTGGCATTTTGGATTGTATCTTTTGCTGATGACCATGCACTCAGTTTTCTTAAAGTTTATTTGTAGTCCTTTCTTGTCACTCTCCACTGCTACTTTCTGTATGAGGTCTTGTAGTTTCCTTTCCATGTCCGCAATCAGCACTGTATCGTCCGCATATCTTATGTTGTTCAGGTTGTGGCCTCCAATAACAAATCCTGGTGTGTCATCTAGGGTCCTCAAAATATTCTCGCTGTATAGGTTGAACAAATCCGGTGTCATAAAACCAAAACACATGGAAGTAGATTTATACATTTTTGTTATTCTTGAGAATTGACAACAAAGCTATTAAACACTATTTACTTATTAGATTTAATAAAAAGCTTGTTTCATACATATTTATTAAATAGTAAATAATGAATATTGTAATGTCGTTAGTTTATATATTTCAATAGTTTTGTAATGTTTTCATATATATTTGAATAAAATTTATTTCTTTATAAAATGATAAATTTATATAGAAAATAATAAATATCACATTGTACTTATATTTTTATAATCTTTTAAACAAAGATTGCTGAGGAAGTTAAAAGTGTATCCAGTTGTAGCAGGGTCAAAGAAATGACAGTATTTTTGATACACCTTTTTTATTTTGCTGATTAGAAGGTTAAACACTGCCAATTTATTTATATATATATATAAAAAAAATAAACAAATTAAGTTTCTTGCTTTTGAACTGATATATCAGTAATTTTCAAGAATATGGTCAGTCAGTTAAGTGCCATACGTGAAACACGCTTAGGCGATCATGTCTCGAAAGAGACATGACTGACTGGGCAGAAGATTATCCCGCAGTAGGTTGCCATTGCTTTTTATAGTAGACTGGTTGTCGACCAAGGCTATAGAACCCAATCTGTCCTGTTATTTAACCCATAACTGGAAGAAAGAAATGGATTAATACCTTTCCCAAGGGTATTTGCGCGTAAGTGAATGCAATGAATTCAACTGGAATTTGAACTTGGCTCCCCGATTTCTCGTTCTGAGCCGATATTTACTGTACCACAACGAACATCCTGTACCACAAGCATATGGTACTGATCTGTTTAAAAATAGAATATGATAAGTTATTTAGATTAAGCATCTGTTAGTGTTGGGAGACTGTGGAGTTGTGCTCTGAACAATGTTTAAGGTATAGGATCTAGATGGCTGCTTCCTGTCTATCAAGTGCTCAATGCCTTGATAGGTAGATATGGACAAAAGACTGTTATTTAGGCAGTAGGTTTCCACCTCTCTATGTTGCTAATATTGTCCAATAAAAAGGCAAATGCCAACACACATGGTTCCAGCCCTCTTGCAAACCTTGCTCGGATTTCTCTGAATCCAGCCTTATGGTCTCTGACTACAGATGGTTCTTCAGAGTTGGCTCCTAAAGTCTTTCACATGAGTAGGTATAACTGCAAGGCAGCAGAGGTTTTGAATCCAAGTTTTTTGCTCACTTAGACATGCTACCTTTAAAAATACTAATGATATACAAATTGGTGAGACATTACTGTCCTCAAATGAAGAAATATACTTTATATCAAACAAAACAAAATTTTAAATACATTACCAAAAAGCAGATTCTTGGATCAGCTTACCTGTAAAAGAAATAGAGAAGCTGATTAAGTAAGGTTGAATAGAGTAAGATGAGGTACAGGCATATAACTGGCATAAATAATGCATTTCTAACGAGTTGATGTAGAACAGAGGTGAACAAGTCAGGAGAAGGGAAACTCAATGATAAAATGAAATCAAAGAAAACAACATCAACTTAAAATATCAAGAATAAGCTGATGAAAAAGAATCTGATTTTTTTGAAGGAATAGTACTCTGTTGTCAGAGGAAATTAAATGAAATACAATTTTACAGATTGTAGATTTTCGGTATTTTTCTGTCTATATGTTCTAGTTTGAAACATTGTTATCTTTATTATAAGACAATATTTGGAATCGAAGACTTTAAAAATTGGATGGCATCTTTAAGTTAAACTCACAGATGCTTCATTATGAAATGTTTAGATATAAAAAAACAAAAATCTATTATAATGATGAAAGCTCCTTGCAAATATTCAAGTTCAAATAAGCAGATAATATTTAGTTATACATTAACTGTAGCCAGTTTTTTCTACTTGTGAAATCTATATAATATACCAGTGTAATATAACAATCTGGCCCCACCCGAGGAAGGCTGATGCAAGCGAGGGTGTTTCCGGTCGTTGAAAGGAACGGATGTCGTTTGACCTTATTTCCGGCAGCAGCGGAAATAACTACAGAGGCAAACAAAACAGGTGTCTCTGAGAATTACATGGGCGTGTGTGGGCGAGGCAAAACTGGAAGAAAAAGTCCCGGTTCTGGAAGAAATATAAAAAGACCTCGGCACACGGATTCGCCAGCAGTAGAGGAGCAACAGAGATCAGCCGGTGAAGAGAGACACAACAGATAAGACTACACTCCCGTCAACCCATTAGAAGCACGCTCTCTCAATTCTCTGTTCCCTATTCTACACGGTTCATCGTCATTAATAAAAATATAACTTTATATTTTTATATATATGCGTGTTTGTTGTTTGTCGATATATAACACCAGTACAACTGTAGAACTTTTGAATATTCTTCATTTGTAAACAAGTTATTATGCGATCTAGGTTTCTACCATGAGTGCTGTCTTCAGACGATTTGCAATAACAGATTTTACCCTTTATCATTTTTTTTAAGAACACTCACGTAACGGTGACTTTTTTGAATGCTTTTCGGAACACACAATTTTTAAAATTACAAGAAATTATAATGTTTCCATCCATGGTTGTATAATCTAATAGGTATTTTTTGGTATGGTTACACTTAGTCATAATTTCTGTTCTTTTATTCAATAATCCATTTTTGTTTGGGAATTGCATAATCGTTAACTTTTCTTCCTGGCACAGTCTACATATTTTGCCACCATTGTAAGGCTTAGTCATTTCCATATTGATTAAAAGTAAATACTTGCAATAACTGAACTTAATTTTTTTATATAGATTTTTTTAAAGACAGCATGTAACTCTGTACCTTGGTCCTCTCACAATCTTTCACTGCCTGAATAAATCAACTATATAGTATTTCAGTTCCAGTTTGCATCTTTTTCATCATGTGCCATGTCCCCTCAGGATGTAGGAAATCATGGGCCTCCACAATTTCCTGTCCTTTGTGGATGTTAATAAATTTTCTCTTTCTTTTATTTCAAAGAACTTAGGTCACTTCCACAAGAATTTACTTGAGCAGCCAGACTGGCATCAAGGCCCCACCCTTTTACAGTTAGATCAACCAAATGCAGGCAACAATTCTACTCCAGCAGTTTCTTTTCTTGTGCTTCCCACCTCTGGAATTCCCTTCCATATACTTGCTTTCCTGATGGCTATAACCTCCAAGAATTTAAATGCAAAGTCAATGCAAAATCCACTCAACTCCAGCCCTTTCCACATCACCCCGTGTATCTTGTTCTTTTTCTTTCTCTCTACCTTTCTAACTGTCTTCCCTCCTGTGTTCATATCCTTCTCTTGCCCTTTCTCTTTCTCCCCCTGTAGCTGGTTCATCTTTGTCTTCACGCTTTTCTTGTCTAAATCTTTTTGTAGTCCCATACACATCAATGGCGGTACCCTGTTGATTGAAGTGAAATGATTAAAAAAAAAATTTTTAAACCATGTTCCGCCATCAAGCTCATTAAGTATGTTATGAACTGTTTTCTACTGTTTTTTCTCTTTAATCTATCTTGTGAGTATTATGTTTTCTAAGCCTTTCTTTCTCATTATTATGTGCCCTTGAATTTTCAAATTTCTTTTCATGAGGTTAAATCTGTGTTTCATTTTTGTTTCTATTTTCTTTAACACTTCATTGTTACTCACATATTCAGTCTATGGTATCCTCAGCATCCTTCTGTAGAACCACATTTCTGTTGCTTCAAGTCTCTTCTGCATTCACTACCAGATAGGAGGACAGATAGCACATAACAATTCAGTACTCTTTTCTCTGTTTTTTCTTTCTGTTTCTTAATACTCTGCTTATCTTTTGGAATGCATCTTTGGCTTATTCCAATACGCCTTTTGATTCCAGAGTCATACTTTTCGTCCTCTGTTAAAAACACTTCACAGATATTTGAATATTTGTATTTTTGCATTTTTGGTTCATCCTTTTGCTAACAAGCATGCATTCTGTCTTCTTGCAGCTGATGTTTAATCCTTTCTTGTTGCTTTCCTTCACTATATTCTGTTGGAGATTTTGTCATTTCCTTTCTGTGTTTAATATCAACCTGGGAATGACTTGGTAAATGTTTGCATGAGGAGAAAAAAGTGAATAATGAAAATGCAAATCCTGTTTCCACAATATTTGGTTATTTATTCACAAATTCACTTGACCTGGTTTAAGGGTAGGAAAGTGATGCAGGGAGCATTTTCACAGCTTACCTTTTATTTTGACAGACTAATAGACTAGACCTTCTTTTTGGGAATTGAGAATGCAACCCCCTAATAGGTGGCCTGCAACTACTCTCAATTCTAACTCTGCTTATTTAACTATGCAACAAAAACTTTGTAACTGACCCCACTTGATCAGTTACACTTAAACTTTGTAATTGATGGCACTTGATCCCAAATGTTTTCATTTATTTATTTTCTTTATTTGTTTCTACCAGTGGGTGGCTGTTTTGAAGTTGTTATTACATAGACTTTATTGTATATGTGCTGATAAAAACTGCCATGCTTCAGGGTGAGATAAAATCAGTCACAATTCACTTTACTTTGTGGATGTTCTAAGCAAATGTTGGAAATCCATTGTCTCATCTGAGGAGCTTTTAAGATTAACAAAGATAAAGTATCAGATCATTTCAGTTTTTTTAGAAACCTTTAAAACATCTACTCCAGAATAAAGTTCAACAACATCATCCATCTTTATAGCAAAGTAATATTTTTTACTAATCCTTTTCTTCTATAATTTTGAGATGCCTCATGACATTCCAAAACTTATCTGGACTATTCATCTCATTCTCATGTCATTTGCTGGTAGGATTTTCAAAAGAATATTTCTTTTTGAATTTGATATTATCAAAAATTTTACTAAAAAATGATTATATAGGTTACCATATTTGATGGCATATAAGATGATACTTCAATTTTCCCAGCTAAATAAAAAAAAAAAAAAAATACAGGGTTGTCCAAAAGTAGATGGACAGTTGGTGGAAAAGGATTTCTTCTTTTGGGGAAGACTCAAGGACAAAGTTTATAGTCAAAAACCAAAAACTGTTGGTGATTTGAAAAATTACATAAGAGATGCATTTCTAGAAATGAATACACAAAGAGACTTGTGCAAAAATCTTTGTTGAAAGGGTATGTAGTAATATCATGGAACTATTTTCCTATGCACAATAGCTGTAATTCCTTGGCATAGGAGTATATAAGTAACACTTCACTTCACACTGAGCATAGTTTAGAACAACACACGTATTTCCTCTTATGTATATATGTTAAATAAATCACTGATAATATAATGATGTCTCTGTTATAATTTACCACACCTCGGCACATCAACATCTTTACAGGGTAGACTTCAAATCTGTATAAACTCTGATGAGCAAGAGTTTGAGCAGCCATGTTGATAAAATTTAAGCCCTTTTGTATTACTGTACACAGTAACATTTCATACTAATAATTGTATTAGTAAATACAATTGTATTTGTAATCTCAAAATGAAAGTTATCATTTATGGTCCACCTACTTTTGGACCACATTGGATATATATTTGATTGCCAATGTAGTAATTGTATCAGTAAATATTTTAGTTTTTAGAATTCCTTTGTGTGTAGTGCAAAGTCACGAGATATTAAAATGAAAGGAAATCAACCATTTCCTTTGAAACTTTTTATTATGTATATTAGTCTGTTTTAGTATAATTTCCATAAGTAAAGGTGATATTGGGAAAAATCCGGAGTGCAAAACATGAAGGAATTCTAAAAACTAAAATATTCTGTTAATCTTTTGAAATGATTTGTGAGCGTCTTTGTGGTTGCCAACACTGTTTGTTTATAAATCCATAATTTAGAATAAAGCTCATTTAATCTTTTTGCCTTGATAAAGTCCATGACAGGACAAAATGCGTAGGCAATTTAAAATACAGTTTTCCTCTTGTCTTTATTTGATTTAACCACACACACATATATATATATATATAGTACATATTATCCTTCAACAATAGTATGACTCAGAGTTTCATGCACAACATATATATATATATATATATACATATAGATATATATGTATGTGTATGTATGTATGTATGAATATATATATTATTTATCCAGAAAGTTTAACATGAATATGTTATAATATCACTACAAAAGTAGCTATTTTGTTTTGATACTTCTTGTGTTGTCTTATCAACTGATAAGACACAAGAAGCGTTGAAACAAAATAGCTACTTTTGTAGTGATATTATAACATATTCATGTTATAATTTCTGAATAAATATTATTAGCTCTACTTTGTATTGAGCATTTTTTAAAAATAGTCTTTCTTGGGATACGGAATATCATTCCATCCATATGTACCCTATATATATATATATATATATATATATATATTGGCAATGACTGAAAGGATCCTCAGGTTTTTGTTTAAAAAAATGTTTTTCCTATTTAAGACAATGTTTAAATTCTGATATAATGTCTTTGTTCATATATATGTGATTACTACACATCTTAGTTTGGTCAAAAAGTGTTCCAGTATACTGCTAGAGATATAAGCATTCATTTGTTTTTTCTATCAGTCCTGAAACTAAAAGAGTTCTGTGTCAGGAAAATACTTTATTATCCAGAAACTTAATCTATGATAAACAAGTTAGGACTCTCACATCATTTATGGCATATGAGGACTTAACAATTTTTGAACAATTTTTAGAACTGAACCATCAAACTACCTACATGTAGTGATTATAGTCGTGGAGGTTTATATAAACCACACTTTTCAGAACTGATTACACACAACTGGTGCATAATGTGCCACAAAGTCGCCCAACAGATACAATCTCCAAGAATTTAAATGTAAAGTCACTAATCTGCATCCTCTCTCTTATGCTCCTTTCTACATCCACTCCACTCTCATCAGTATTCTCATCCTTTCCTTGCCCACATTCTGACACCCCTTATAACCTGTCACTCTTTCTCATAACTTTCCTCCAATGTAACCCCTTGCAAAACAGTGGCAGTAAAATGCCTTGCTTGGAACAATATGATTATAAAAAAAAAAAACAAACTAGCCCACCTCAGGTTTTGAATTCATAGTTGTCCTTCTCCATGACTAACTGCCAACCACATCAACAGAGCCCAGGTCAATCTACTATTTACAAAGTAGATATACAAATTTTTGCAAAGATATTTGTAAAAATGTAATGTAACAAAACTGACTAAAATATGTATTTAGCTTGCTGATTTCTCATTCCAAAATTGATAACTATTGGCCTATCTGCACATTTCTCCCTCATATATATATATATATATAGTATTTACACTCTCACACCCTGATTGAGCACTCTGGAAGAGTACTACTCCGGCATATATGCATCGCTCATTCAATAATGAATTAGAGCACTCTAGCTATAGTGCATGTATAATGGTATATACACAAAAAAGTCTGCCTTCTTCTACCGAAGCTCGTGGCCCAGAGGTAGAATCACTGAATGACGCCAATTCGGTCGAGTTTCAATCCTGGGTTAAAAAGCAATTGGAGTCTAACCGTACTGATGAGCTGTGATACAGTGAAACAGATCTGTCTGTGGATAACTATAGTATATATATATATATATATATATATATATATATATAGATAGATAGATAGATAAGAAAAATTAAGGCAGAGACGTTATTTTATGGTAAATTGAAAGTATAGGCCTATTTCAGGCAAACCATCACAGCTTCTGTCTTTACTGTACAAAGGATTTTTTTTGTACAATAAAGACGGAAACTGATGATGGCTTGCCTGAAATAGGCCTATACTTTCAATTTACCATGTAATAATGTGTCTGTCTTAATTTTTCTTATATTTCCTCTATATGTATTTAAATAAATATATATTTAAAGTTCTCTTAGAGAGTTATCCTACCACTCTATGTACAGGATATTCCTTTGGATTCTTCTATATCTACACCGCATGCTTATATATATATATATATATATATGTGTGTGTGTGTGTGTGTGTGTAAAAATTTGGGATAGATTATATCATCAAAAGGACAATACGAATAAAGTTTTCTGTTTGTCTCTCTCACCCTATATACACTCCCAATCAAAAATTTAAGACCACTTAAAAATCTTCAATAAGAAATTTTTTTTTAGGATAGATTTTAAACTGCTCCTACTTAAGGTTACCAATACTACGATCTAAAAGGTTATGGAAACAAAAAGCTACATTCCAAACATTTTATTTAGAAATTTACATTTTTATAAAATGAGGCGATTTACACATGATCAAAATTATAAGACCAGAGACAAAAGTTCTACGAAATTGTACAAAGAGTGTATGAATACATTCAACAACCAGATTTAATAATGAGTTCTACCTCCACTGTTTTTGATGACTTCAAAAATTCTGTCAGGCATGCTAGAAATAAGCGTTTCCATTAAGGTGCAGGGGATGTTGCTCCAGCTTCTGAAGATGGCTTCACAAAGTTCATTTTTTGTTGAATATTGTTTGCCATTTCAATAAACATCTCTTGTCATCCATCCCCAAGCATTTTCAATTGGGTTCAAGTTCGGTGAGCATGCAGGATGTCCCAAGAGATGGACCCCATTTTCTTGCAGAAAGGTCAAGGTCTGCCTTGCAGCATGGATTGCAGCATTATCCTGTTGGAATAACCATCCATCCCCACACAAACGATGGTCCTCCGTCATCAAAGATGCTTTTTTTAGCATGCTAACATAACCAGCCAGTGTCTGACGACCCGGCACCACCTGGAGCTCCATCGTCCCTCTGCAAGAAAAAACACCCCATACCATTAGGGACCCTCCACCACTATGACGTGTGGAGAAAATTTCAGGAGGCATGTTTTTGTTATGCCAATATCGTTGGAAGCCATCAGGACCATCTAGATTGAATTTTTTCTAATCAGAAAACAGAACTTTCTTCCACTTCTCAACGTCCCATGTTTGGTATTTACGACCAAACTTTAAGCGGTCCACCTTGTGACATGGAAGCAGACGAGGAATTCATTTACACTTTTTATTTACCATGCCTTTTTGTCGTAAGTGTTGTCTGATGATGACTGGACTGCAATCAGTGTCTGTGACTGCCTTAATTTGACTAGAAGAAAGTCCCCCGTCTTTTATAACAACCCATCTTATTCTCCTACTCAATGCAGGAGAATTTTTTTGGGGCCTACTAGAGAATTTTGCTTTTCCATAATTCTCACTGTTCTTTAGAAAGTTGCAAATCACAGTTTTACTGCGATTTACCTTAGCTGCGATTGCCCGCTGTGACAAACCTCTGCTTATGGAATTCTAGAATTCGAGAACGCTCAACTTTGGTAAGTTTGCTTGCTTTAGGTATGGTAACACCTTTACGCAGTGATTGCTAATCTCTAACTGAACTAAAAAACTTGGAATTGCCATAGATCTAACAATTTATACCCCTGGTCTTATAATTTTGATCATGTGTAAATCGCCTCATTTTATAAAAATGTAAATTTCTAAATAAAATGTTTGGAATGTAGCATTTTGTTTCCATAACCTTTTAGATTGTAGTATTGGTAACCTTAAGTGGGAGGAGTTTAAAATCTATCCGTAAAAAAATTTTTTTTTTTTAAGATTTTTAAGGGGTCTTAAATTTTTGATCAGGAGTGTATATATAGATAGAGAGCAAAAGAGAGAGAGAAAAAAGAGGGTGTATCAAAATCGTCAAATGGAACTTCTCAGTTAACTCATTATTACACATGTTAATCTTTGAAGACAGACTAGGCACAAATGACAAATGTAACATAATCTACCTGACAACATATTGTCACCTACTGTAAACTTTCTAGAAAATTAATAACTCAAAAATGAAGCATTCACAGTTATATGTTCATATTGATTTCTGTTCTTGTTTTGATGGAAGAAAATTGCCCCAAAAGTTTGTAAAATTATTTTTGAAACACTGTGTATGTGCATCTATGTGCATATTTTTGTACATTAGAAAGTTCCTTATACAAGTTTGTTATGCATATATTCAGTCTTTACATTATTAAAAATTTTATTATTGTAATATTTTTAGATATTTAGTTCATATTTTAAAAAGAGCCTGTTTTGACTCTCAAGTTATTACTAGTATGTAATTGTAGTTCATTTTTAATGCCTCGGTAGCTTTTTGTACCATAAACATTGTAACAGATTTCTTCCACAGTTCGTTGCCATCCAGTTTACCATAATAGGATTATAAAGAGACATTGAGAAATATTGTTTTTTTTCCCCCACTTGATCATAGGTACATTGAGTTAAAAGGGTGGTGGAGAATGATGGTGGCAGGGGAAGGCTATGCTCAGGTGGCTTGCTTTGATTAGACATGGTCACCTGATTCAACATACATAAATATCTATCTATACACTTTATTTTAACATGCAATATATAACTGCATTGTAGCACAATGCATAGTGGCTTAGAATAAGAAATTTTTTTTTCTTTTTTTTTTAATCATATCACCCCAAGCAAGGCGATAACGCCACTGATGCACAGGGGGCTACGTAAGAGTAAAAAGAATAGAAAAGAGAAAGCTGGAAACAACATCCTAAACAGGAAACAAGGTATGAGCCTCTTCACCTGTTCAATAGACATGGGTGGAGTGTGAATCGGGTGATAGTTTAGTCAATTTTTTTTTTTTTTTTTTAATCGTGTCACCCCAAGCAAGCCATTCCACTGCCACTATAGCGCAGGGGGTTACATAGAGGGATTGGGTATAGAAAATGTCAGAAGGAGGGTGATAGACGACTGAGGATGTACATAGGGAGAGAGTTGGAGAGAGTGGGAGTGAGTGGGAGTGAGTTAGTGTGTTAGGAGGTGTCTATAGACCTTACATTTAAACTCCTGGAGGTTGTAGCCGTCGGGGAAGCAATCATGTGGTAGGGAATTCCACAGGCAGGAAGTGTGAGGAAAGAAGCTGTTGGAGTAGAAATTGCGGTTACATTTCATCGGTTTCATTGTAAAAGGGGTGGGACCTAGTTGCCAATCTAGTATCTCGTGCAAATTTACATCTAGGGGGCACCAGTGATTTAAGTTTGTCAGAGCAGAAGCCATGATAGTATTTATAGAAGAGGCACAGGGATGCCACATCACGCCGGTGAGAGAGATACTGCAGGCGGTCAGCCAAGTCGGTATCAATCACATTACAGATTCTTCGCTGTATTTTGTCAAGAACCCCGAGAAGAATAGAAGGGGCACCCGACCAGATGTGGCAGCAGCAGTACTCAATACACGGGTGGATGGTGGATTTATATAATTGCAGGATAGATTCAGGCGGAAAGAATTTCCGGGCCCTGCACAGAGAGCCGACTTTCATAGCTGCGGATTTAGCAATGGATTCGACGTAGTCATTCCACTTCAGGTCCACTGAGAGTGTCAGGCCAAGCAGGCGTAGTGATTTGCAAGTTCAAATTCCAGTTGAATTTATTGCATTCACTTCTGTATGTGAAAATACTCTTGGCAACCAATCTACCATAGAAAGTAATGGCAGGCTATTGTAGGAAAATCTTCTGCAGAGTCAGTCATGTCTCTTTGGAGACATGATTGCCCAAAGTGTGTATCATGTGTGACACTTAGCTGACTGACTGAATATATAAGTAATACAGATAATTTTATACATAATATATTTTAGTCGATAACACAATACTCACTCATACACAAAAAAAAAGAATCTTCAGATATTAGAGGCCATCTACATTAAATCAAAACAACCCACACTTAATAAAATCACATTTTAATCTGGTCATAACACATTACATTGCATTTAGACATATGGTTCTCTTAACATTTCTGTCTCTCATGAGGTGTGACATCATAGAACCACATTACAAATTTACGAACTGTGTCTGCTATTCGGTGACTGTTACATTGCTTAGCAATGTTTTATGTCAACACAAGATAAAATCATCTTTGATGGTGGATGTCTTTATGTTAACATCCCTGTAACCTTTCTGAAGATAGCTCAGGTGAGCCGAAAGCTTAGAACCAGCATAATAAAAGATTGTCCAAATGTTGGACAATTTTTGTTTTTATAAAGCCAAAATATGATGTTTAGAACGGCTCATGATTTGACATGATAGATATTCATTGTCTGTTCTATTTAACAGTATTTGTTTAGAAATATATATATATAAAGGATTTTTCTGTTGCTGAGGTGATGTGTTATCCCCCGTGGGGATTTTCATATCGAAATGGTCATTCAACATCATTGAATTAATCCTTTTTTAATTTATATATATATATATATATATATATATATATATATATATATATATATATATATAAAGTATTTAATATATACATGATGCCACAGTTACTTTAAATTTATTTAGGTGATATATTTTGCTAAAACATAAACAGATAAAACAGAACCTTGATCAATAAACTGAGTGGTAGCACTTCACCAAACAATAATTTACCCTGAGGAGAAATTTCAATAAACTTAAATAAGGCCTGAAGGCTACACTGTGGCAGCAACAGAGATAAGCCTGTTACTGCCACTGCTTAAAACACATTCATTAAGGTGAGGAGAGTGTGTTTAATATCTTCAGAAATTTGTTAGCCAAGGATGGTTAGTTCAGTTCTTGGTAAGACCAAAAAAAAAAGTCAGCATTAACAATTAATAAAAAATGATTAAACTTAATGCAGAATAAAACATAAACAGAAATAATGGTGGAGAAAGAATTTAGACACATTGATTTCATATTCAAATAATTAACTGCATAACCTCTGGTTGGGAAGTTTTTCATATATTTTCACAAGCCCTTTAAACTTTTGAAACTTTGGCTTATAAACAACCTTTAAATTATTACTCCTTCTAATAAGCTCATTCTTTTGAGATTCGCCACAAATTTTCATTTAGATTCAAGTCGGGAGATTGATGTCATCACTGACGCATCTCTATCTCATTTAGAGAAAACCATGTATTTAACCATATGCTTTATTCATGGTTCCTTCAATCATATTAAATGTTCTCGGACTATTAACATTGAAAAAAAAAAGTAACTCAAATTATAATACTTTCATCTCAAAGAATACTTTTTTTTAGATCATAGACATGTCCATTTTTTCTTTATACTTGAGGTGAGAATTCAATTTTTGTTTTACCCAACAAAAGAATGTTTACCCAAAAATTATTAGGATTCTCTAAATGCTCACAATCTGAGAATCCTTGCAAGTGACTCTTAAATTTTAACTCATTTTAAGGTCTCTTTGATTTACTATAAATTTGCAATTAGCTTCAAATCAGGAGGTTGACAAGGCCACTGAAACATCTGCATATTGTTCTGGGGAAAACATTTCTGAGATACTTTAGCAGTATACTTCGGGTTACTATCTTGTTAAAAGATCCCATCTTCTTTAAGCACTCAAGAGACCAAATTAACTTCCAAAATACTTTGATATATTGTTACATTCATGGTCTCTTCAATCATAGGATTTGCTCCAATGACATTAACAGTGAAACAGAAACTTACCCAAACCATTAACTTTCACCTTCGTACTTTACTGGGGAATGTTAGTTTGTCAATTATAGGTACATCAATCTTTTCATATGGTGAGAGGTGGTGAGATGTGATATGATGTGATTAGAAAGTTCAAATTTTAGTTCACTGAACCAAAGAAAGTTATTTAAAAATTATTAGGTTTATCAAAATGTTCATAAATGAACTCCAACTAAGAATTCTGGTGCTGCTTTTCAAAAAGTCATTTACTGTATTGAATGATATTTTAAATATTTGCTAATAATTGTTTATTAATAAAACATCTTATAGAATGATGTCTATATTTCTGAGATGAGGTATTGTCTTTAATTACATTATTTACATTGGGCTGTTGTCCTCATCTTCATTGCCATTAATACAAAACTCTGCCAACTGTGTAGAAATAATCATAGATGCTTCCATCCAATCCAACCAGATGCTTAGCCTGGACATGGTGCATTTGTTCACCAAGGTAGCCACAAAGGAGGCAATATCAATAGTCAGGGACAGACTCATCTTGGACTCATCCCTAGGAGAACATGCCAATAGATAACCTGTTGAAGATGCTGACTTTCCATTCACACTTCAGAATAGGATCAGTCATATATCAGCAAGATGAAGGCTTACAAATGGGCTTGCGATTATTGCAAGCAATAGCTCACATATACATGGAATACTTCAAAGAGATGGCATTAGAATCCACATCTCTAAAGTCAACTCTATGACATACATAGACAACATCTTCATACTTTGGCCACACCAGAAAGAAATCCACCTACAATTGGACAATGTGAACTCAATATGGACATTCAAAAGATTTTCTTTACTTTTAATGCTGTGTAATAATAATTGGAAGGTTTTATCTTATTGAACTCATTCCTTGTTTCAGTCTGAATTTTCGTTGATGAAGAGTAATCATTATTTACACTATTTACAGGCAAACTGGATGTGCATTGTGGTCCAGTGGATATCGACTTGGAATGAGAAATTGGGAAGCCAAGTTCAAATTTCAGTTGAATTCACTTACATGCAAATACCCTTGGGAAAGGTATTAATCCATCTCTTCCCTCCAGTCATGGGTTAAATAACAGTACAGATTGGGTTCTGTAGCCCTGGTCGGCAACCAGTCTAGTGCAGAAAGTAATGGCAAACTACTGTGGGTTAACCAGGTGCCGAGACATAATTGCCCAAGCGTGTATCCCGTATGGCACTTAACAGACTGACAGGCAAACTATTGTTCTTATCTTTGTTGTTGCTATGATAAAATTTTGAGCATTGTGCTCTCTGACCTTCATTCTCTGTTGTTTTTTAAAATGATTTTTCAGTTACTTCTACTTGAACGAATTGTTGAGCCTTAATTATTGGTTAACATCTATATAGAATACTTCAAAGAGATGGCATTAGAATTCACATCAATAAAGTCAACTCTATGGCTGAGGTATGTAGATGACATCTTCATACTATGGCCAAACCAGGAAGAGGTCCAGGAACTAGTGGAACTTGTAAACTCAATAAGATCATCAATACAGTTCACAGTGGAGAGAGAAAACAACAAACTGGTATTACTGAATGTACTAATATTTTGAACAGAGCATGGCTTCATGACACCTCTATACCACAAGCAGTGGCAATTCTACAGGGGGGCTAGAAGAGGCCAAGACCCAACCAAGAATTTTGGCTAGCCCCCACCACCACACTTTTATAATCTTCAAAAATTTATGAAACTGATCAGTCTCTGATTTTGATAATATTTGATCTTCAGCACTTTTCCCTCTGTGTTTTCTTTTTCATTTAGTTTTTTAAGGACAAATACAGAGATCAGTTTGAAAGAAAAACAAACAAAATAAAACAACCAGACAGATAAAAACAGACATGTTATTAGGGAGGGAAAGAGACTTAATAGTCATATTTTTATATCTGAAGGAAGATGTTAATTAGAAATGATGTCCCCAACTTGATATGTAGATACAGTCAGTGATTTATGGCTGAGTGAAAGAATTGGTCAGTAATTACACTGCTTAAAGCTCCCCTCCCCCACTCCTCAGAAAAATCTTGCCCTCTAAGAGTTCCACAATCATTACTGACAACAAGCCAACATATACCGGACAATAATTCAACTTCAACTCCCATCAACCATGCAGTATAAAATAAGTAATCATCTGCTGCTTACAACAATGAGCAAAAATGGCAACCCAGAGACAGTTGAACAAGAAATGGTCAGTATAAGCAGTACCTACAATATAACTACTACCCTCAGCAAACTGGGATAGAAAATTTCAGGAGGATAACTACACTCATAAAATATTTTGGCCTACCCTATGTGAAACAAATTTTTAAAAAAATACTATAGTCTGTATAACATCAGGATGAACTTCAAAAGGGTTCAACATTTTGCAGACACCTCTTCTGAGTAAAACCTCCTATACAGAAGAACATGATTAAAGGCTGTGTGTATGTCATCCTATACAGCTGATATAAAAATGAAAATCAGGCCTTCCCCTTACGATAATACTGCAGGAATACTGAAAAGCTGTAACATGAGGGGAAACAGAAAAATCAGATGTAACTGACAATCATATAAATAGAAAAGGAAAATCACCACCTCCTGTGGGATGAGGTTAAAATAATAGAGAACACCACTGGAAAATATGAAAACTTAAAGAATCAGTGCATATACTAGGCCACAGAAAATCTCCTAAACTATCTCAGCATAGAAATAAATGCTATATGGGAACCAGTAATATGGAGTGCTAAAGCAAAACAATGATAGCAACAGAATTGTGACATGAACTCTGGTAAAAAATGGTTACTGAGATATTAAGTTTATAAGTCTTAAAAATTCATACACTGATGTTCTCAAGGATAAAAGTGTTGCTTGAATCCAGTGATAAGCATTTGTAAGTTTAACACCTGTCTACAGCAGAAACTTGGAGAGTTGAGTTCAATGAAGATAACTGATACTAAGACAGGTGGAAGAGGCATGATACATAGAACTAGAATAAAGGGTTAAACTTTAAATTCCAATCTCCTGTAGAAAGCTGAAGTGCATAACAGTCAAAATGCTGTGAATATAGCAATGAATATGTGGACATCAGTCCAAACAATGTAAAGTATCTTGACTTACCATTATGTTTGTTTTCTATTTCTTTTTTGCATTTTTCTTTTTTAAGTATTTTACATAACATAAAGAAAGTTTCAGTGGAACCAAACTTATTCCAATTCAGTATTTTGTCAAACCTAGGCAAATACATTTTTTTCTTGAGGTCAAAGATGGTGAGATGTGATGTGACCAGAAAGTTTAATTTATGCTTCATTCAACCAAAGGACTTTCTTCCAACAGTTTATCTAAATGCTTACAAGTGAACTCCATCTTGGTGCTTTTTCTTGTTCAACAAAGGGCTTTTCTATAGAGTATGATCTTATAAATGCCTCCTCTGAAGTTCAATGCTTATAGTTATTTAAGTTACTTATACTCCAGTTTCTCTGAAATCATCTTCATCTCTTTTCATGTTACCATTGGATTCATATAATCTTAGCAATGTCTTGAGTTAATCATAAAGAAATTTTTAGTAGACTGTGTCATACTTCTATCAATTCGCTGTTACTAAGAGGGATATTTAAGATTTTACAAATAGCTTTGTACTCAAATCTTCATAGCATTGGTTAACTAAGTAATTCTTTTGTTTAGTTGAGAGATCCTTTGCTTTAACCATAACAATCACGCTGCAAAAAGATGAAGTAGAAAAGGCTACATTCAATGGCATGATACCCTATTGAAGTCTTGCTGAAAGATTCTGATGTTTCTGCACAAGTGCAAGAAATTCTAAATATGGAGTCCTCCTTAAATAACTTTTTGTGATAAGGTTTACATAATGTCTGCAGACTTTTTTCACCATTTTTTCAATTTCTAAAGATTTTTGCACATAAAAAAGTTTTCTTTGGAATAACAATTCAATATAAGTTTCCATTGAACCAAACTTCCACTTCATAATTATCAATACAATAATACTGAAAATATCTTAGAAATGGCCTTGTTGCTAAAACCATCATTATGGTGCTTAATAATATCATTATTTTGTTTAGTTGAGACTTTCTTGGCTTCAGAATAAGTTTGAAAGAATTTGGAGCATTAAATGTCTGTTGTAATCATCTAGTGAAATCTTGCTAGAAGATTCAAAAAATTTGTTTCTATGTAGGGGGCAAAAAGTTCTAAATTTGTAGTCCTTCTTAAAAAAAGATATTTGTAAGAAGTGTTTCATAATGTCTTTAAACATTTTCCATCATTATTTTTTTAAATTTCTAAATTCTTTTGCAGATTCTCGTAAACAAGTTATCTGTAGAATATAATTTCAGAGAAGGTTTCCATTATGACATACAAGTTCCACTTGAAAATTATCAAGATAAGAAAATTTGTTGTCATAGAAATTATCTTGTAGTGGAAACCTTTGTGGTGATACCAAGCAAAAGCGATGGACCAGATGTTTCCTCTTTCATGACCAAAAAGCAAATCACCAAAAGTCATCCATGTGCTGCCGGCTCTGTGCAGATGTTCCGGTTGAAAACTAAAGATTAATTAAATATTAAATTTCCAGTTCATGAGCCTATGTGAATTTTATTTATCAGCCAATGGGAAGCCCAGAACCAAATACAAGCGTGAAATTCCAAATGAGCTGTTGTGATCCAAAAAGAAGATATAAAAAGCAGATACAGAAAGCATCGCCAGGCAGACTGACTCGAGAAGAAGAGAGTAATTAGCATCTCCCTTGACTGAAGTCAAGTGGCTTACTACGTTTGCCTCCCTTACCTCTTTCCTTCTTCCCTGCCTCAATAACAACTTACTGACCTCAAGAGTGAATACATCAAAGACATTCCTTACTTATACGCTCCCAAATTCCTAAGCATTAATTCTCTTTCAGCATTTTATTGCCATGAACATTTTCACCTCTGTTGGACCTATACTTCATGTATTACTTCAATTGTAAAAACATGAATTGATATGTGTATATATAAAATGTTATTTTTCTACTCAAATTGCCTTTCTTGATTAGTAATCATTTTATGACTTATAGTGGGCTATCTACAGCAAGGCCAAATTCCATTAACCTGCAACAGTATACAACTACCCTTCACTAGAACGAACTCTCCACTATTAACAGACAAGAATAGATAAGCAACCCACTCTACCTTTATTATGTTCCTTAACAAGGCCATTGTTTTATTTTAATTTAGAGCTCCTTCACTTTAACCATGACAGCCTCAATACAGAAAAAGAAAGCATTAGATGACATGGGTAATGGCATCAGACCCTAGTGCAGTCTTGCTGTAATATTCGAAAAGTTTCTCTACAAAATGATCTGAAGCAGCAGTTCTTTTTAAATAACATTTTTAGGATATTTTTTCAATAGTATATCAACAGTTAGTTTTATTTACATTTTATTCTGCATTTTATGGATTTTTATTCTTAGTAATTGTTGATTTTATATCCAAATATATTACCTGTGTAAATCTAAAGTAAAAGTAAGCACTGGAAGTATATTAAACATTTTCAAAGTATCCAAATGCTCTTTATCTACAATACAGATGAAAAACAATAGCAAAAATCATCAGCAAATATTCCTGTTGCTATGTCCCAAATCCTTGCTGTTGCACAATATGTGAACTTGTAAGCAGGTCACTAGTGAAGCGTCATACGACACAAATGTACAAAACTTAATGAGGTTTTTGGATCCTTATACATGAAAATTGATGGGGAATGTCCATCATAATATCTGTATATACACTAAAAAAAAAAAACCCTGACAGATTTCCATGTATATTCATGAAATTATATTGATAATTATTTACTCTGGGATTTGGTAATACAGCAACACAGACAGATAAATATGGATGCAGAATAAAAATTCTCATCTTTTAGATGAATAAATTATTCTTAAATTCTTGCTAACAATGAAATTGCCATTATATTTAAATAAAATAAAGTTTAGAAATTCAGACAAAAATACTTAATCAAAATATTTCCTCTCAGTTTTTATATATTTATTAAAAACTGACAATGAGTCGCTTTCTTTCCTTAAGCATTCTCCATTTAAAGAGCCATTTGAGTGAATTGGAAGGAGACAATAAAATCTTTATCCACAATTGATTTTAAATAGTTTCATTTTTTACAATCTGAAAATGAGCATTATCATATTGTTAGATGACATATTCTATTCACCAAAATGAATGCTTTTGTATTTTAAATAGCCTATTTCAAGATTGTTTTCATTCTTATCCTATAAACATTAAATATTTGGTTGCTTTGCAAGAAGCTATGATATGTGAAATTACCTTTATTTCAATAAAAGTTCACAATAATGTTCTTGGAATAACAGTATCATTAATATTGGCATAGAATGAGGAATCGGAGAGCTGAGTTTGAATTTCAGTTGAATTCATTGTATTCACTTACTCACAAAATACCCTTAGGAAAGGTATGAATCCATCTCTTCTCCCTCCAGATAGGTGTTGAATAGCAGAACAGATTAAGTTATATAGCCTTGGTTGGTAACCAGTCTATGGCAGAAAGAAATGGCAACCTATTGCAGAAAAACCTTCTGCCTAGTCAGTCATAGATTGAAAGAGACTTGATTGCCCAAGTGTCTCTGACCTATGGCACTTAACTGACTGATCTGCATCCAGTCACTGTTCAAATCTTACAATAAATGAAATAATTAAGGATCTTGTGTTAAAACAAATCTATTTCATCCCACTGAATATGATTAATACACACTTCAATCAGTTCAAATGGGACCATTTATTAAGATTTTCATTCACTCCCTTGATTTTCTCAACTGATACCAGTGAAACTCTATTGTCCCTAAATGAAGAATTTATGTTACCTCTAACCTTAGATTCATTATAGTTTTATTTGTGCTCATACAATATGAGAAAATCACAAAATAAATGGTTTCTAGCTTGGCGACTAATTGGTTCCCTTTTCACAGGTGATGTCAGATGGAATTTTCTACATGACAATGGTGAACTTATGCAAAATATCAAGATTGACTTCATAAAACGACAGAGTACAAAAAATAAATAGTCAAATATATTTTTAACTCATGTATGAAAACATTTTAATAACCATAAGGAGTTAGCAAAATATTCAATCATTTTGATGACATCAATAAACTAGAAAATTTTAATAGAAAATTTTATCAGACATATAACGGGTGATCTTTTTTTTTTCAATTGTTTCCTACTAAAAATTCATCCTCCTGAATTGCTACCTTTTAATATAAATTAGAAAAAATATAGAAATTAGAAAATATATTCAAAGACTCACATATGAAAGCTTAATAATTGTAAGACCTTAACAAAACATAAGTGTCCTTTATGTTATCATTTTTATGCATTTAAAAATAAAATATTAACTGAAAATGCTATTGAAAAAAGGTTCAAGTTTAAAATTCAAATTGCAGCACCGAACAGCTTTATATATAGTATGTGAAAAAACACAAAGAAAAGTAAAATAAATTGATTTTTAGAATTCACTAGTTGATCTGCTTTTATTTAATATTTTCTTTATTTTTGAAAGTTAAAAATTTTCTAGCATAAAAAGGAAAGGTGATTTTTTTCAAATGGAGACAAAACTCATAAAGCATGAAAGCCTTCATTAAAATAGTCCTGTGTATTGTTTGAGTCCTAAAGATGATGGGAACAAGGGGATTTTTTAGCAAATATATTACTTGATTTAAAGTCTGTGAACTTTGTTATTTATCAGAAGGAAATATGAATAATTAGAACAAAATATAAGTAACATGTGAGAATAAAAAAGAACAGAATATTCTTCATAAGGGAATCGGTGTCTACAAGAGTAGATTAATAAAACTGGAACCTGACAAGTAACTATTAGCTAATTTTTGATTTTCACTACATAATGATGGTCAATATGATTAATATTCTTCAGTGAGTTATATACACTGACAAAGAAGGAAATTATGTTGAAAAATAAATGTTTTTTTTTCATGTCTCTTTCAAGACATGATTGCCCAAAGTGTGTATCATCTACGGCACTTAACTGACTGACATGACAAGAAGATCATTAGTAATCCTGTTGAAGAATCAAAACTCAAAGGTTGAAAATGTTTTAAGATTACATACAAAACTATTAAATCAATTTCATCTTATTGGGTAGGTTAATTAGATGAAGGCAGTTAATTCATTAGTAGATGAGATATTTTTATTGAATTTAAGTAGTTGTAAGGCTCATATAAGTAGTAATTTATATTTAGGACATAATTTGCAACAGAGATAATAAGTATTTTGAAAGATGATGGAAAATGCAACATCATAATTTGAAGCTGCATTAAAATAACAAAAAATGTCTTTGAAAAACTGAACAAAGTATCAAGAAACAAGAAATAGAAATAAAGAAAATAGTACGGAACTGCTTTTTAATCACAATCCTTCCATGCTGGACAATTTCCTCACGAATGTAGATAAGACAAGGAAACAGAGATTTTGTTTTACAAAAGAATTCTAAGACTGCAATAGAGTATGTAAGCAATAAGGATGTTTTGAGAAAAATTGAAAAGTATACTTATACTTTGAATCAGAAAGAGACTGTTGAAATTTCTGAAATATATACTAAGAAAAGAGGACTTGGAGAATTTGATACTCATATGACATATTTAAAGCAAAAGAAGCAGAGAGAAACAGCAAGTAACTTACCAAATGAGCTTGTGTAAATAGATTACAGAAGAGGAATTGAGGTGCATATTAATAAAGGTAAAAAAAAGAGGATTGGAAAATTATACACTCCTATGAAATATTGCAGACAAAAAGGGCAAAGACAAACAGCAAGTAACCTACTTAATGAGTTTGTGTAAATGCTTGGCTGAACAGGACTGAACAAATATTACTTAGAGTTACAAAAGTTTGAAAGTCATCCTTGAGTCCTCTTCACTTGGAATTATATATATATATATATATATATATATATATATATATATATATTGGTTGTAAGCTTTCGGCTTACTGTTATCGTTGCTTAGCAAAGTTTTATGTGAACACAACGCAAGATAAAATCGTCTTTGATGGTGGATGTCTTTATGTAAATGTCCCTGTAACCTCTCTGAAGATGGCTCATGAACCAACTTAATAAAAACTTATCCAAATGTTGGAGAATTTTTGTCTTTATTTTCACCTGAAATTAAAACCAAAATATGATGCTTAGAATGACTCATGATTAAACATAATAGAAATTCATTTTCTGTTATATTTAACAGTATATGTTTAGAAAATTATCTGCTGCCTCGATATATAGTATATTGAGGCAGCAGATAATTTTTTATATATATACATATATATATATATATTTTAAATCCAAAGGGATGATCAGATAGGTAAATCCCAGAAACCTGATCCTAATTAATATTAATTTCATTAACATTAAGATTGATCAAGGTGGAGGGCTCGATGCAAATATTATATTCTATTTACAGAGCCAAATATAAAATTTTAAATGGCTAAATTTAACTTTTAAACTCTTGACCCAGGTATGGAGGAGGGGTATGTCTTCTAATATGAGACTTAGATATCTGTCTGCTTTCTCCTTTTCACTTCCTTAAATATAAAATTTTTACTCGCACCCCATTCTATTTTCCTGTGGATGGAAGATTTTATTTTTACTTCTGCCGGTATAAAATCTTTTAATACATTTGAATTTGACTAAATAAAATTTTCGTTTCGCCATTGCTGAAGAAGCGAGGATTTCCTTGTAGAAATGGCTATTCAACAGATTTAAATATCGAATTTTATGAAAATTTTTTTTTTTGAGTGTGTGTGTGTGATGTCAATTTTTATTTTAATCATCTCATAATCACAGATTAAAGTACATATATATATGTTGGTCACATAGCAACAATATTATTAAGAAGACAAACTATATTTATGTCCAATTCAAGTTTGATTGCACAACATTTAAAAGAACATTTCTGTACCACATTCACAATTTAGAGACATATTAATTGACAATACAAGTATACTCCACCATGAAAATAAAAAGCAAAATTCACAAATTCTTAAAGCCCTCGAAATAAAATTTACAACTGACACTAAAATTAATTATGAGTGTAGCAACAATGTTCTAAAATGTCTATAACAGCATAGTTTTAAAATACCTAAACTAATTTTAAAAAGCTACAATCATAAAATATTTTAAAACATAAAAATTGAAATTTATTAAAAAAATTACAAATATAAATTAAGTTACCTCCCTTACATAGTAAATTTTAAATCAACAATGCATTCCCACAGACATGCTTGAAAATTTGTAAATATATACTAATTTTTGTCAAGCAATTCACCCTGAATGAGACTGAAAATGCTTGGGAAAGTAAAATGGATGAAAAACCTACAGTGTCTTCTTTGATGATTTTCATTACAACACAAGATGATTAATCCATGACTATGAGAGGATTTAAATAAAAATAGACAAAAAATGTCTATATTATTCATCCAAACATTCTTGAATGAAGACATTCTTCCTAAATAATATATATATATATATATATATATATAGTCATCCACAGACAGATCTGTTTTGCTGTATCACACCCCATCAGTACGGCTTAGACTCCGATCGCTTCCTAACCCAGGACTGAAACCCGACCAAATCAGCGCCAGCTGGCAACCCCACCCCTATGCCACAAGTGTCCAGTAGAAGAAGGCAGGCTTTTTAGCACGTATAAACACGCCCAATAGCTAGAGTGCCCCAATTCATTATTGAATGAGTGATGCGTATATGCTGGAGTAGCTACTGTTTACAAAGTCTCCCACTCTTCCAGAGTGCTCAATCAGGGTGTGAGAGCGTAACTAGGAAGTGCATTCTAAGACTTTTTACTTTTTTTATGAATATTGGTTATTTCAGGTAATGAAGGAAATCTGTGGAAGCAATAAACACCAAGGTATGCATAATACAGATGACTTTGAGAAGAAAAAGAAATGTCAGAATTTACTTCTTTATAAAACATTCTTATACTTAATTTTTGCAAAAAAAGGAACCATCATGGACTGGGAGAGAATTTAATATAAGGCATAAACTAAAGAAAGATTGAAACTTTGACCATATTATTGGCAGTTGAAATTCTTGATTTGTAACTTTTAATCACTCTTAAAAAGCTCTCAAACAATTTTGTATATCATAAACTGATTATCTATAGAAGATATCTGAATTAATGTTACCAATCTTTTTTTTCCTAACATTTTTGTAGTAAGTTAATATTTGATGGACAGAAAAAAAATTTCAAATGGATTTTTCTTATCAAACACTGTCTGTGAGAAAACTAATAAAAGTTTTTTAATGCTGTATTTGTTTTTTTCATTTAAGGTGACATCTGTAGACAGATTTGTAGATTGAAAAGTGACAATTATGAAAGTTCTGAAATTGACGCATGACATCATAAGTTTATAAAATATTTATTACTTTCAACACAACCAAATGACTGGCAAGAAAAGAAATATTGCGGGAAATTTCCTGAAGTGCTATTATTAAACAATATATAAATAAGAGTGTCCTCATTCTGCCAAATACAAATGGTTTATATAGAGGGTAAAAGCAATCAGTTTGAATGTATAGAAAATCAGATATATTCAACATAAGCTGACATAAATCCGCAATATATCATCTGATCAGAAGTAATATTCAAGAAGAAATCTTGGAAAAAGATCATCTATGAAGATGGTGAAATGAAAAATCAACAAAAAGATGTAACAATAAAAACACTACAATAAAAATAAAGTTCCATGATGATGCTTCAGTTATTAAATATTGGATGATAATGCCTCACCATTTTTCTTTTCTTTTTTGCCACTGTTTTCTTGAACAAAGTTAAGATGAATGAGTCAAGAAAAAAAAAGTAAACTGTCCACAAAAACTAGAAAATGAGTGTAGAAAATGAACAAACTTTATACATTGAATAATGGCTTTGTTTCCAAAATAACATGACTGAAATATAGTGGAATGTCTGTGAAAGTAAAAATAAAATACAAATTGTGTATTTAGGTAGCAATCTCTCTTTTATGCAAGTTTCATTAAAGATGACAGTCTTGGTGCTATGGTTAAACTTTTTATATAATTTTTCATATAAACTTATAATATTTCTTTTCAGATCATAAAATATATAAAAATTATCTGAATGTTTTATTTCTTCAAGTGCTTTTAGCTATACTAATTGGTTCCCTTTTCACAGGTGATGCCATTATCAAGGCATTAGTATAGTATAGCCATTATCAAGGATCAATTTTATTTTAAATTTGGAATTTTCACTGTAAAATATATATATATTTTTATTTATTTAGTTATTATTAATTATACTTTAGAACATGTACAAACTATTACAAAATTGTACATTTTGTTTGGACATTGAAAAGCAAAAGTACATGACTTCAATGGTCAAAACAAAAAATGTTTGGGATCAACCATAGAAACTTTTAAGACGAGAGGATTTAATCACAGGTCTATATTTAAAATAGAAAACTTAAAAAATTGTACAAAATTGGCTAGCCACCTGTGGAAATTGAAATTAAAATATGGAAAAGACCCAGACATAACATGGAATACAGTGAAAACAGCAAAGCCTTACAATGGTGGCAAAATATGTAGACTGCCTGAAAGAAAAGTTAGCTATTATGATATTCCCAAACGAAAATGAAATACTGAATGAAAGAACAGAAATTATGATTAAGTTTAACCATACCATAAAATACTTATTAGTGTCATACAATCATGGATGAAAATGTTATAATTTCTTCTAATTTAAAAAATTGCTTGTTCAAAAATTATGGGGATAATATGAGCATTCAAAAAAAAAAAAAATCCTTATTACATGAGCATTTTAAAAAAAAACAGTAAAATCAGTTATTGCAAATCGCCTGAAGACACCACATGGTAGAAACCTAGGTTGCATAATAACTCGTTTACAAATGGAAAATATACAAAACTTCTACAATATAATTATATTGAACACATACTACAACTGTGTACTGGTCTAATTTTATTATGACCAAAAACTAAGTAATCAAATAATCTATCTGTCTATATATATATATATATATATATATATATATATATATACTTCCAGCCATAATTATTAGCCCACCTCAGTGTTTTAAAAATTTATGTATTTCATACTATTTTTTTAGTATTTATTGGCAAGTGAATAATTATAAATTAAAATAGAATGGTTCTTTTGTTAATCCTGCACAATAATATGTGCACCAAATGAATTTATAAATATTTAATAATTACCTATATTGCAGTTTCATCAATGAAACAATGAAAAAAATTAGGGTGATTTGAACAAGTTCATCTTTGCTTCCTTGCCTTGTAACATTTTGCAAAGTAAAAATAACAAAAGAACCATTCTATTTTCATTTGGCAATAAATACTAAAAATAGTATTAAATACATCATTTCTTTTAAAAAACTAAGGTGGCCTAATAATTAGGGCCGGTCGTGTAAAGTTAAAAATATATTGTTCACTATACACATGAATACTGCTTGTCATGATAAATACATGTGTGATCTGCTTAACCAATGAAAAATGAACAACATGAAAATAAAAAATATCAAAATTTTCTATTCTCCATATTTCATTTTCTGATGGAACTTAAAATAAAAGTGAATCATGTTAAATTTTTAAATGCGCTCTATCCTACCATACCTGTTGTATAATTCAGTATATAGATTTCTTATAAGTATACATTTTTATATCATCCAGCATATATAATGATGTATCTATATACATTAAGAAAATATTCATAAACATCATATTTGGAAGCATATATTTATTTTACTTGTTTCATATATCAAAATGATCTGAATAAAAGTTATTTTGCACTAAATCATTTCCAAGTTACACTCATGTCTAAAATTATAATTGTTTCATAAAAGACAAAGTTCTTTATTTTCAGTTCTCATGCTTTTGAGGGAAATGTAATTTAACTTGCAAAACAAGAGATATATATATAATTAGACAGAAGATCAATCTGCTTAAATTCCACAAACTACCCTCAAAACCATGATCTTCTTCTATGTGCCATGTCTTGATCATGGCCTTCCACAATTGCCTATCCTTTATAGTTCCTAACACCTTTTCTCTTGCTACCCGTCTCAAACCCTGCTCTGCCATCCATTTACTCAAGCCCATCAAGTATGCAATGCATTGCTTTCCCTTGTTTCTATTTCACTCAATCTGGCCCATGAGTATCAGATTCTCCAAGCCCTTCTTCCTCATTGCATGCCCCAGGAAGTTTAGTTGTCTTTTCCTGATGCTCAGTATTAATTTTTCTTTTTATTTCCGTTCTTTCCAAGACCTCATCATTGCTCACATGGTTGATCCATGATATCTGCAGTATCTTTCTGTAGAACCACATTTCAGTTGCTTCAAATTTCTCCTTCATCTTCGATGAGATTGTCCAGCATTCATTGCCATATTGAAGAACTGACATCACATAGCAATCCAGTTCTCTCATCTTTGTTTCTAGTGAAATTTTCCTGTTTTTTAATACTCTACTCAGCTTTTGGAATGCATCCTTTGCCATGCCAATATGTTTTTGAATTTCAAGTGTCACACTTTCCATCCTCTGTTAGAACACTTACCATGTATTTAAATCTTTGTACCTGTAGTTGACATTTTGGGCTCCTCTTTATTCTGATGACCATAAATTCAGTTTCCTTGTAGTTTATATGTAGTCCTTTCTTTCTGCTTTTTTTAGCTACCTTTTTTTAGCTACCTTCTTTAGGAGGTCTTCTAAGTTTCCTTTCCATGTCTTCTATCAGCACTGTATCATCTGCATATCTTATATTGTTCAGATTGTGGCAACCAATGATGAATCCTGGCAGAACTTGTAGTTCTCACAAAATTACTTTGCTGTATAGGTTAAATAGATCTGGTGAGAAGACATATCCTTGTCTTACACCCCTTTCTATCCTTGTATATCTAATGGTTTTATTTTCTTTCTGGATGCAGGCAGTTTGCTGCCATGATACTTGAAAATAAAGAACTTTATCTTGCATGAATATCCCTCTTTCTTTAGAGTCATTTTGCATTTTAAGTTCCACAAAAAGTACTTTGACAACCCTGTTTGAAAACCCCTTGAGGATGACAGAGTTGGTCAGTTCCAACAAGAAAAGAAACTTATCACTGATTACTGACTGTTAGCAGTAACAGAGAAACAGTTGTTGAGGACTAGCAATTTGGGACTAATGATGAAATGATATGGATTTTCCTCTTCAAGAGAAGTTAAGTTTAAATTCTTTTGTTTACAGATTTAAATCAGTAAACAGAAAGATATTTATCATCTTCCTGAAGCAATTTTCAATGAGTTTTTGTATTTAAATGTAAAAAGAACTCTGTTAAAAAAATCGTATTGCTTCCTTTGCTTTATTTTTTTTAATATTATTTTCCCTCAGTCCAAGCATACTATTATATTTTCTTTGTTGGATTTTCTCAAATTTAGCCGCTTTGGAAACAAGTGATAATATGTTTGTATAGTGAAAGCAGAAGGGGTCCATGACAACAACTGGTGTTTTGACAGGATGAAAATAGATTGTAGCAAAAAAAAAAAAAAATAAATAAATAAATAAAAACAGAGAACAAATACTTTTGTTACAAACTTGGCTAGAAGGGCTGAAATATTAATGTGTACAGGATGGAATGGTCAACACAGACCTGATAAAATCAAAACTAACCCATATTGGTGTGGGTCAAAAATGTAACAATAAAAATACCATAGAAGAAGTAATGGGATTCACAGGAAAAGAAACTCTTGATGTGCATACATGAAAGTGAGAAGAAAGGGAGAAAGTTCCTAGAAGGAACAGAGTACTTAAGCTGGAATTGCAAAAAATGTGGGTGAGTAAACAAGACCACAATCTGCTGAGCATGGTAATGACAAGCCAGTTGAAAGGAGAGACCATGGACATTTTCCTGATAAGGTTTGAAAAGCATAGTGGAAGCAATAAATTACCAAAGAATGTGAACCCGAGTCTCATAGAAACAGAAAAAAAAGCAAAAGGATTCAATGGGGGATGAAACAGTCAAAAGAAGCATAACTAGACAAATGGAAACAGATAGGGAGAATAAAAAAAATCTGAAAAGAATATAGCTATGAAGATGGAAGAAGCAGAAAAAGGAACAGGGGGAAGTTGAAATGTAAATAAGTTATTCTGTGGACATTATTATTTTTTTTGTTGCCTGGCATGCAGAGGAAGATATTAATTAAACAGAAGTTGTTCTTCCAGATAAGAAAAAAAAAGTGAAGCATGAAGAAAGGAAAGAAATTTCCTGTGGCTCTAATTTGCTGTGAAAAACAGAATGAACTCAAAAAAATACTTTCTATGCAGAACTTTTAAAAAAGCCAGTTCTTCCACTTATCATAATGCTATGCCACAAAACTGCTAAGAAATTACTTCCTCAAAAGGTTTGGAAATTTCCCAGAGAACACAATCACCTCCAAAGGAGTGAATTCTAAGAAGATAAGAAAAAATGAAATTGTCACTGACAAAGATGAAATTATGTCATCTAAAGAGGAGAGCATCAGGAAGAAGGACATATAGAAGTGGAGCATTCCTCAAATCAAGACTGTATTGTCGAGTGTTTGTGGAGCAACTACAAATTTGCACCATTAATACCCTGAAAGTGAACACCTATCTCTATAGACTATTTCAAATGGTAATACTGATGGTAAAAGGTGAAAAAAGTAGTAATTTTTAATAGTTTGCATGTGATTTTTACATTTTGTGGTTGTCATATTATTTTTTATTTTTTGTGGTAATTATTTGCATTTTTTGTTTGTGTTTATTTGATTCTGTTGTTATTTGCATAGCATAGTAAGTTTATGTTTGCATGTCTACATCTTCTCATTATTTTGTTTCTTTTATTTAATATTTCACTTTGATTTTTTAAGCTGATTATTGCTAGTCTCTCTTCTAAGCATAATTTGCAGTTTCTGCTATTGCTGCTGTTTGGTGGCACTCTTTCTACAGCATCTTATTTAATTTTAGTGTTAATGTTATTTTCTTTCTGGTTTCATATGTATTTTGATAGTGTTGAAGCTCTTTTGTACGTTTCTATGTTGAGTGATGTTTTGTGATTGCTGAATCTTTCTTTGAAGATTGTTTCTGTTGCTCCTATACATATATCTTTTTGTTTGTGCTAGTGTTATTTGTCCTAGTGGCTTTAGATATTATGCTGTTGGTTTATGTTGTTGTTTGCTTCTCAGAATTAATCCTATCAATACTCTATCACTAAGCATTGAGCACTATATTGATCTATACTGACGTATATGACCCCCAAAAAATCACTTTTATCAGTAAAACTACTGAAAAAACAACAAACTTAGCACCAAACATTATCACAACCCAACAAATATATACACACACATATATATATATATATATGAGAGAATGGTAATCCATGAAGACAGAAAGGATAATCCAAAAATTTTTCTCCAATAAATATAAATATTATCAATTAGATAAAAATAGCGAGCTCAATGGATATTATTTAGAGCAAATATATTGAGAAGAAAACTCAACACATAATTAAACCTTTAATTATGTGTTTAGTTTTCCTTTTAATATCTATCTATATATATATATATATATATATATATATATATATATATATACTTATTATATAAAGGTTTTAAATACTGCATTAGTATATTTGGTATTGTACTATTACTTGAGAAAATGATGTTGAAAATCTAAGAAAAAAGCTCAATTCACAAAATTCAATTATTCTTCATGAAAGAAAACTGTCTGTGAAAAAATCTGATTTTGTTTATAAATCTCTGTTGTCTTGTCAAAATGGCAGTACAATGCCCAATGGTGAGTGCTGAAATATATCTAGCACAATATCCGTGCTAATGGATATTAAGTACAAATAAGACAAACACATATAAGACAGAATAACAATAGTTAGAAATAGAGTAGAGGTTAAGTTGTTAGAATTGCAGAAAGCACAGTTCGGCAATAATTGTCAATGACACTCTGAATTTCTAACTGCTATTAATCTTTATTTATATTACTATTTCCAACCACAGACCATTCCATATTTGAGAGTGCCAGAGGGGTATCAGCTACTCTACAAGAATTTCAAAATGAAAAAAATCTTCTACTCTTGAAATAAATTTTTTGAGGCTATGTTTTATCACTAAGGTGGCAGTATGATACCAGATGATGTGTGCTGAAATATCTACAGCACAATATCCATGCCAATGGATATTAAGTACAAACAAGACAAACACAGATAAGTCAGAACAACAATAATTACAAAGAGAGAAGAGGTTAAGTTGTTAAAGTTGCAGAGAGAGTAGTCCAATAATAATCATCAATGACACTCTGAATCTCTGACTGCTATTAATCTTTATTTATATCGCTATTTCCAACCACAGACCATTCAAACTTTGAGAGTGCTTGAGGGGTGTCAGCTACTCTACAAGAATTTCAAAATGAAAAAAATCTTCTACTCTTGAAATAAATTTTTCTACATTTAAAAATATGCAACAGATACTTAAACACTTTTTATTTTCGAGACCTTAGTAAAGAAATAAGACTAACAAATAATTTATGAAATCCATTTTTAAACTAAAGATTTTGTATAAGAATGCTCTTTGTATTATTGTATTGTGGGTATGGCATTTTAAGGTTAGGATTTTACAGGTTGTAGACAGATGATTATGTGTTTTGAAACTTTACTGGCATGCATGCAATTTACATATATTTTCTATCAAACAACTGTATGAGTGCTGCTTTAATGTTTAAATAAATGCTTTAACACACCAATAAATGTAAATGTATCTATCTCTCTCCCCACCATCATTATTGCATATAGAAAGAGAGAGAGAGAATAAGTGTGAGAGGCCATGGACGTTTTGTTTAAAGCGTATATTTATTGTTGTTGTTATTATAGATGTTATGATACTTTAAGTGTTCATAATGGTATTTGTGATGCTACATGTGTTTTGAGTCTAAAGTTGACTCTCTTCAGGCAAATAAACTTGTGGCTTTAAGTATTGAGTTCCTTTTGTTTCTGAGAGCCAAGGTGTTGTTTATAAATAACTAAGTAAGTAAAAAAATAAATCAATAAAATAAAATAAGATAGAATAAATCAAATGTTGGCGGTTGAAATGTCTGTGGTTTCTCACATCAGCACATGTAGAAATGAATAAATAAATAAATAAATGATTCAAGTGCTTAACCAAATTTGAAATGATTCTGGTTTGGGGTTCCCTCATTAGTATGTTAAAATTATCTTCTAGGTATCTTCCTTATCTACAAGTATCTGTGTAATTGTCTTCTATTGGTCAGCTGGTAGTTTTTATTGCTTTGATGATATTTTGAATTTGGTATGCTTGTGTGTGTGTATGTAAGTGTGTGAGAGTGTTTTTTGATTTTGTCTTTATGTTTTAGAATTGTTTTTTATAGGTCATCTGGTTCTTTTTTATTGTTTGAGGTTACCATTTGAATTTGGTGTGTGTGGATGTATGTGTGTGTACATGTGTGCGTGTGTATGTATGTGTGTTTTTCATGTTGTTTTGTTGAGCAAAGGCTTGTATTTTTTTATGAATCTTTCTTCCTGCATTATTAGTGTGTCATAATCTTTATTTTATACACACACACATACATATATATATATATGTCAACAAAAAAAATCTGATCATTTGCTCAGATTTTTGGAAGTCAAATTGGGAATTTGGGGTTCATGTTTGAATTTAAACCAAAATTCAAATACTTTGAATCATACGCTTATTTAAATCACATAAATGAGTCCTTCTCACCCCATGTGGCGTATTGGCCCACAGACTCACCAGGTCAGTGTTGCTACTGTTGTTTCCATAGCAAATAAACTTTTTACAGAATAGAGGTGCCAGATTTATGCCCAACTGTTTTTAAATTCATAGTTACTCTTCTCCTAGACTAGATGCAAATCAAGTCTAGATATTCCAGTCTGCCCTGATATTTAACTGGAAGTAGAAGAACTGTATCATACCTTTCTGAAGTCTGTTTGTGTGAAAGTGAATATAATGGCTTCAGACAGAAATTGAAATTAGCACGCTGACAAGCGCTGCTATATGCACATCTAATATTTCAACAAAAGAAAGAAGCTATGATGTGTTGAATCTTCCTAAAAATTCAGGACATAATTCTTCAAGATTATCCAGGAAAGAAGCCGGTGTATCTGTCAAGTGAAATCTATCTAGGAAAGAAAGAAATCAAACTGAGTGCTTCTCTCTGAGATATGCTAATTAAAATTATTAGCTGTCATCAAAGCATTAGACTTCTGATAAAGTCCAAAATAAAATAACCATACTTAGAGAAAGAATTACACAAGTCAAAACACAAAGTGAACAAAATTGATTAGTATGAACATGCAAAATTGATAATATCTAAGTTCCTAATTAAATTTTCCTCTGCAGAGAATGTTTTAATTTATTCAGCTCGATCCAATTAATTCAGTTTATCTATACAGTTCCATTCACTAAATTTCAATTTCTTGTGATTGCAACTTTCTTTTTCTCTATTTTTCAGAAATGATCAAATAAGTGTTAACATCAGAAAATGAGTTAAAATTATCAATTTTGAGTTATGCGTTTTTTTCTATTATACTTAAAATGTTAGTTATTTTTCTTCTTATTTATTATCATTTTCTGTGATATGGTTTTAGCAATATATTTCTTAGTCTGATATATTTTTGTTCTCTGAAATAGAAACTCCTAATTAATTTATTATCTACATTTTTGAAAATATATTTTATTTCTGCTTTATTTTTAAAATTAATTTATTTATATGCATTTGGGAAACTCAAGGGAAGATTTCTTGATAAAAGAACAAAAACACTGACATGTACTTCACTGAAGAGACCCATTACTCATTTAAGAAAACAAATCTGGCTTTAATAAAAAAAAACTAAGCTTTCTCTAATAATTTCAGTAACACAAGTAAATCTATAGCAGTTGATTTAACATTAGTTGTTAACTCTTTTATCATACTATTAATTTTATTTACCATTTAGTATTTCAACAACTTAAATTTTGTTTCTACGGCTTTTTTAATTTAGTCCTTATCTCTGGTTTTACAAATTAATTTTCTACTTTATTTTTTTATATGATATGAAAACAATTATTTTACAATATTTAAGTCATTATTTCATATGCCATATTGAAATTAAGATTAATGTACTTTTTTTTTTTTTTTAACCGTTTCACCCCAAGCAAGGCATTCCACTGCCACTATTGTGCTTGGGGCTACATAGGGGAAGATAAGTAGAAAGAGTGGTTAGATATAGGAAATGTCAGAAGCGGGGTGATAGATAGTTGGGGGGATGGGAAGAGTGTTTGAAAGAATGGAAGTGAGTTAGTGTGTTAGGAGGTGTCTATTGACCTTACATTTAAACTCCTGGAGATTGTAGCCATCGGGGAAGCAGTCATGTGGAAGGGAATTCCACAATCGGAAAGTGCGAGAAAAGAAACTGTTGGAATAGAAGTTGCAGTTGCATTTTATCGGTTTCACTGTATAAGGGTGGGATCTAGTTGCTAATCTAGTGTCTCGTGCAAATTCGAACTTAGGGGGCACCAGTGATCTAAGTTCATCGGAGCAGAAGCCATGAAAGTATTTATAGAAGAGACACAGGGAGCCACGTCGCGCCGGTGAGAGAGTGACTGCAGGCAGTCTGCCAAGTCAGTATCGACCACATTACAGACCCTCCGCTGTACCTTGTCGAGAAGCCCAAGGAGAATAGCAGGGGCACCCGACCAGATATGGCAACAGTATTCAATGCACGGTCGGTAGATTTATAAATGTGCAGGATAGATTCGGACAGAAAAAACCTCCGGGCCCTGCACAGAGAACCGACTTTCATAGCAGCAGATTTAGCAATGGATTCGATATAGTCATTCCACTTGAGGTCTGCTGAAAGTGTGAGACCAAGGAGGCGTAGTGTTTTACTTTCTGGAAGGCAAGCCTGGTCCATGCTAATGGGAGGTAGGTGCAGTTGTCTATGATGGTTAATTGATAGTAGCTTCATTTTAGAAGCATTAAAATTTACGAGCCATTTCTTACCCCAGTTCACTACGGATTGGAGGTCCTTTCCAAGCTCGGCTGCAAGGTTAGCTTTGTAGCCCACACCAGATTTTGATCGAGGCGAGAGTAAACTCTTTGTTAATATTATCAAAACAGTTTTGCTTGTTGTACTCTTCGGCCTTCTTCAGATGTGTGTTGATCCAGGTAACCTTCAAGGAATTCTGAACTGAGCACATTATAATTTAATCTACAGGGGTAGATTTCTTTCTCGGTTTGAGTAATAAAAAAAGAAAAGAAAACATTTGATACATCGTGGAAACAGATGTATATAAGGATGGAATACAAGATTGACACGAACAGGTTTTCTGAGAAAAACTACAATTGTATTCTGAAACAGCCTTGTCAAATCCAAACTTTCATATGAATGCTATACAAAATCATTCAGAAATATCTAAAGTGACTACTGTATGAAACCACTTTCTCAGATCAATTGATAAAAATGGCTTTGATTGAAAGAAGCCTGAAGCTCATGGACTAGTGCTACAGAATTATGAAGAATAAACTGTACCAAATAATAAAAACCATATCACTTAAGGATTTTCAGCAGCAGCAACAACTAAAATAGATATCCTATGTAACTTGAAAAGAAAACAATGATATAATAAAGATTCTGACATTTAACTCTACTTTAACCAAAAGGTTTTTTAAACCCCCTTCAATACTGGAAAGAATGATAACAATTACTAGACTGGATAAATCTATTTTTCTGAAAAAACTTTTTAAGAGGAAAATTTTATAAATTTTGACCAAAATTAGTAATCATCACTCAGTCAATGAATATCTAATATTTTCTTATAGGGAAATGGCTAATATTTCTATTACCGCTATCATCCTGCTGTAAGTTATGTCAAAATCAAAAGAGTAGAAAAGTTGATAAAACTCAATGAGTGAAAAATTTGTGATGGTTATATAATGTCAATGAGCTCATTATATACTAAATTTTAAAAAATTATCAATGTATGTGGGATATTGAGTTAATCAAATACATGTTTCTATTTTATATTTTTAAAGATTTTTTTTATAAATAAACATTTATATTGCAATTTTTTTGCATAGTAAAACCTTGCAAGTTATTGCTTTTAACAAGAATAGATATTATGAGCTGGAAACCACCTTTATAGTTACTTATATTAAGCATATAGTACATGAGTAAATCCTTAAAGTTTTACCAACATTGGTTGATTAATACACATTTTATTGTGAAAATTTTGTGTTGAACAGTAAAATTTCTTATAGCATATCTAATATATATAAAATGTTCTATTTCATATAAATATGTTTAGCAAATGTAGTACATATCTGTACAAATAATTGCATAAGTTTGTAGGTAGCTGCATGTCTAACTATTTAAAAGAATTCTACTGTACAACAGTTTCAAACAAAGTTTATCTCAGCTATTAAACAATGAAAATATTGATTTTACTTGCACTACAAGTACATTAATGTCACTTCTATGCTGAGATTACAACTAACTTCCAATTTGTATCTGGCATCACCTGAAATACCTACTCTTATCTCTCAAAATTCTTTCTCCAACTATAAACCATCATTTACCACTTGACTTTTAATCCTTTTTCCAAAATCAATACCCTACTCCAGTCTATAACTCGCTTCCTTTTCTTGCTTATCAAAACCAAGTTATCACTTTGAACTTCTGATCGTTTGTCTGGAAATGGGCAGGATGAGATGTAAGGTACGACAATGGCACAGCATCTGTAGAGGTTTTGCTATGCCTGAGATGGTCATGTTCACTAGAGTGTGCACAAGACATTTCCAGACATTTGTTATCAAACACACCAAACACAGAAGTTTGGTCATCAACTCTTTCATGGCCGATTGCAGGTCAAAAGAACTAAGCACTTTTGGCAAGTTGAAGAAATAAGCTTTTGTGTGGCTGACTGATTATTCAAATAGGTGCTATATAAGTAAGATTTCAAATAGGTGCTATATAAATAATATTTCATATTTTATTGTGAAGCTAAAAGTAGTATTCACAAATAAAAATGTTTAAAATAAAATGGTAAATAATTTTTTATTTTGACGATAACCATATATATGAATGATCAAAATTTTTCATCCAAGTTACAGATAATATTTAATTAAACTTTTTAACATGAATTTGAAATCATGTGATGCCCAGAAATCATGAGATAAATTTGAGATCATATGATGCCTACACATTATTGTATAAATCTGCAATCATCTGATGCCTAAAAGTCTTGATATAAATTTGGGATCATGTGTTGCTTGAAAATCATGATATAAATCTGGGATCATGTGATGCCTAAATATCATGATATGAATCTAGAATTATATAATGCCTAAAAACATGATATAAATTCATAAGAACTGCTAATATTATGTAATTATCAGTCAGCTTATTTCCATTCCTCAAAAATGTTTGGAGTTTTTTCCAATCATTTTTCATGTCATGTACCTTTAAAATTTAAGTCATGATGATAAAGGAAAATATTCCTTTATTATCTGTAAATTACCATGAATTATAGGAAAGAAAGGAAAGGCTGGTTGATTGTTATTTAGTATAAAGTTGACTAGAAAAAAGACAGATTCATGACTTTTTAATTTAATTTGTGCATAAGTAAAGACTATAAATTCAACTCAGCTTCTCAATATCACTTTTCACATTGCCCAGACATTTTTTGCCAGTAAACATTGAAATTATATATATTTTAATAATGATTATACTTGGCAATTTGATCTACCAATATAAAACCACCAAGTTCTTTAAGTTCTTTCATTTTTTCTCTTTCTCTTTGTGAAAATTTGTTTTCGGTTTGTTTTATGACATTTGCTTTTGAAAATATCAAAAATATGCTACACCTCAAGTTAAACATGAAATTCATAGACATTTAGCATTGTCTTGAATTTAAAATCTGATTCATCAAAAGAATTCAAGATCCTTTGTTTTATTTTAATATCATCTTATGATTAGAATTTTGTTTTTGAAAATACAGCTTTTATTACAAGTGAACAAATGTGCAGGATTATTGATGGTCAGAAATTTAAAATCATCAGATATACATATTGCACTGAGTTGATGGCAGATAACAAAATGCAATACTTTCTAAACAATGTAGTAAAAGAGGAAATAACTATCAACGAAGGCAATATATCATTGTCAGCATGGGAAACAGTCTAAGATGCAAGCTATTTAGAGTAGATATCAAAATCAAGCAAGTAGAAAAATTTGAATATCAACAAAGTTTTTTAATGGGAAACAGAAAACATTATAGTAAAATTTGAAGGTGCATTGGAACAGTGAAAGATATTTTTCAAAAGCTAAACAAAGTATTAAGAAAAAGAGTGTCAGATTGTTATGTCATATCAATCCTCCTCTCTGGCAGTGAATGCTGGGTAATTTCCTCACAGATCAGAAGGAAAATTGAGCCAATAGAAGTGCAGTTGTATAAAAGGATGCTAAAAATATAATGAACAAAGTATGTCAGCAACAAGGAGTTTTTAGAAGAACAGAAACAAAAAAGACACATTTAAAATCAGAATGAGCTGAAATTTATAGAACATATAATATCAAAAGATAAAATTGGAAACTCACTCGACATACTAAATGCAAGGGGAAAAGGGAAACAGCAAGTAATGAGCTTAAATGAATGGTAAAAAAGGGAGTGAAAGAGAGAGCAAAAAAAATAAACCTTATGAGCTAAGGATAGGAAGTTATGGAGAGCCATAAAAGAGACATAATACATAGAAGAAAAAGAAGGACAATTACTATTTACAAAGTAAGATTCTGTAGACTGTTATATTTATACTTGCATAACACTCATCAAAACTGTAAGAATTGTTTGTGTATTGATCAGCAGTTCTTAGTCAGATCAGTATATAGGTATCTCCACAGATTTGCTAAAAAAAATTAGCATACCTTGATGCAAAATGCTCCAAACTTAATAAAAATAAATTTATATAATCAAAGTTTTAATGTTATTCATAAGAGAAAAAAACAAAGGATTTTTTTTATTATTAAATTATATTTTTTATTATTTTTAGAACATTCAAACGTTTTTATGAATGGTTAGTGTAAGAAATTTTAGCAAAATTTTGTGTTGAAAAACACATTGATTTAGAAATTCTTGCAAAAATCAAATAATTGCTGAATTTTAATTAAACTTTTAGAACTTATTTCCAAATAAATGAAATTATTCTAGAATGTTTCATTTTCATAAAATCTTGGTAGAAACAATATAATTTTATTAAATTTCAAGAAATTAATTTTTGTATCACTTAATGTTTATATTAGTTACATGTAGAACTGCTCATAGAATCTAAATCACTAATTTATTTTCTAAAACAGGACAACCAGTTTCTAAAAATTTGCTCAGAATCATAAAATAAGTAATACCATAAAACTAAGACATATTTAATGAAAAAGAGCTTTTATTTGCTTTTATAAATAAGATATAGTATTAACACATTATTTCGATAAATAACATAATTGTTTACTTTTTTTAAAAATTTTAATTCAGATAATTTATAAAGCTTTAAATCTTTAAAAATTCTGTATTAATTTTTAATGGCTAGATGATGATGTTCAGTAAAAAACAAAGTTTTAATGATCATGAATATAAAAGCTTATTTGAATTCAGTGACCCCACCATATTATATTTTTTAATAAATTATAGTTTTTTTGTGTATATCTGTGTATAAACATGCTCATTTTTATGAATATGGATGTCCATACATGACATTAATAAAAAATAAGAGCATTAATTACACTAAATTTAAACCCAACATATCTAATATTCAACAAACATTAGATTACAAGAATATTTTCCTAAATATCTAAGATTGCTAGCTATTTAAAAATTACATGAAAAGGTGCTAACATAATATTTCTCAAGTAATTTGTATAGATACATTTAACTGTAAAAAGAAATTAGATAAACTTCTTGTGGTCAGTTAAGCTATCAACACCTTAAACACTTACTTCTGTGTTAAGAAATGTATTTCTATTTATTTCTATGAAAAGGAAGTAATATTTGCTTCAAATCAGATGAAATAAATCAGCTAATATTCCTCAAATAAAGTTGCAGAAAATTATATTCTATTTTTGAAAAAAATTAATAATGAGAATTATATTGTACTAAAAGATGGCTAAAAATAGTACTAAAATCAGTGATTTTTAGCAATTTTTCAAAAATCAGTTTCCAGTGAATTTAGATTAGTTTTTAGATATAACTGAGTATTTTGCTTATTGGAAAAAACTTTTTTCATATTTTAACCTTCAAAATGGCATGTGACAAATTTTAGACCCAATCAGATTATTAGTTTACAAATTACAGTTATTTAAGTGAAGCTACCATTGCAAATTTTCAAAACAATGGAAAAATCTGAATTTTGTGGGTTGATAAAGCATTGCTTACTGATGGGGAATAAATACTGTTCAAGCAAAGCAATGACTTAATTAGTGTTATTTGGTCTCTTCATCATTGGAAACAAGGGGTATGATGACTTTAAATGCAGTTGTACAAGCACAAGTGATGCTGAATGCTCAAATTGCCCAAAAGCGGCAGTTATCCTGGAAAACACCAAAAAATTTGCAAACTTGTTTTCACCAATTGTAAATTTAAGTTGTGTGAAATAGCAGAGGATTTGAACATATAAGATGGCAGTGTATTCACCATTTTGCATGAACATTTGTCAATGAGAAAGTTGTGTTCAAAGTGGGTGCTATGTTTGTTTACAGTCAATCAAAAACAACATGTTGATGTTTCAGAGCATTGTTTGCAACTGTTTCAACATAACAAGAAATAGTTTTTGCATAAATATGTGACAATAGATGAAACATGGATCTACTACTTCATTTCAGAATCTAATTGGCAATCAGCTGAGTAAACAGCAGCAGGTGAAAAAAGTGACCAAAGATGCAAACATCAGCAGGCAAGGTCTTGACCTCTGTATTTTGGGATCCACAAATATTCTGTTCATTGATTACCTTGAGAAACCATCAATAGTAAATATTATATAGTATTATTGGTGTGTTTGAAGGAAGAAATTGCCAAAAAATGGCCACAAATAAATCAGTATTGAAAAAAAAATTCATTAAAATTGGTTGAAAACACTATTTTTATATTTATTTAAAAGTGTCTGCTCACAAAAGCAATTACACAGAAAAAGTGAAAGTGTGGCTGTATGCTAATTTTGGCGATCCCTACAAATAAAAAGTTAACATAAAACACGTTCTCCAGGTAAAAAGAAATAATTTCTTTAATTTCAACGCAATATATTCAGACTATCAACTGTCACTTTGGTTTGGTTTACCTAAATTTATATTGTGTCCTGATTCACTTGAGGGTTGGATGTGGCAGGCGGGGGTTGCTGACTGCTGGTTTATCACTTGACATAAACTTCCTGAAAGTATACAGCCTAATATGAACTTCTTGAAGATATACAACTTATACAGACTTTCCTCAAGATATAAAATCCTATAGACAGGGTGCAATGGATAAACTGTCAACATTTTATATTTTTTTAAAAATTTTGTCAACTGCACAGTATAATAAAGTCAGCTGGGCACTGTTTGTGAGGGAAAAAAAAGCATCTTGATGCAATTTAGTCAACCAGAAATTTGGAAATGTTATTGTGTATTGCTTGGCATTTGCACTGGGAGCTTTAATATGAACCTTTCAGAGTGTTTGGGTGTCAATCTGAGGATAGTGCAGAGAACTCGAAAAGAGTTGGTTGAATTTGATAATGATTACAAAGGTAGGGTAGCTCATAAAACTCACTGCCAAATGTACAAGTTTCTTAACCTGGGTAGGGATATAAGTATATCTTTTCTCTTCAACACACAAAAGCTTCTTGTATTTAGTGATGTAGGATCCTATTTCAGAGAGCATATTGACTAGAAACTATCTTATATATTTGCACTTGCTTAAGTATAAATCTTAGCTAAATAATTAAGAAAGAAGTTCTTGTATTGCCAAGGTGAATACGATACACAGAGAAGTGTGCTGCCATATTATTCAGCACAATATTTGGTGATAAAAAGGTATATACAGAACAGTACAACAGTTACAATGATGGACAAAACAGAACATACAACACAGAGAAAAGGGGGTTAGATTGCAATAGTTGCCAAAGTAATCAGTCTAAATATTACTCAAATGACACTCAAATATTACGCCTCAAATGCTACTATTCTTTACTTTAATAGATCATATCAGGATATGGGTCATTCAATCAATGAGTGCTGCAGGGGTGTTAGCCACTCTACAACAAATATTCACTTGGATTTTATAAAACAGAAAGAGAAATAGGTTCTGAAATTATAGATGAAAAAGTCAGTACTCATCATGGATTAACAGAAAATATTTAATTATGAGATGAGGCAAAAAACAAACTAGATACATCCAAAATTAACTCATTTTAAGTGACAATAAGAAAAAGTAAAAAAATGTCATCAGCAATATAACATTTCCTGACTGATTTACTTATTTGTAGATTGTGAAGATCACAAGCAGACAAAAACTGACAAGTTATCTTCCTGTCAACAAAGATAAATGAAAAGTACAAAAATAATTAAACTTCAGAAACCTGTAGAAAGATGAGATGTCTGCAATATTTTAGAATACAGGCAATTTCTAGATAGCAGCCTTTGATGAATACATCAACATGTTATCAAAATGATATTCAACATTACTACATCAGCAATTAAAAAATTCAATCATTTTAGTTAATGAAAATTTTGTTTTGTTCAAAAGCTAGAAATTTTAGGTAATTAATTTTACCACTCGTCTATAAACATGGGACATCCAGTGAGAATCATAATAAGTAATTAAGAGCTATTAAAATGCAATTAAAAATAAAAATCCAAATTATTGTTTATTTTTAATATGTTAGTACTGTAAGAATTATGAAACATTTTGGCAGAATGTTTCTGATATCAATAATGGATTTTTTATATTTTAATCAATGTCAAAACAGCCATTAATGTTGACTAAGATCATCAAAATTATCTTAAAATTTGTTATCCTGATGCTTTTTCTTTTAAATTGCTGATTTCAATCTAAATAGGAAGGGTGATTTTCTAAGCACAGTTTACATGTGGTACAAGGCCCAAAGTATGGGGTACCCACTGAGGATTGATCTCACTACTAAATTTTAATGATTCTAGTGAGACAAGCTTGCTAACTATTACACCACACTGAGTGCCCAATCCAAATAGGAATGTTGTTTTTCTAATCTCTGCTTAGATGTGGCATAAGGCCGAAAGTATTAGGTACCCAGTGAGGATTGAACTCACTACTGAATTGTAACGATTCTAGCATAGAAAGTTTGCTAACCATTACACTATGTCAGGCACCCAATCCAAATAGGAATAAATATTTATTCATATAAAATATTATACAAAATGTGGCACAAGGCCAAAAAGGGAGGTGTGATCTTCTGTAACTACCCTATACCTAGCTAAACACTTTCATGACCCTAGCAGTCATCAACAATTTGCACATTCATCACAAGAACCCATCCATCACCTCCCAATCCTTCATGCACCACAATACCACATATTTACAAGGGGCACCTAAAAAGCGATAGGGCACCTAAAAAGCGATAGCAAACCCATGAAGTAATCCAGGTAGGATTGACAGCAAAACTCTTTTACCTTCCCATTTTATAGGCAGAATCTAATCAATGCATGCTGGAGTTTTTTCATAGCCAATGAAATTCATCTGATGCAGTCCTGGTCTATCTTGTCTTAAAATCAGAACTCTATGTTTGCTTGTCCAAATTACTTACTTTTGTGTGTCAGTTCTGATTCTTAGTTTGTGAACATTTTTCCATATTACTGCTAATTTGCCTTGCAAATATGGTTTGCTTTCTTCATTCTTACAATACTATGAGTGGAGCTGGTATTGTAAATTTTATGTCTTATAATATTGTGACTGCACAAGCGTCTTAGAAATTTAAGAAATTTTTTTATTATGCATACAATTATAAAATACTAGCTATACCCAACCACGCTTTGATGTGGCTCAGTTGGGTTAAATTGAAAAATTTATTTACTAAACCAATGAAATAAATGGGATATCAATAATAATTCTTTGAAAAAAAAAATAGAAAACCTTTTTGTTAAGGGAAGGAATTACTGCTGTTTATTCCTGCTAAAATAGAAATACTAATAATAAAAGGGCTTAGGTTAAAAAAAAAATAAAAGAAATTCATTTACTAAAACAACGAAATGGGAATTGTACACTAAATTTGAGAATCGTGTATAATTATTTCTATAGATTGTGTGTGTGTAAGTTTCATATTTGCTCACAGAAATTCTAAAATATATAATTTTGTTTACCTTAGATGTAGAGTTTTCCTGTTTTCTATGAAATAACAAAGTTGTCTGTAAAGGCATTCATATTGAAAATGAAAGTTTTTTTACTTCCGCTCTTATCGGCTCTATTCGAGTTTGCAAAATATATATTTTTTTAATATTGTAATATTTTTTTATATTAGGTATATGAAAACATGCTTGTATTTGATTAAAATGCTATAGTAAATTTTCAAAACTATTGGTGCAGCCGTTTTCCAGATTAGTGGATAGTAACAAACGGACAAGTACATTTTTATTTATATAGATTAATGATTTAAATATAATGATTGATAATATAGAAAAACTTTTCAACCAGTGCATCTGGGTGCTCTGATTTACTCTGAAAAGTAGCCATATATGCTTCGACTTAACAGAAGAGCTAGAAACACCAACCATATGGATTCCTTGTTTAACTCAAGTCTTTGTCATTTGATATTTTAAACTGGATGTTAAATTCCTTAATCTTTAATATGGAGGCGATAAATCTTTCCTCTCTGCTTTCCTCAAGGCATAACATATAATGTCTATATTTCAAAAAGCACAATTTTTGCATCAGCAAACTTAAATATAAAATGTAATGTCTTAAAAATAAATGCTTATTTCTGGATATTTCATTATTATTTTCCTATTTTCAAATTTCATGACTTAAAATTTTAAAGAAAAATTAAGTCAGTCCCAGAATTTTAGTTCTTCTGCAAATGTGCCAGGAAGTGAAAAACACTGACATGGAATTTTAATTTTTTCTTCAAGCAATATAAATCTTTTATTCATATGAACTTCCTGATATTTAACTATATAGTCAGAGAAAATTTATATTCACTATGTGATAGCAGAAACTGTATAGATGTGGTATTAGTTATGGAGATTTTCAGAACAAAGGTTTCCTGGTCAGACTATAAGTCACCAACTTTGAATCAAATTATTCCATTGATTATTGTTATATTTATGCAGCTTTTCAAACGATCTCATCACTATTTATGACATGTTTACAAGTGATAGAAAAAATTTTCTTTATTATTTATCAATATAATTCTCAGTACTCTTCATAAAATCTACACTTATCTAACTGTGAAAGTCATCTTAGTTCAAGTAACTTTGATTTGCCATTTCTTCAAATGTAAGTTTCAGAGATTTATTCACTTTTTGGTAAATTTTTGTTTTGTTCCCCGAAGGCCTTTACCCAGTCAAAACTTTCTAAGACATCCTTAATTCCATGCTGAACTTAAATTGCTAATTGTTTATTGAAGGAACCTACCTTTCTTTCATGGCATCGACCATAAATACATTGGACTATATTTCACCCCTTACCACCGTTGTTATCTCTGATTCACCGCTGAATGACATGACACGTAGGATACTTTTTTTGGTCGATTTTCTGCTTTTGAGCAACTACTCCATGAATTGTTGGGTTTCGGGACTCATTTTCCAAGCATTAATCGGAAAATGGAAGTAAAAATACCGAAAAATCATAAACCTATGCATGATTTCAGTCATCAGTGAATAACATTTTTGAACCGTGATTACGTGGTGAGAGAAACAGCGACAAGAAGTTCCATATTTTTCTGCTCAATAAAATGAAAAAAAGGGAGGTTTCTTCAATAAAGAATTACTGATTTGAGTTCAGCATATACATTTGCACAGAAATAGGGATGTTTTGGAAAGATTTGAAGCAGTCATCGGGGAACAAAACAAAAATTTACCCACTTTTTCCAGGTTAGACATTGATGCAATACTTTACTTTCTTTGGTAGATTCATTCTTACATTTTGGCTAAGTAGACAATTATAATGAAGACAATTATTCTTAAGATGATTCATCATCAAAATTTTACTGCCTGGTTATGAGAGACATTTCAATTAGTTTTACTGATTTATATGAAAGCAAGACTGCATTGCTTGTAAATAAAGATATATATATTTCCAAATTTGACATACAGTTTGAAATAGCTGATATTTGCATTTCATTGCAAGCAGAGAGAAAATCACAAGGTATTTAATAGGCTGTGAACATTACAGAGCTTAGCTTTGCAAAAGGTTTAGACATTGATGGACGCTGGTACATCTTCAAGGATTGTTTAACAACTTTAGCAGGTTTGGGTGGGATGAATGAGGTGAATAACATTTGGATTTTCATTGAATTAAGGCAACAGTTGTAATAGCAAAATCTGTTCTCAGCCCCAACAGAAGATGCTATTGAACCTAGATTTAAAATTTACTAAAAGGAAAGAATGATAAATTGATTATCTCATTATTTGACAAGTTTCATAAAGTACTCTGTCTTTTTGAACTAATCTTCTTATATATATATATTTTGTTATGAAGATGCATTTATGTATAAAAATACTAATAATAATGTTTAAAAAGTTGAAGTAAGGAACTCTATTGAGTTCTACTTGTTATTTCAAAAAAGTTTTAATTCATGAAGTTGTCGTAAAAATAGAGAAATTCAGAATAGAATGTTTTAGAAGTGTTAAGGCAGGTAACAGAATTATGTGAAATAATACAAAACAACGTAATAGTATAAAAGTAGGTGTATTGACAGGAAAGAGAAGTATTTACAAGAGGTGAGGATTAGTAGAAGACAGAACAAGGTAATTAGTATACAGTATGGTCGTAGAGACGTGATAGATAGACTAGTAGAACACTTCCGGTGCAATACCGGAAATACCCAACAGACTTGCTCACTCGACTTCCTTCCTCGAGGTATAATCACGACTATTTGAAATAGTGATTTGAATAGTCCATTTCTGTGAAAAAGGTGGAGAGCGCCCCAACAGGAAGATTGTAGAAAATGATAGGAGATTCAAGAGAAATATGCAAAAAGTTCTAGAAATATGCAAATTAAGTGTTAGCCCCTATAAAAATAGGTTTTGGGGTAGTGAGTAATTAGTTTCACACACGTAGTATTGTTTGCAAATTAGTAGACAAGTATAAATAGAGAATAACTGAAGAAATATGGGGAAAAAACCCTAATTTGCATTTTTTTTGTGCATAGTAATAATAATAATCATATATGTATATATATATATATATATATATGTGTGTGTGTGTGTGTGTATATATGTATATAATCTATTTATTTTATTTTTATGCATTTTTACATTAGTTCTTGAGCTATTTTTATTCTTGATTTTTATCCTTCTGTTTTTTCTTGCTTTCAACATTTGAAGAGTAGTTTTCAAAAAAAATAAAAACACTTTTTCTAATTCATTACCATATACTTTTTCTACAATGTTCCTCATTTCTGATACATTTTTTTCTTAATTTTAATGAATAGTCTAACAATTAGCAGTGGATAGTTTTAGATGACAGTAGCAACACCACTAGCTTTCTTCATACGAGTCTGTATAAGTCATTGCTTGATTTTAACATCTATTATTTGCTAATAACTTATTGATATGAGCAACATACAGGCACATTTAATCTACTTTATACAGTGGGTTTTAAATAAGAAAGAAGAAAATCCTCAAATTATTTCCTTGACTGAGGAGATGAGTTTCTGCAATATTAATTTATTTCTCTATTTCTAACCAGATAAAATTTTTAAGAAAGAAAAAACTCATCACACCTTAATTATAGCTTTTGCTTTGAAAGATGAGGTCAAATATTTCAACTCATCCACATTTTTTATTATTAGTTAAATAAATAATACTTTATTATTTTTTTCTTTTTTAAAGAGAAATAATTTTTTGTCAAAACGTGAGATTTGAAAAAGTAGTAAAAAATATTATTTATTTAAAAGAAGACAAATACTTTCTAGTAATTACCTTCTTTTAAATAAATAATATTTTTTACTACTTTTTATCTTCAAATTTCATGTTCTGACAAAAAATTATTTCTCTTTTAAAATTTTTTATTACAGTTGAAAAAACAATCATTTTGGTCTTAATATTTTTCTTGAAAAATCTTACCATAACTGCAAAAACAATATTTCAATGTTTCCAAATTTAACATTTAAAATAAATTTTAAACAGTATAGGAGAAGTTTAAATTTTAAACTATAATTAAAACACTAATATTCCTAAAATCTTAAAATATAATCCAGGAAATTTACTGATTAATGTTAATATTAGTTGTTACCTTATCAGGAAAGATTTGTCATTTATTGTCTGAGGAGCAAGTATTATTGTCAGTTGAAATTTGAAAACAAATTTTTAGGAAAATTGGTTTCTCAAGCTTACTGTTATTTTTCTTTCCAGTATTAATAAGGGTTTCCTTTGGTACATCTTCTTAGACAAGCTTTGCCCCTAGTGCATTGACTACATGAATTTAAACATCCTATTAGATTAGGTGCCATACATTTACTGTTGAAATAGCTAAATGCAACCACCATTTTTATGTCAACAGTTTCTTTTCTTGCACTTCCCACCTATGGAACTTCTTTCTGTTTGTTTGTTTATCTGATAACCAAAATCTTCAAAAATTTTAATGTAATGTCAGTTGTATCTTCTTGAATCCTGTTCAACTTTTGTTCTTTCCCCAATCCTCCCTATAATCATCATTTTCTCTTCCTTTTTACTTCCTGTTGTTTGTTATTTGAAGAATGATCGTTCTTGTTGAGACGTACATGTTTCACTTGCTCATAATTATTTTTAACCATCGTTTTGAGAAAGTGGTTGTATACAGCAGTTAAATGTTTCTGAATGGGTTTAGTGCCAGACATGACATTTTTATCAAACTTCTTTTTCTTTAAAAGTTATTAAAAAAAAAAACAAACACATTTTTAGGTTAATGTTTCAACTTTGTAGCAACTTGTGCTATTGGGTGAAAATACTCCTAATACAACCTATTCTATGTTAAATTTCCTGATCACCTATACTAAATTTGATCCATACAATGAGGTATTTGAAATATATGGCCCGGATATAAGAGAAACTCGGATATATATAAATTAGAGCCTGTGGTAATGTATATAAAATAGACCAAACCCAGATATAAGAGAAGTTTTATCCGGTCCCGACAACTCTCTTATATCAGGGTTACACTGTATTTACTAATTTCACATTCTAAATTTTTATGAGGATTTGTATTATAACTGCTTACATTCTAATTCCATAGAATAGTTGATGTTTATGACACACAATTATGTTTTTAAAGCATTATTTTACAAACTTGAAATAACATTCAATTTCAGAATAAGCAATAATTATACATAAAATAACAGGCAACATTCTTATGGTATATGAACATTGTTAACCAAGAAACTAAGTCACTATTTCATGGCAGTATGCGATGTAGGGTTGAACAAATTAATTGGCTGATAGTTGATAATTGGTCAAATCTGCATTTGCTGATTAATTGGTCATTGGCTTTATTTTTGGCTGATTAATTGGTTTTCCTACTCAGTCTTCTTTGTTTATTACATCACATAAATTTCACTCTTGGCTTAACAAGAACGAAGTGAATCATCAGTTATCTTGGCCATAGAATTCATTTAAATAATATTCTGATAGCATTTCATTAATTTGCTTTTGTCAGTCCCTACTGAGAATGATTAAATTGCTGATTATCAATCGATTAATCGGTGCATCCCTAATGCTGTGTTTACTTTGTTTTCGCTGAAATCTTTGTCATCTAGTTTATATAATTTTCAGTGACCAAGAATACTTAATAATGTTATTAACAGGCCTTTGCAGAGTCTGGTTTTTAAAATAGCCGTCAAAGGCAAAAAAGCACAGTTATTAATTATGATGCAAAATTCACTAGACATTAGTTAATATTATATGTTTAAATCATTTCAGATTATTTTAATCTATTATTATTGCACAACATATTACTAGGGCTTTAATAAATAACCTGTCTTCATTGCAGACAATGATTTGTCTCTCTTATCCCATATTATATTATCAATTTTCTTTTGCTATTTATTCAATTCCAATATTTTGAGCACAAATTTTAGGATTATGGAAATTAACTATTTTGAGTCATGGCTGAATATTATTGAAAAACCATTAATTTATATGCTGAAAATTTTCAGACTTTATTTTGTCAGAACTGACAGCGGAGTTTATTTATTCTATAAAACTTTAATCAGTATTACATTTGGTCAAATATCTATCTTTGCTTGAATTGGCTTATAACTAGGTACCTCTGGGCACTTCAGCATCATGTTATGGTCAGCTAGCTAATGTTGCAATACCAATTATGACTGAAAAGTGAGTTTGATTCTTACTAGGTCTTTCATAATTTCCGCCCTGGGCCACATCTAAACTGCATTTAGTAAAACATTATATTTAGATACCTCTTAAGAAAAGGAAGACCTAAGGTTTAAAATGAATATTTAAAAATGAAAATAAAAATCATACTTGAAGCTTTTATTTCAGTTTTAATTTCAAACTAATAGATTAAATTTAATATTTTTATTAGGAAAAAATGAATTTAAATTTATTGGATTGATTTTTGTTAAAATTGCTAAAAGTCACTACTTTTAGCTATATTTACAATTCTTTGAGCAAAAAATAACACTCTTTATTAAAAAAATTTTTTAAAAACTTATTTGAAGAAAATTAGCTAATTTGAAGTTTAATTAAGCTGATCTGAAACAAATGTTACTTCATTTTAGTTTAAAATATTAAAGAAAATTATTTATAACAGATTTTTTAGCATAGATGAGAATTTGAGAAATAATATCAAAAAGAGAAAAAAAAATAGCAAAAGAGTCAATACAAAATGCAGCTACATATTGGGGATGTTAAAACCAAGCAGGTACAGAAATTTAACTGCCTGAATAGTGTAGTAACAATATGACAGAAATCTAACAGCACAGGCAAATAGTAAAAATTCCTTTCAGAAAGTAAAAGTATCAAGAAACAAAGAAATGATATCCTCTCTGCATGAATTTACTTGAGCTACTAGACTGGCAATTAGGTTCCACTCTTTTAGAGTGAAAACAATCAAATGTAACTACAACTTATACTTCATTTTTTGCCCTTCCAGACTGGGAAACTTCTTTCCATATACTTGCTTCCCTGATAGCTACAATCTCCAAGAATCTAAATGCAACATCAGTTGTCATCTGTTATCTTCTTGACTCCTGTTCTTTCCCCTGAGCAGCCCCCACCCCGCAAGGGTCCTTGGCTCAGAAGATCTATTGTAATGAAAAAAAAAATTAACAAAATAATTATTAAAATTAAATGAAAAATCATTATCATAGAGTTGAAATAAACATTTATCAATCCATATCTCTCTCTCTGTATATATATATATATAGTCATCCTCAGACAGATCTGTTTGACTGTATCACAGCTCATCAGTATGGTTAGACTCCGATTGCTTCTAACCTAGGATTGAAACCAAACCCAATTGAAGTTAGTATATATATATATATATATATATATATATATATATACTAATAGTATAGCCTGGTGTTGCTTAGGTGTAATAAAAGTATATATATATATTAACAGGACTATACTGTTAGTATATATATATATATATATATATATATATATATATATATTATAGCTCAGCATTGCTCGGGTGTAATAAAAGCTTTAAAACTAATCCATGGTCCAAAAGCTCAGACTCTTTGGACATTGGCACGAAAGACTAAACAGCAATAGTTGTTTCCAGTTAAAGCAAAACCATAGACTGAAAGAAAAATGAATGGATGTAAGTCAAATTTTGAAGTTTGGTGAGAAATGGATAAAAATTGTGGATTTGTATAAAGGACATACAGACAAATAAACAGACACACACACACAAACGTCTTGCCTTTTATATACAAATATATTATTGATTTTCTGCACTATTGTAAGAACTGCAACCTTGAAACTTGTGAATATCGTTTCTTATGTCTTTGTCTATGAGTGTATCAAATTTAATTAAAATCGGACCGCTCCTTCTATAACCCAATTTTTTCGATTATCGATTTTCGATATTTATCGGGGTACCTCGACACAAAACCGAGCTAAAAACACTCGTAGATGCTAAAAGTACAACTGTAAATTTTCAAGAAAATCTGTTCAACCGTTTCGGGGTCTATAGGTAACAGACACACATACACACACAAAGTTCCATTTATAAAATATGTTTATATATATATATATATATATATATATATATATATGGATGTATGTATATAATCTTTGATAGAAGCCTTGGTGGGGGATAGAAAGGCAGCAAATCATTTGTAATTAAAAAAATGAACTTGAGAGAGAAATAGATATCTGTTTCAACATACATAAAAAGTAGCTAAAAGTTGTGAAAACGTTCAGGAATGGATAGCTTCAAAACTGCCAATTCCGATTTGATTTTTTCCGTGATCACAGAATATCTGCGTTCTGTTCCCGAGAGTATGTTATTTTGTTTAAAGTACCATTTATTGTGGGTTCAGTATGTCCGGTGGGGGAGTTGCATTCTGCGGGTAGAGTGGTCGCAAGGCGCATTCTGCAGTCGGGGAGGGAAAGTGATGTTGCTTAGCACAGCACTGCCCCTGATATCCATTGTATCTTGTTGTTCTCCTCCATTTCTGCTCTACTTTCATGCAGCTCTTTTCACAACAGTGTTCTATCTTTCTCTTACCCATTCTCCGACACTCTCCGTGGCCTGTTCCTCTTTCTCTTCTCTTGTAACACCTTGTGTACCACTGGCAGTACTGCTTTGCTTGGGGTGAAATGATTATTAAAAATATATATATATATATATATATATATATATATATAAAGTAGCGTTGAGCTGCTATCTAATTTCATATGAAGTGAAAATCTCACCGATGAAGAAGAAACTAGAAATAACAGATTAGGTTCTGCCAACAAATGCCGACAACAATATACAGAGAGCATATGAGAAAATCTTTTTAAGAAAAATAAGAATTACAAGCAGATGCATGTTTAAAATCAGAAAACTAAAACTGAAACATCTGGGATACATAATGAGGAAAGAGGGACTCATGAAGTTAATTATCACAGGACATACTGAAAGTAAAAGAAGGAAACTACGAGTAACCAAATTAATGAGTTTGGGTGAATTGATAACAAAATAAAAACAAAGAGGGATGGGAAAGTGTCAAACTTTTTTTACTAATATTCACCCAATACAAGGCCCAAGAACCACTCAAAGTAGTGAGTAACTCTGTGAGTTATATTAGCCTAGAAAAGAATAAGTGTCAGGGTTGTTGAGCTTAAGTAGACTTTAGAAGGAACCGGAAACCTTATCCTAAATAAAAAAAACAGAAAAGGTTCTGCTCCTGTTTGAAAGATCTGAGAGAAGTGTGAAACAGACGGTAGGAAAACCTATCTCCTCTTATTGTTGGGGAAAAGTAAAAATATAATGAAATAAATAGTTAGCGAATAAAATTTCAGAGTTCAGGCACAGATGTCAGAAGGAGAGAGCTGAAGCAGAATTTAGAAGGAACTGAAAACCAACTGTAAACATAAAACAAAGGATAAACCCCTGCTCCTGTTTAAAAAATCAGGGTGGAGTGTGAGCTGTACGATTGATGAACCTACTGAAAACAACACAAACTGGAAGTTGTGGAGAGTCATAATCACCCACGTTCTGAAGAGGATTGACATATAAAAGAAGACAGCAAACAAAATCTAATTTAACACAAAAAAGAAGGACTATTACAGTATTTACATTCTTCCCACTATTGTTCTCATCTTTCTTGCCACTTGTACAATGTTCCGGTTGTCATACACTCGGGCCTTCTTCAGGTGCTAGGAATTTCAAGCCTAACCCTTTATTACAATCACTGGGGTATTTCATCCTCATTCCTTGCGTAAAGCCTCAATTAGAATTCATGAATTATCTTCCTCTCTCCCAGCAATTTACTTGTTCACCACTGCTGTTCACCACTGCTTCCAATCGAGTCTTTACAAAGGGATGAGGATGAAATACCTCAGTGATTGTAATGAAGGGTTAGGCTCGAAATTCCTAGGACCTGAAGAAGGCCTGAGGGTACAAAGGTTGAACAGTGTACAAATGGCAACAAAGATGGGGACAATAGTCTGAATAACATAAATACTGTAAATACTACCTCATCTCAGAAATATCGACAAATACAGAAGGACTATTAATTTTAGAAATTAATAATATGAACTGATTTCAAAACAAATTAAGTGTAGAAAGGATACCAATGCTATTTTGCAAGGTGTCACACAGTGAACATTATGACTTAAAGACATCATTTTTATACGTGTATTAATATTATCACGATTGGTAAATGCCATAAACTAATTTTGTCATGATTATTCTTTTTTTGTGTGCTTTTAGGAGCTGGACAATTATGGCTCTTGACATTTTACTGTCCTTTGTAGCTCTAAATAAATTTTGTCTTTTTATTATTTCTCCAAAACCCTGTTCTACCATCCATTTCCTCAAGCCCTACAAGTATGTCACATGCTACTTTCTTCTGTTCCTCTTTCCTTCTATCTTTGCCAAGAGTATCAGATTTTCCAAGCCTTCCTTCCTCATTATATGTGCCAGAACTTTCAACTGCTTCTTAAGTTTCTTTTTTGTTTGCATTTTCTTTTAAATCTTGTTGTTGCTCATAGGTCCAGTCCAAGGTATCTTCAGCATCTTTCTGTAGAACCACATTTCTGCTGCTTCGAGTTTCTTCTTCATCTTTGATAAGATTGTCTAGCATTTTCTGTCATACATAAGAACAGATATGATATTACAGTTCAATACCTTTTTTTTGTTTCCAACAAAATTGTTTGGTCTCTTAATACATTGCTTAGCTTTTGGGATGCATCTTTGGATTTCCGAATACATCTTTGCCTTTCCGTGACAAACTTTCCATTCTCTGTTAGAACAATTCCCAAATATTTCAATTTCTGTACCTGCTTGATTTTAGTATCTCTGTTGTATACCTACCTATATACAGGAATGGAATGTTTCTATCTTCTTAAATATGTGGACACTGTAGAGTAGAGTGATTATACTGACCAGTTGTTCACAAGAAGTGTATCTCCGTACTTCTTGTACTTGTTGATATACTATTATTCCCAACCTCTATTTTGATGATTACTCATGCAGTAAGCTTTTCAGGTTATAACAATGTAATTTGAATTTTGGATTCATCCATTTGTTGATGACCATGCATTCAGTCTTCTTGTAGTTTATACTTAGTCCTTTCTTCTTGTTTTCCTTCACTTCCTCCTGTAGGAGGTTTTGTAGCTTTCTTTCCATGTCTGCAATCAGCACTGTGTCATCTGCATATCTTTTATTGTTAAAACAGTGTCTTCTAATAATCAATCCTGGTAGGACTTATTGCTTCTGGAGGATTCTTTGTTCTTGGAAACTTAGATTTAATCTAGAAAGAATTAAATTCATGAAAACAATTTATCCTTTCTCCATAGATGTAACATGCCTGATATTTAAAGAGACAAAGTAGGTCAAAATGAAGAGGGAAAAGAAGTTCCAGAATTGATTCAAAGAATCTAAGAGGCCATTGACTTGTGTTCTTCAATTACAAGTGAATCATGAAACATGATTAAAGAGAGAAGACTTGAGAAACACACATGCTTAAGAGCTTTTCAACTGCACATATAACCTTAAAAAAGTTATTGTTTCTGAGAAAGCAGAAATATCATTAGTAAATTTTGACCTTGACTTCATCAATAACAATAAACATTTTTCTTAAATAAATTTAATTCCTCTCTGTGATTGTTACGTATCTGGAATTCTATTCTTAGATAAAGGTTATTCTTATATTTATTTAATGTTATATTTTATCAATTTCATAAAAAGACAATTCAGAATTCTTTTTCTATGAAATATTTATTTAGATATATGGGTTTTTTTTTATAGTAATAGAGTGGTCAAATCATGCTGAAAACAGTGGTCCTCATATGATCAACAAAGTTAAGCAGTGTCAAGCCCTGACAGTAGTTAGATTGGAAACCATTTAGGAACACTGGGAACTGTATACAACCTCTTACAATCTGAAATAGGTTTTGGCTTTAAATAACCCACAAATGGTTGATAAGCCATCAGTGCCATGCTTAGCAACATCGCCCCCCACCCCTCAGAATTCGCCTTGCGGTGGGGGGGGGGGCTCTACCCTCAGAATGCAACTTGCGCCTCCCCACCAAACATACTGAACCCACAATAAATGGTACTTTAAATAAAATAATATACTCTTGGAGCACAGATATTCAGTGATCAGAAAAAAACGAAACCCCCACCCCCGGAAGAAATCTAGGAATTGGCGTTTTAAAGCTATACATTATGAACATTTCATTTTCACAAATTTTAGCTACTTTTTATGTATGTTGAAAAAGATATCTATAATCTATTTCTCTCTCAAGTTCATTTTTTTTTAATTCCAAATGATTTGCGGCCTTTTTAGGGCCCCCCCCCCCCCGGAAGACTTCTATCAAAGATTTTATATATATATATATATATATATATGAAGAGAGAAAGAAAACGGGTTGATAGATGTCTATTTCAACATACACAATAATTTTCTAGTTAATTGTTTTGTTATTGTAGTAATTGTTTTGTTAATTTTTTTTTTCAGTACAATAGATCTGGAAAGCCAAGGAGCCTTGCGGGGGGAGGGGGGTATTTGCGCCCCCCCCCAACAATTGCGAGGCCCTAAGCACAGCCGTGTAATCCATGAAAGCAAATTCGTAAATCATATTAATAAGGACATTTCTTAACCAAATTTGGTTAATTATGAATTGTATATGCCTTATTATTTTGACTAATGTAATCATCTTGGTTGTTATGCTTGCATTTTAACTGTCAGAAACAAAAGAAAAAAACTATTAAACTGTTATGAAATCAGTCCTGCTACATAGCAGTGAATGCTGGACAATCTCCACACAGATGAAGAAAAGACTTGAAGCAAAAGAAAAATTGTTATGTAGAAACATGCTGGGATTTCCATGGACCAAACATGTGAGCAGCAATGAAGTTTTAGAGAACATGGAAACGAAAAAGGATGCTTATACTTAATGTCATGAAAGAGCTGAAATTTCTAGGGTACCTAATTAGGAAAGAAAGTTTGGATAATTTTATACTCATAGGATAGATTGAATACAAGAGAAACAGAGAAACAATGACACATAACCTACCTAGCAAACTTGAGTGAATGGATGGCGGAACAAGGATAGATAGATTTGTAAAGATAACAAAAAGAAAAAAATTCTTAAGTGCAACAAAGTACAGAAAATTGTGGAAAGCCATGATTGCCAACATCCTGTAGAGACACAACATACATTTTTTTTAATAATCTTTTCACCCAAGCAAGGCAGGGCCACCACTGGTGCACAGAGGAAAAAACGAAAAAAAAGATACAGGGGATGTCAAAGAAAGGATAAGATGGAAATCAATGAGATAGAAGATGGCAACTGACATTGCATTTGAGCTTTTGGAGATTGTAGCTATCAGGGAAGCAAATATATGGAAGGAAGTTCCACAGGTGAGAAGTGTGGGAAAAGAAGCTGATAGAATAGAAGTGATGCCTACTTTTGACTATTTTGAGAGTAAAAGCAGAGTACCTAGAAGCCAATTCAGTAGCATGCGTAAATTTATGCAGTTGGGGCATCATGGAAAGAAAAAATACTCTAGCCTCTTTCAAATGCCTATTATACCTGAGGAACATCATGAAATTCTAAACTAAGATTTTATTCAATCCTTGTGGATAGTGTGTTTTCTGTTTCTATGCTTCAGGGATATTTTGTAGCAGTTAGTTGTTTCTCATATATTCTCCTTTGCATAGCTTGTATGTTTCTTCTATGGAGCAAAAGTATATGAATTTCCTGCATGGCCAAACCCAAGGATTGAGCTCATAACTGCCAGGAAACCATATATGTTTTAAACAACAATTTAATATGCTAGGTTATGTGTTAATTAGAAAATACAATGGTGTAATCTGAAAGTCTTAAATCTTTTGGTATCTTTATCCAAGTAATGGAACTTTTGAGTGTCTTTCTTAATCAGTCTCTCAGCACACATTTCTAAGCTAGGTCTACTGAGAAAGTTGTCAGAGCCTAACATATGCACTGATTATTTTAGTAGTTACCAGAATTGTTCTTTGTTATCTTCATTCTAAAGGTGCTGATGACTAATTTTTTTCCCTCTATACATGATCAGTCATGTCAGCTATGAATGTCCTTTTTAGGGCTTAAAATGTTTTTGCCTTCTCCATCCATAGCTGGTTTTGTCATTGTATTCCATGCCTCTTAAAAGGTATGGCTGATCATGTATGAAGATGTTGTATCACCGAGGTGGATACTATACACAAAAAAAATTGTGCTGCAGTATTATCCAGCATAATATCAAGTGCTAAACGGATATATACAGAAGAGTACAATAGTTACAAGGAGAGAAATTAACACAGAGTTTGTGTTTAGATTACAATAGTCACCTAAGTAATAAGTCTGAATATTACTCAAATGACACTTGAAAATTACTCCTTGAATGCTTTTATTCTTTACTTAAATAGACCATTTCATTATTGAGAGCGCTGCATAGGTGTCAGCCAGTCTACAACAGAAAAACAAGGGTTGTAATAAAACCTTGTAGAATGAAGTAAAAAAAAAGAGAACTCACTATTTATTCCCTAAGAATAAGAAGCTGAATGAATAAATACTTTACTTTCATAGACTGAAGAAAATAAACTATTATCAATTGAAATAATAGATAGAATAAAAGGTTTATCCAAATATGAAGAATGAAACAAAATTCAAAATGTATTTAAAAATTATTGAAACATGAGAAAATAGTAGGTATTGTATACACTTGCAGATAGATTAAGCCAGTAGATAGGTTGCCCCCTTAGTTTGGGGTTGCCAAAGTGGTATTTGCAGTTGACTTGCAGATAGGCCACACTAAAATCTGGCAAGTTACATGGCCCTTTTTTAATGTAAATATAACTAATATTTGTTAAACCTTTGTTTCAAAACTTTTCTTACATGCAGTACTGTGCAAAAGTATTAGGACAAAAACTATTTTATCTTTTATGAGGCATATTGACAGAAAACAAACAATTTAATTAAAATAATTTTATTTGATTTACTCAACAAATGCTTTAACAAGAAAAACATAGTTGTTACAAAATAAATTTAATATTTAGTATAATAGCCTTTTGATTTGAAATAATAAAGTAATCGTGAGAATTTACCAATTGCACCTAGTACAGTACTGTGCAAAAGTATTAGGACAAGAACTATTTTATCTTTTATGAGGCTTATTGACAGAAAATAAACAATTTAATTAAAGTAATTTTATTTGATTTACTCAACAAATGCTTTGACAAGAAAAAAATACTTGTTACAAAATAAATTTAATATTTACAAATTTTCGGGAAAGTGTTCAAGGCCATCATTAATGCTGAAATAGTTCAGCATCTTTCTGCGCATAAACTCTTCTCTGACAGGCAGTATGGCTTCTTCTTTGCCAGGTCCACGGCTGACATGCTAACGATCATTATGGAGTACATGTCCCAGGCTCTTGAGGAGTCCAGCGAGGCTCGTGCTGTTGCTCTGGACATCTCCAAGGCTTTTGACAGGGTTTGGCATGCTGGCCTTCTATGCAAGCTCTGAGGTTATGGTATTACTGAATGCTTGCTTGATCTGATCTCATCTTTTTTAAATAACTGCATAATGAAGGTCATCTTGAATGGGCATGCCTCCACATCCTACTGTACAAACGCTGGTGTCCCTCAGGGCTTTATCCTAGGCCCGACACTCTTCTTTATTTTCATAAACGATCTCCCAGACAAGATCAAGTGCTAAGTAGGCAGCTACGCAGATGACACCACAATTTACTCCTACATCAGTAAGAAACGCGACGTGGTTCACAAACATAATCTCGCTGCTGATCTTGAGAGGGATCTACATTCTGTAATGAATTGGGGTAAGAAGTGGCCTGTAAATTTTAATGTGTTTAAGACCAAGCCGTTGTCTGTCAATCATCACAGGCAACCTCTCCTGCCTCCCATAAGCATAGACCAAGCGAGTCTCTCTGAGAGCAATACACTGTGCCTCTTGGCCTTACCCTCTCTTCCAATCTCAAGTGGAACCACTACATTGAGTAAATAGCTAAATCCACTGCTAGGAAGGTTGGGTCACTGTGTCAGGCCAGGATGTTTTTCCAGCCTGAATCTATATATACAAATCAGCCATTCATCTGGATATAAAGTACTGCTGCCATATATGGTCAGGCGCCCATGCTGTTCATCTCAGTGTTCTTGACAGGCTCCAAAGGAGAATCAGTAATGTGATAGGTACCGACTTGGCGGCTCGACTCCAGCCACTTCCCCACCAATGGGATGTGGCTTCCCTTTGTCTGTTTTTTAAATACGTTTATGGCTTCTGCTCCGTCAAACTTAAGTCACTGGTGACTCTGCAACAGGTGTTTACTGGTGCAACCAGACTGGCAACTGGGTCCCACCCATTCACAGTTAGATCAACCAAATGCAGACAACAATTCTACTCCTACAGCTTCTTTTCTTGCACTTCCCGCCTATGGAATTTGCTTCCATATTCTTGCTTTCCTGATGGCTACAACCTCCAGGAATTTAAATGTAATGTCAATACTCATCTCTTAACCACTTGACTCTAGTTCTTTCTTCACCACTCTGTGTATCCTTTCCTTTCTCTTCACCTTTGCAACTGTCATCACACCTGTATTCCTATCCTCCTCTTGCTCCTTTCTAACCGGTTCGTCTTTCTCTTCACTCTCTTATATTCTTTTTACTCTTATGTAGCCCCCTGCACATCAGTGGCGCTACCGCCTTGCTCAGGTGATATGATTAAAAAAAAAAAATAGCCTTTTGATTTGATCACAGCCTTAATTCTGTCAGGCATTGACATCACAAGCTTCTTCAATGTATCTAATGGTATCTCCTGCCACAGTTTGTATTTGTTCCCAAAGTGTGTCTTGCAAAGTAACATTAGAGTTACCAATTTTTTTATCGAAAATATCCCATAGATGTTCAATAGGATTGAGATCAGGGCTTTGTGGGGGCCAATTCAAATTCTGAAGCTTTCCTTTCTATTCATTTTAGTGAAATATTTCTTTCAAAGGTTTGGATTTTCACCCTGTATTTGAATTTCAGTGAGGCTTTTAGGAAAATCACCCCTGTCCTAATACTTTTGTACTCTAAAAGTGTTAAGACAGGGGTGATTTTAAACTTTATTTTGATGCCGTATAAAAGATAAAATAGTTCTTGTCCTAATACTTTTGCACAGTACTGTATATTAAATCTTAAGAAAAGTGATTGGTTGTAATTGTGTGATATTTATTTATTGAGTGAAGGGCTGCTCTGTTTAGATAAAAATTTGGATACTGAAAATCACTTCAGTTCTAAAATCATTTGTAAATGATAATCTTTTAGCATTAATCAGATGGTAAATGATAAATATGAGCAGTTTAATTGGATTATATAGACTAAACTATCGTCCAGTTCACACTGCACCGACATCTATTGAACAGGTGAAGAGGCTCATCCATTGTTCCCTGTTTAGGATGTGGTTTCCGGCTTTCTCTTTTCCAATCTTTTCACTCATTTCTTTTTTTTTTCAATTGGAGTAGATAGACTAAACTATCGCCCATTTCACACTTCACCCATGTCTATTGAACAGGTGAAAAGGCTCATCCCTTGTTCCCTGTTTAGGATGTGGTTTCCGGTTTTCACTTTTTCAATCTCTTCACTCTTACATAGCCCCCTGCACATCAGTGGTGTTACCGCCTTGCTCGGGGTGATATGATAAAAAAAAAGTGCAGATTGAGTGCTTTTATTTGTTGTTTGGCATAATACAACAAAGAAGAGGCAATTACATAAATGTGAAATGTCAAGAAAAATTCATTTTTTCACTTGCTTGAGCTCAGGGTACTCACCTGGACTACTGATTCTTTATGATGTTGAGTTGATAGGTTGTACCTCTGGTTTTTATCAAAATTTTGTTGATAAAAGTGCAACCTAACCTCAAGTATATACAGTAGATATATTTATTTTAATAGTTTTATTATTATAAATATATTTCTAAGTATTATGGCAATAAGACTGAAATATTAAGGTTGGTTGGTTGGTTTGTTTTTATGGCAAATCAACCTAGGCCGGGTCATTTATTGCCAACTAAACTTTATTTATTTATTTATTGCTGGTAATACCTTTTTCTTTCAACAATTTATTGTTGTTTCATATAAGTTTTTGTGTCTAGTAATACATTTTTTCTTTTTGAGTATCAAGATTCATAAAGATTTGTTTTTAAGGGCGGGGTCCCCAAGTCCTACCCTGTTATTTAACTCATAACTGGAGGGAAGGGACGGATTAATACTTTTCCCAAGGGTACCAGTGCTTAAATGAATGCAGGGTATTTAACTGGAATTCAAACTCGGCTCACCGATTTCTCTTTCTGAGCCGATATCTACTGCACCACAACGCACATCCATCATTATATGCTTACAGCACCTGGTATTCTCAAGCGGTCACCCATCTAAGTACTGACCAGGCTCAATGTTGCTTAACTTTGGTGATCAAACGAGAACCGGTATATTCAACGTGATAGGCCGTATGTCTGAAATATTAAGAAAATCAACAACAGATTCTATTGTTACTTAACAGTGATAATCAAGAATTATATCCTTGACATTATCTCCATTATCATTTAAATTTTTATGATTTTTCATTATATAATCTGCTCACATATGTCTACATATACAAATAGACTGATATACTCATACATACAGATATAATAGTTTGATATATTAATTTATATTGCTTTACTTAAAGACACTAAATTATGAGCTAAATTATGTCCTGATGGGATTTTTGTTATATACTGACAAATATTCAAATATTTATTCAAATAAAAATTTCTTTTAAAACAAAAAATACAGGGTTTTTCTTTTATTTGTTTTTAACCTTGAATTGAGATTAATTTCTGAAAATCTTGCCAGCTGATAAAATATCAATTTTTGTTATTGAATATTCTATATTTCTGAAAAAAAACCCAAAACAAAACAGAATAACTATGGTGACATATTTTTGAGGTTTTACAACTGAACAGTTCTTCTCATGGATGAGTCTCATGCTTTAATTGGTTTTGTTCTGGTTAGAAAAAATTAATGAGATTTGTAAAAACCTAAGAAAACGTTGCTGATCTTCTTTGCAATCAGATTAAAAAATGTTTTTTCACTATCTGATCCTCTACTTTGCCTTTGCATAAAAAATATGTACATTTCTATAATCTTTAGATATTTTAATGACTCTACATGAAACAAATTCTTTTTATGTTTGAAAGGTAAGTCACAATTTCAAACTTTTAGTAAATTAAAATGATGATTGTGATATGAATGAGATACTTTAAAAAATACTGTGATCACTGGATATTTAAATTCTAATTCCTTTCATTCAGCTGGTTAAGAGAAAGACACTGTTAGACCCAACACATACCACCATTATTATAGTAGCAGTAGAAGATAGGATCCAACATATAAACAAAACAACAGAATCATGATTTTGTAAAATGAAGCCTCTCTCTTGACTGGTCAAACATGGTCATGCTAAATCGAATTGTTTTAGTGATCAAACCCCAAATGGTGACAGATGATAGAAGGTGAATATATATAGGTGTAACTATTAAACAGGCTTTATTTTACAAAATATACAGATGGATTTAAAACAGATTGGGGATTTTAAAATATGGAAACTGAAACAAACCAAAGCAATAAAAAAATAAATGTTTCAGAAAGAAATGACATGGGGATGAATTTATCTTGTCACGAAAATAAATATAGTTTTGTTGGTAAATGGTTAGAAGTCAACTAGTATGCATTTACAATAGCTTTTATAAAAACACATCAAAAGGACAAACAAACGACTTATCTGTTGTGTGAAAAAAGTATTTGTTCTCCTTTTCTTTCAATGTCTTTTGAGACATTCTATTTTATTTTTCTATGATACTTTCTTTCTACTTTTTCCTTTTCCCCTTTCTTTCTTTTTGTTGCATCTCTTAGAAGTTCTTTTTTTCCTTTCAGACACTCTTTTTCTTCTTTTCACAGTGAGGGAGGTTGTTGTCATTATAGTTAAAAGAGGTGAAATGGATCTCTTTTTATTTTCTGGGTTTTCTTTCTCTCTCATTTTGTCTAGGGGTTGATTCATGTTGGATTTTTATCTACTTTTTCTTTCTGTCTTTCTTCCTTTTCTAGGGGTTGAGACTTTTGGTTGAAGTTTAATCTTTTTTTGTTATGTTGTGATTTTCAGTGTACTGGGGTTTGATTTCTTTGTTGAATCACCCTCTTAGCTCCAAAACTTTATTTGGTTCCTATGGGTTTTATGCAACCGAATTTATAGCAGACTATTGCAAGCCTTCATGACCGTCCAATCAAGCTAACTTACTGAAAACAGCCTATATTTTTGTGCCGAGGTTTTGGCATGTAACTCGTGACTCTTATGAATCCTCTTGCAGGTATGTGTGGAATATGGTCACTGCCTACTCTGGTGGTCTGCCAGGGTTCAGGGTCGGGTTACTGTTTGGCAGCATCTGGCTAGATCATCAGGTTTTCATGTGATCAGAAAGAAGGAAGCATGCTTTCTATGTATCATACTATATTTACCTGCAAGCATGCAAACCAAAAGCAAACTGTTAATTGTTGACTTCACTCTTTTCAAATGTACTAATTCTGTATTTTTTGGATACTTTTAAAATATAGTGCTTGTGTCTTTTCTTTTACAATAAACTCAGGTGAGAGATTGTAACAGCATAAACTTCAAGAAAGATGATTAATGAAGAATGAAATAAATATTATGAAGTGAGAATTCTTTATAATTTTTATATTTAATTTATTCATTGACTTAAACCAACAGACCTAATCTTACTCAGATATTCAATAAAAATATACACATGGGGTAAAGAGATAGCCATATTGCAAAGGGGTAAAAAGATAGCAATATCATGATGAGGTCTTCACCCCAATCTGATATATGTATATTTTTATTCATATTGTGTAGTGGTAAAGAGATACCATATCATACTGAAGTAAAGTGATAGTTATATCTTGTTAAAGTAAAAAGATAGCCATATAGTGCTAGGATACAGAAATAGGCATATCATGTTGGGATAAATATATGGTCATATGACACTGGGATAAAGAGATAGCTTTATAGTACAAGTGTCAAGAGAAAAAGAAATATATATATATATATATATATATATATATATATATATATATATATATGACAGGGCTATTAAAAGATAGAATTAAACAACATAAAAACTAGAAATTCCTCTTTTAACTATAAATCTTTTTATTGTACAATTCATTAAAAAAAAAAAAAAAAGAAACTGCTGTGCCTTATTCAAGTTAACCTTGGCTGTCAGGAAGATGATAAATTTGAAAATTGAAAAAGTTCAATTCTAAGGTTACAGATATAAAAGAATGCCTTGAAACCAGTCTCAAAACAGCAAAACAGTATTTCTATCACCTGGATTATTACAGCAAAACATACGAAAGAAAGCTCATTCTCAAACCAATTAACATTAAACAGATGGGCAAGTAAAACAGCTGACAATCCATGGCTTTTGGTATACTGTCATGTTTTTAGAGGAGCTCTTATTGGCTTAAATCTCAAACAGCACCCAGAGTATAAAGTGTGAAGATTGTCATGTCATGAATTTGTTTTAACTGCCTTCAGGCCACAATAAACATTTTCAGTTATGATGTGGAAAGTAATTTTTCACACAGATCAGCAAAACTTCTCAACTACATGGGGAATATCAATTCAGGAAATGACGTCTTCATTTTCCATTAGAAATTCGTTCCTATCTTCACTAGTAGCTATCAAAACAAACATATTCACCATTTTGTGGAAGAAAGAATTCTCTAACGTACAGCATAAAAGACTCAAGAATGGCAGTCTGAAAACTATCCAGTGTTTTTCAAGCTCAAGTTAGTCTCCAGACACTATTCTTGAAAATTTCCATAATAATTTGTATGAGAAAAAAATAGGAGATATCTGTTTCATATGAAATGAAGAAACTCTTTCGATTTTGTTTCATCTTTACAAGTGCCAGTCTATACTCCAAAGTTGAGCATTGCTGCTATATCTGGGTTGTAGATATTCAATTCCCACTTTCCAGCCTTGACAGAATTTGAACAGTCTTGTGGATTATGAATTATTTTCCACTCTGCAAACTCTTTCCCCACAAATGCAACATTGCAAGCCTATCATGATCCTATTTTTATTTCCAAAGCAAATGTTCATATGAGCCATTTAGTTCTCCTAGTTCAGACCTTTACAGGACATGCCACACTATTTCCATAGACTTAAGTCATTGTCATTTCCTACATATTTCAAATGTAAAGAGAATGGTCCATTTAGACAACTTTTCTATTGAACAGATGAAGAAGCTCATCCCTTGTTCTATGTTTAGGATGTGGTTTCCGGCTTTCTCTTTTCCAATCTTTTCACTCTTTTCTTTTTTTTTTCAATTGGAGTAGATAGACTAAACTATCGCCCGGTTCACACTCCACCCACGTCTATTGAACAGGTGTAGAGGCTCATCCCTTGTTCCATGTTTAGGATGTGGTTTCCGGCTTTCTCTTTTCCAATCTTTTCACTCATTTCTTTTTTTTTTTCAATTGGAGTAGATAGACTAAACTATCACTCGGTTCACACTCCACCCACATCTATTGAACAGGTGAAGAGGCTCATCCCTTGTTCCTTGTTTAGGATGTGGTCTCCGGCTTTCTCTTTTCCAATCTTTTCACTCCTACATAGCCCCCTGCACTTCAGTGGCATTACCGCCTTGCTCGGGTGATATGATTTTAAAAAAAAACATGTCCACATGAATGTTTTCCTGGACGCTGCGACCATAAACTTTTTAATTCAAGGGTCAATCATTATACATCCTCCTTATCTTCCATCTGCATTTCTTACCACCTTTTCTTTCATTTTTATGATGCACCTCATACATTACAACTATTCTAACAGTAATATTAACTAGCTGGAGTGGCTCTCAAGTTTTGTACTGGTTGGAATTCAGCATAAAACAAACAGCATTAAAACTAATAGTTTGTGAGGAAGGCACCTTTCCTGAACATGAAAATTAGTCTTTTTCTGCAGATAATCCTAAGTTAATAATTATAAAAAATTTAACAAATATTTTTTTTTATTATCATATTGCACCAAGCAAGTCATTTTACTGCCACTGTTTTGCAGGGGATTACTGTTAGGATCACCATAAAAAAGGATCAAAAGTTACATCCCCTGGACCATTCAAGGGAGTCCGTTCCCCAGCTAATAGGAGCATGCTGGGAGACAAGGAGAAGGGACTTCTGGTAGAAGCTAGCAAACATGGCAGGAAGAATTTTGCCACGCTCTCTATAAACACATCTTTGTTCAACATCCACAACTGTTTGCTGCACTCATGTTTCCACAATAATAAATTCCCTAGTTATTCCCAATACTCGGTGAGTGTGTCATTTTTTCATTACCGTTTTATTTTGTCATGTTAAAAACATAACAGTTATATAGGCGAAAAATTATGAGAAAGAATGACAGGGTGTCAAAAACTGGGTAAGAGAAGGATGAGAATACTGATGAGAGTGGAGTGGACGAAGAAAGAAGCATGAGAGAGAGGATGCAAATTAGTGAGATAGGAGATGACTATTGATATTACATTTAAATTCTTGGAGATTGTAACTGTCGGGGAAGAAAGTAAACGGAAGGGAATTCCACAGGTGGTAAGTGCAAGAAAAGAATTTTCCTATCCTCTATGTTAATAGATGATATGAAAATTGTAATGCCTTGTCTCTAAGATTCAAGTGCTAGATTTTAGGCAATGAAGTTTTTCTGAGTTTAATTCAATTAACTAAAAAAAACAAACTTCAAAAGCTTCCATTAAAATGTGAATACCAATAACTATCACATTTCTTTCTTAAAGAAAAAAACAGCACAAAATTGTAAAGTAAAAATTTAATCTAGAAAACAGTTAGCAGCTAGAAATAGCTTTATGTTTACCCAAGTTTTGTGATGACAGCTCAAATAAAACCAACTGAAAAAAACAATCCTAAAATCCTATGCTTTATTTTTTGCCCCTTGATTGAAAATTAATGATAATTTCTCATAGCATCGAATTAGTGATAAAATGAACAAACATTGCTGTGTTATTGCTAAACAAATATTGCCAATAATTGATTAGATAATGAATAGTTTAAAGGAAATTACAAAAAGAATGCACCAACTCAGCTTATGTATACTAATTATAAGATACAAAGATTCAGTGATATTGCCTAGATTCATGTCAATTTGTCTGTATATATATATATATATATATATATATATATATATTTGACATATATGTGCCCATAAAACTCAGTTATTAATGTTTGCTTGCCATTTTAAAGATATTTTGCAACATTAAAAATATAAGATACCTTTAAATGACAATGAAAAGACTGAAAAGCCTTATACAGGAAAATCACAAATGATTCCCACAAGTTTAAAATTCTATTTTGTAAAAGAAGCTCAGTCAGTCAGTTAAGTGCCATACAGGATACACACTTTTGGCGATCATGTCTCTTTAGAGACATGACTGACTGGGCAGAAGATGATCCCACAGTAAGTTGCCATTGCTTTCTGCAGTAGACTGCTTACCAGCCAAGGCTATAGAACCCAATCTATCTTATTATTTAACCCATAACTAAAGAGAAATACTGGGTATTTGTGCATAAGTGAATGCAAGGAATTCAACTGGAATTCAAACTTGGCTCCACGATTTGTTGTTCTGTGTCGATATCCACTACATCACAATGTACATCCAAGTTTCCTGGTTGCTGCTCAGTTTGTTTTTAAATTCCAGCCTTTAATCTAATTCTATATATATATATATATATTGTCTAATCATTTCCCCTCAAGCAAGGCAACAGAGCCACTAACATGTGTGGAGTTACTCTAAAACCTCTTTTTTGATTTGTGAAAAAAAAATCAAGGAAAAAAGGCTTCTTGCAGAGGTGACTCCACAGTTTTGCCAATATGAATACAAGAAAAGACCGTGTCTCTACAGCTGTAGCAAAAAACCAAAAGGCGCTTTCATCATCTCCTTAATTTCAGACCAATGGACTTCCAATACACATTTTGGAAAATTATGTACCTGTTTATAAATTCTCACAAAGTTTGCCATAATTTTCACTCCTACAAGCAGAACCAAAACCATTACTCCAAAGGTCACCCAGCCTTTCTGGTGTTATTAAGTCTGTGGCTTTGTTTAAATGGCATCAGATTTTCAGTACATTTCAACTTTCTTTTTGGATCACTTAAATCTTTTTCTTTGGCAATTTTTACCAACTAGACTGGCAGTGAACTGCTCACTAGCACTGTTATATGGTTTGTGGCTAATAATTTCTTGCTTAGACAGTCTTACCTCAGCCAAGATCTTGAATTGGGTTACAAATTTTAATATTTATCTAAATACTTATTCGTTTTTGTTGATAATCCTTCATTTTTACCAAGTGGCCTTTTTGGAAAAAATTCTTAATCACCTAATCAATTTGAATATGTATTTCTGTGAAATTTAACTTAAAAATATAAATATGCTTAACAAAAAAAAAAAAGAAAAAAAAAGAAAATTGTTATACTATGAATATATTTTCTCTACTTTCCAAGCTAAAAAATAATTTTCATTAAGAAATTGAGTTATTTGAATCTTAATGCAAAGCACTCAAACAATTAGTGTACAGCACATGAACAGTTCTTGTGTGGTCATCAAAATTTTTTATTTTCAATAAAGATGATTTACTGATTTTAACCACTTGACAGTAATTATATTTAAAACTTGTGTAAATAAAATGAAATACAACTATTTCCAAGAAGACATTTTTAAAGAAAAAATATAGCCAAGCTACCATTAATTATTTTGGCACTAAATTTCTTAAATAAACATTCATAGTACAGAAATAAATTTTGTGATGAAATAATTGGTTTTGTTGAGTATAATCAAAATAAATATCACTTGTTACTGATAGATAATTTTGACCATAAAAACAAACTCAAGAAATGAAATTTAATTAGTAACTGTAATCATCATCATCATTGTCATCATTCTCATGACCAAAGGGTTGCTGTACAACTGACCTTATCAATTCCCTCAACATATCTGGGTTGGAAGATAGAGATGTATTCATACATATATAGTGTGTGTTCAGCAACTAGACCTAGTGGAGTCCATCTCTCTGTGGGTCAAACTACAGTTGATGTTCTCCAACTTGAAGGCTCCCATTAGTCATGGACATATGTACATTGATTCCATTAGAGGAAACCTGCTTCAGTCAAAGAAGTCCTTCACACAGTGATGCCATGTCATTGCATTACTGGCCATATACATAGCTATGGAGCCTTGGCTAGCCATTGTGCTAGATGACTGCTGACCCTACAATAAGACTGAGATATTTTAACCCTGCTTGATGTTGAGCCACCCTCTTCACTTGAAATTGCTAGTGGAGGAATTGGTTTAAGTTGAGAAAATTTTCAATACATAGATAGATTCATTCATTTATGTTGTATACCTACCGATATGTAAGGGTACATTTCTATCCTTTTAAATATGTGGACACTATTGGAGTAAAGGGAAGAGTCATGTGATTATACTGACTAGCAGTGTATCTACTTCATGCAAAGTGTGAGTCTTGTATTTGTTGATATACTATTATTCCCAACTTCCATTTTGGTGATGACTCACACAATAACCTTTTAGGGTTACAACAACTCATTTTGGCACTAAATTTCTTAAATATGCATTTATACTATAGAAACAAATTTTGTGATAAAATAATTATTTTTGTTGTGTATAACGTCACTTGTTGGTAATGAACACAGTAAAAACATAAGATCAAGAGATTCAAATAGTAACTGTTATCATCGTCATCATTCTCTTGACGAGAGATTATCATTGGAGTGTTGCACAACTAAACACCTCATCAATCCACCTTCTTCACTAGAAAAAGGTTCTAGAGTAATTAGCTTAAGTAAAGAAATCTTTTCATAGGTAAATATATTTATTCAGACAATGGAATGCAGAAAATTAGAAACTGTTTTAGTGTTGAAAGAATAACAATAAAACTACTGTTCTAAGTGTTTCTTATAACTAAAAACATTATATATTTTAAGTGTATGGAATGATGTATAGGTTTGTAATTTACTTTGCATATTGAACAAAGTCTTTGTTCAACAAATGGCAAGCATGCTTCTTATGACACATGTGATAACTACACTCAGTAAATATTTGAAGATATTCCCAGTTTCTCAGCAAATGATAATAAAAAACAAAACTCTGAATATGACAAGTGAACCAGTTGCTTGTATCAATTTCATTTTCTTCAACTTTTTGTCTTACTTTACAAAAGCAATTTTAATCTCTAAGCCTGAAAAAGATAATCATTTTCTCTTGTAAATATGACTCAAATTTAATCAACTATGGTTATATTTTTAGATTTTCAAAATTGTTTACAGATGACTCTTTGAAAAAATAAGATAACAAACTAAAAATATGTGTATATTTTTAATTCTTTTATGTTTCTTATTCTCAAGTATCCTATTGATAAAGTAGTTGCCAACGAGAAAAAAAAATTCTATTTTAGCTATTTGTTTTGTTGCCTCTTCAGGTTCAGTCATCAGTGGAGAGAAAAACAATTCATAAATATTTCAGTACAGAGTCTAATTTTTGGGTGTAGAAACATGAATAGAGTGATTACACAAGTTCTTTTCATCTTTGGAAAAATATAAATACATATATATATATGTCTGTGTGTATTTGTGAGAGAGAGAGAGAGAAGGGTAGTTCACGTTTTATATAACACACATATATGACTTAGGGTGTGTAATAGAAATGTGCTGCTAATAAATATTTATAGATCTAAGTTGAGAAACGTCACAGTATATATGTGGATGTCTCAAAATTGTTTTTAATATGTGTATGTATCAGGACAATTCTGTGTCTTTCTACAAATACAAATGGACATTTGAAAGAAACATCATAAAAAAAAGTGGGACAAAAGGCATTTCATTTTTGCTGATTGCTGATCTGTTCTTTTTACATCAAGATTTTTACTCCAGAAAAGCATTTCTGTACTATTGCATATTTCAAGGAGAATAACAAAAATCTGGCATGAGGCAATGGTAAAGCTCAATGGTGAAATTAGTACAATAACTATAATTATAACTGAAAAACAAAGTTAAGTACTTTGGCTGGGATTGTCCTAGTCTGAGTCTTAGTGTCCTGCTTGAGATATCAGTCAGTTAAGTGCCATACGTGATCCACACTTTGGGCAATCATGTCTCAAAAGAGACATGCCTGAGTGAGCAGGAGATTATCCCGCAGTAGATTGCCATTGCTTTCTGTGGTAGACTGATTGCCAGCCAAGGCTATAAAACCCAGTCTGTTCTGTTATTTAACCCATAACTGGAAAGAAGAGACAGATTAATACATTTCCCAAAAGTAATTGTGCATAAGTGAATGCAAGGAATTCAACTGGAATTCGAACTTGGCTCTCTGATTTGTCATTTTAAGTTAATATTCACTGCACCACAACGCACATCTGAATGTATGGTCATCAGTGAAAAGAAGAAACTTGGAGAAACTAAAATAAAACAAGTAAAGAATTTTAAATACTTGGGAAATCTTCTGACAGATGATGGAAAGTGCGACGTTGAGATCCAAAGATGCATTTGTATGGCCGAGGGTGCATTTCAAAAGCTAACGAAAGTATTGAAAGACAGGAAATTTTCATTAGAAACAAAAAATAGAGTGCTGGATGTAATATCTATCCTTCTGTATGAAAGTTGATATTGGATGATTTCATTAAGGATGAAGGAGAAACTTGAAGCAGCAGAAATGTGGTTCTACAGAAGGATGCTGAGGATACCATAGACTGTGCACGTGAAGAAAGATGAGGTGTTCGAGAGGATGGAAATGAAGAGAAAACTCATACTTAATGTAAGGAAAAGACAGATGAGGTTCCTGGGACACATAATGAGGAAAGAAGGCCTGAAGAATTTAACACTCACAGGATGGTTGAAGGAAAGAGAGACAGGGGAAAGCAGTTTGAGACCTACTTGATCGGTATGAACAAACGGATGGCAGAGAAGAAATTGGGAGAAATACTAAGAGGAATAATTCTGAGAGTGACAAGAGACAGTGCCAAGTGGAAGTCCATGATCACCTACATCCTAAAGGGACATGGCATGTGAAGAAGAAGTGTGTGTGTGTGTGTTTAAGTTAGACCAAAAACTGAAAGGGTGTTAAATCATAAAGAATCTAAATTCAAAAACAAAAACTGGAATGTGTTCACATTAGAGATTGGGAAATTATGGTTAACTTAAACAGAATAAATTTTACACTTGTCTGTATGTTGTTCTACAGAAGGATACCATGGGCTGAATATGAAAGCAACAACAAAGTTTTATGGAGAATATAAACAAAACAAAAAAATTCATGCTTAGCATCAAGAAAAGGCAGTCAAATTCTTTAGAGTACATAATGAAGAAAGAGGGATTGGAAAATCTGATACTCACAGGACACATCAAAAGCAAATGGGACAGAGAAAAACAATACATAATGTACTCGGCGACCTTGAGTAAATGGATAGTGGAACAGGGTTTAGGACTAAAAACACAACAGACAAAAAATCTATTAAGAATTATAAAAAACAAAAAATTGTGGAGAGCCATCACTGTTTACATCCTGAAGGGACACAGCACATAAAGAAAAAGATATGATAAAATTACTGATATGAAAATATTTGAACAAAGTATGTAAATTGGAATATGTGAATTGAAATATATTGGATGTTTGAAATTTTTTGTTGTTGTCCATGTTTTATTCAATAAGGACATCATAAGGAAACATGAATAACTAAAAACGTAAAATATATTAACGATACATTAATAACAATAAATGTTAAATAAATGTAAAGTCAATAGTCATCACATATCTCATTAACCTGCATCCTCTCTATCATGCTCCTTTCTCCATCCACTCCACTCTCATCAGGATTCTCATCCTTCTCTTACCCACTTCCTGATACCCCTATAACCTGTCATTCTGTCTCATAACTTTCCTTCTATGTAACCCCCTACAAAACAGTGGCAGTAAAATGCCTTGCTTAGGGCGATATGATTATAAAAAAAAATTAAATAAAATTTGAAGCATCCACCTGTTTTTCCCATATTCCATCCAACATATGCATTTTCCAAAATAATTTACCTTAAAACAAATTTTCATATCCATTACACCAGATGACCCAATACCAATGAAAAATCTATCCTCTATACAAAACCAATCAAAAGTGAAAACCTGTTGCAACATGGAACTAACACAAACACATATCTTTAAAAGAAAACTTGTCACATGATGCCAACTGAAAATGTACAAATCTATATAAGAATTATTGTGTATATACACATACTTTGTCTTCTTAGCTGTATAGAAGGTAATTATGAAACTCATAATTGTTTCATAAAAATTAAAACATTCTAATTTTTTTTTAAATTGAAAATTTAAATGACAAGTTAAAAAAAAAGAAACCGACAAATTAGAGAAATTTTGAGTGAAACTTAACAGAAAGTAATGGAGGAAATTAAAAAAAAAAGCCGGACTTAAATAAGATGCAACCGTTTAACTTTAAGATGAAAACAGCAGGCACGCATGATGGGAAAAATTAGGCTCGTAAAAAGAAAAGCAAACGAAAAAAACAATAAAAACAAAATTAAAACAGAGACATTAGAAACAAATTAAAAACAAAATTTCTATTATTGTTACTTATTTGTATTTCATGATTTCTTTTTTGTTTCGTTCTTTTTAAACTTACATTTTTTATTTCATTTTTTCATTTATTCACCCATTTTCAATGTGAATATCATTTTATTACTTTTTTTGTTCCTTTCTATCAACGAAGTAAATAAAAATACTTTCGTCATTCTCTTTTATGTTTAACGATCCAGTTTTCATTCTTTTGCTTCTTCGGCTTCTAATATATTCAGTTTTGTTATTTTTTTCTATTTTGTTTTACTCTTCATATTTTCCTTTTTCAATTTCTCTTTTTTTTTTCATTCATTTTTCATTTATTTCAATTCCCTATTTGAATATTCACACTGATATTTTTTTTTTTTTAGTTTTTTTTTCTTTGTACGGAAGGGGCTACACAAATTTGACAAGCGTTTAATATTTTTCATTTCTTCACAGAATTAATGAACGTTTCCTTCGGAGAGAAACCAGGAAACATGTCTTTCACAAATGAACAACTTTTGATTAGATTAAAAATCTAAACGGAAACTGAGGCAGATTTCTCAGGAAGCCAATTAAAAAAAGAAAAGAAATAATCAAAAATAAAGATAACAAATAATATTGAAATCAGAATGAAAAAGGACTGAATAATTAGTTATTCATTTTTTTTTTCATATCAGTAGCATTTTCTTCTGCTTAACAATTGACATACTACCTCTTCAGAAATATAACAACAACAAAAAAAAAAAAACCCATTAAAACTACATCTCTAAAGAAAGTAGATATCTGCTGTTCGATATAATAATTTACCTTTAGCCATGCAGCTTCCAGTCTGCAACTTCACCACTGAACCTTATTCACAATTCCATATTTCAAAAATTTATCCATTAAAAAAATAATACTTAAAGACTATGACAAATATCTGTGAAATTCAGCTAGAATATAGATTTTTTTAGTTATAACAAAATTTTATATGAAAAACAAAACTGGAAAAGAGAAACAGTTAAAGCCAAGATTTTCTCTGATTAAAAATTCTAGTTGCAAGGAAAGAGGTAAGTTTCATTTTTATTACATAAACCTTACCTCATGTGACATTGATCTGACTCCAGGGTTTGTCAGTTAAATTTTGTTTCTATATTTCTTCAGACAATTACATTATTTCATACTAGCTTCTGCATGAAAATATTCCATCTTGTCAAAGGATTTCAGTTTGTTTTTATTTTATACTTTATATATATTTCCTCTTACTTTTCTTATGCTTTACCAAAGAATGATGCCGTCCAAATTCTTCTCCAAGTTAGCCAGACTCTTTATGTGTGATTCCCAAGAATCAGTCTGCCATAGAGGTTGATGAGAACATTGAAAATGATAAATTTTAAATTTTTTCATAGTTTTTTCAGCCGAATAGGATTTTTAAAGAAGTTTTTTTTTTTTCAAAATTGAAAAAACTGTTGAGGGGGATATTCTGTACATTTGTATCTTTGATATTTCATAACCTGTTATAGCAACTGATACCTTGCAGAGGTTGGAGGTCAGAAAAAATATTCTCAGTCAATTTCACACTTAATTGATAGTGTTTTCAAGGCATTTTTTAAAGCACATTTTTTGCACTTCAAGATCTCAAGAAAGTGAAATTTTAAAAGATTTATTTAAAGCATATTCTTTCTTTTTCTTACGATTTATTGACTTTTATTTTATTGATTACTAGGATTGCTTCAAAGATGAATTTGAAAGAATCTATATTAAGAAAAATCAAAACCTAGTCAAGCATGGCTTCTTAATAAAAAAAAATACAATAAAATAAAACAAGTAAAAATTTGAGAAAATAGAAAATATCAGATAATAATTTTTTAATATTATATTCAAAGCAACCAAGGTTTATATAATGAACTCTTTTTAAAATATATTTAAATCTTTAAAAATATCTTTTCATCAGACATTCTCAGTGATTATTATTGATGACAATGCTTCTAATGTAAATGCTTTAAAAGATTTAACTATCTATCATTAGACCACTAGTGCCAGTCCATGTTATATAACCATATTTTATAAAAGGTTTTCAAATCTATATATTGGATTAATAGTTGTGTTTGTCTTGTCTGGTTTTCTAAGTAAAGTAAATGTAAACTCCAAATATGATGCAAAACTCCAATAGTCTGCATGTCAAGAGTGATTTTCTTTCAATTTAGAAAAAGTTGGTGTTATATAGCTCTTTCTCAGTTACCAACCTAGGCTGACTATTGACTAATACCTGCCCAGTATCATTCGTATGCAGATTTTGTCAGTGCTCAGCAAAATGTCCTCTCTCAACAGCCAATTGTAGAAGAAGATGTAACTCCTGGTCTGGTGCAGTAAGCCTGCACTACACAATCAACTAGGTCTCTTGTCAGGTTGACCCAATTCTCCATTACAATAGTATTACTTTACTTGTTTGCTAATCATATTAAAAAACAAATTCACACTCATATTATCATACCATCTATTCAAAATATTTTTTTAAAATGATTTCACAATACTGGCTGATCTGTGTCTATTTAAAATAAATAAACCCATTTTAGGTAGACTGATTGATTGTCATAGAGAAACTATATATTACTTCGAAAATGCCTTTCAATAATATATTCACAGATTCTAATTGATAAATCTTTCGCTCTACATCTAAAAACAGAACTAAAACACAAACAATAATTTTTTAATATAATTTGTATATTTGTTTATAATGGTGAAACTAATACATAAAATTCTTTACAAAGACATCATGAGACAAAATAAAGGAAATAATACTACTTTTTAGCAGGTCCCATTCAAAGTTCTCTTAAGTTTTGCAGATATAAAGATACATTTGATGAAGGTTGGACAGCATACTAGACATAATGGCTGCCCTATAAAACGTTTACTGGCAGGACAAAAAATTAACATGATCAGTATATCATTATGAGACTCAAATTGTACACTGTGATAAGAATTTAATTAAAAAGGCTGAAATGATTAATGTATAAATTTATGGAATGGGTTAATGTAACTATTTAGTCCATTTACATTGTTTGGACTGTCGTCCTTGTCTTTGTTACTGTTATGCACCAGGTTAAAATCTAATAAGAACAACACGACCACAAGGGTAGAAATAAAGAATATATATTAACAAGAAATAACAATACTAAATGTGGAAGGTTTTAGTATGACTGTCAGTCTGGTTTGTAGTGTTCTACTACCAACTCTACTTTTTCTCTTTTGAGAGGCGCAGTATATATCGTGTAAGGAAGAGTTGGTAAGGACCCATGACAGTTATCATATTCACGTTGGTTGAAGTAATCCAGTGACTTGACCCAAAGAGTTGGGAGTTCAATACCTGGCCACAGCAGAGGCGAACAAAAACTTGAAGAGCTGAGTTTCTAAAGGGAATTAACTAAAAATGAGATATTCAGAATAGGCATGCCATGTAGAACTGGAACAATCTACCCTGGTGGACTAAATAAAGGGTTCAGTTTGAAATTCCAATCACTTGAAGATGGCTAGAGTGTACAATCTCTGAAACGTAGTGAATATGATAATAAATAAGAGGACAAAAGTCCGAACAATGTAAATATCGTAAAGTAGAACTTGTTTCCATAAATATTCATTGTTAAAAAGGTTATCATCTGATATTTATGAATTTAAGAACCAAGATCAGTTGCTTTCTGAAACAAAAACTCTTTCCGTTCATGTTAAATATAAAAGCAACAATTTCTTTTAATAATTTCAAACATACACACTGTAATGGGGGTGCTAGAGGGTGTCGTCAGTGATGTCATCGCGAGGATCACTAGGGGGTTTCGGGTCTTTCAACATCATACCCCCCTCACCGTGCTGACCCAACCAGAGATGATCAGTTTCTGGCCCACCCTTGATAAGTGGTTTCAGACACTGGAAAATTACGTTTAGGCCCGGTACGAAACCTTGCAAATGCTTCTGATTGGCGACAGTCAGAGCCACTTTCCATTTAGAGGCGAACTGTACATGAGTTCATCCAAAACATTAATTTAAACGCAGAATTTCGGGGAATTTTAGGTAACACTTTGTTTTGGAATCCAGGCACTCTCTCTTTTGATCCATAACCAATTAGCTGTTCTTTCCACTGTTTCGATTATGGACTTGAGTGCTTTCCTTTTTTTACTCCCACTATCCCAATATCTGTTAAGGCCTTGCATAAGGACCTTGCTACAAATCCTCTCGTCCCCACTTCTATAGGAGTGCAGCTAGCCCTCTAGCCTTTAACCCTGCAACTCTCCAGCAGTTCGTCATATTTTAACTTCTTCCTTTCATGAGCTTCTTCTGCGTTTTCTTCCCAGGGGACCGTTAGTTCCCACAAGTCTATCTTCTTCAAATTATGTGAGAAGAAAACTATATCTGGGCGAAGTTTTGTGATGGCAATTTGCTCTGGGAATTTCAATCTTGAGCCTATATCGGCCCTTAATTCCCAGTCTGTTGCAGTAGATAACAGTATAGATGCATTATGATTTAAGCAATATTTAATTTGCAAATTTATATTTTCTTTCATTAGACTTAATACAGTACAAACTCCCAATCAGCAACATGAACAATTATTTTATTTTATAACTAATTAACATTATTTTTAATGACAAATTAACATTATTTTTCACTAATTCTAAACCTGAATTATATTCTAATTATAGAATATAAAAATTGCCGTTCTAAATCATTGATATTATTTACATTGTTTGGACTGTTGTCCTCATCTTTGTTGCCATATTCACAGTGTTTCAGCCTTTGTATGCTTCAATGTTCTTCAGGTGACTGGAATTTTGAATGGAACCCTTTACTTTGATCATTGGAGTAGATCATGTCTTAGTTATCTCAGTTTAAGTTTTTTGTTCACGGCTGCTGTAGCCAGGTAATGAACTTACAACTCTTTGGGGCAAGTCACTGGATCCAACCAACACTTTTATCCACTGTGTCCTTGAGGACATCAGTGTGTGAATTTTTGTAAACTTAAAAACCTAATGTCTCAATAACTATTTTTTATCCGAGCTTATATTACAATGTTGAGGTTTGTAATTGGTTTTCTCTAGTACTCCGTATTACTGGTTTAGAGATTGTATTCATTTCTACACTTGACTGGCTCAGGAGATTTTTGTGGTTCAGCATATGTGCTGATTCCTTTAAGTTTTCTTATTTTTCACTGGTATTCTCTATCTATTATTATCTCAGAAATATAGACAAATACAGTTTTAAACATAAAGAATATACAAAGCATTCCTATTCATTATATCACTAAAGATTTAAGCAAAAATCTCTGACTAGTTTGCATCAACAAAATAATGATAAAATATAAAATGCTTCATTTCTGAAGTTTTTGAAATAATATTATCTATTTATGAGTAAAAGGAAATAAAACAGCCATTTCTTCACAAGACACTTCACATTTGTAAATAATTTTAGAAGGATTCTTTTATCAAAAGAAAAATTGTTTTCCTCAAATACAATGAAAGAAATCTGTTTCATATTCACAATTGGCGTTGTTTAAAAACTATGTTCTAACCAAAAATGTCAAAAGTGCTCCCAGAAAATCTATAAACTTTTCATAAACCCTTGAAAAGAACAAGTGAAGACAAAATGTCAAAATAACCTTATTAAATTTGATATTCAATGAAAAGCAATTCTCAAATAAAATGTCTATTATATTTTGATTGGAAAAGGTTATCTAATATATTTCTCATATATGAATGGTTGATTAATTTGAACTATCTGAAGTTAATTAGTCTATTTATAGTAATTCTGCTTGCAATTAGCCCAAGTCACTGACCTATGACTCAGGGATTATGGCTATTTGTGTAGCTGGACCAGTGATGGGTATCAATTTTGACAGATATTTTCTTGAGCATAAATAATTAAATGCTGGCAGATTCAACAACAGAATCTTGGTTGCTTTATTAATATCAAGTTCACAAGCAGTTTCATGTTCATATAGATAATATTAGAAAACTTTAGCAGAACTGCACAGGAATTCTTTAACGTTTCAGCATTATACTTTTTTCCTAAAATTGTCAGCACATTTTGTCCTCTATACTCTAAGGTGCATATTATATCTGTTTAGCTGGCCTTCTATCCAAGTTTTATTTATGGGCATGTAATATTTTTCATCCTGTCCTGTAAACAAAATCTCATGACAAGTCTCTTATACATAATCTTGATAGACTTGCTACAAATGTGTGACGTGTGACAAAATCTGTAAATTCACTCCAAGTCTGAAAAGACACATGAAGATGCTTGAGGATATTACTCAATTTGATCAAATAAATCCTGTCAAAATGACATATTTTCTGTGCCACATATGAGTCAAGACATACTAATTTTCTGCTGTGCTAAAGAGTCACGTTAAAACCTATGCTCATTTATAAGTTAACAATTTGATGATGTATAATGTGTGGGCAATCATTTATAAAAATGATGCGATCATCGTAACTACTAACCTAAAAAAACTTTGACTGGAAGCAACAGAGAAGTTATACTTTTTCTCTTTTTTTGTGTCATGTCCCATTTCCTTTATAGGGTAGAGTTATTCTTGCAAATGCTTTTACCAAACATTAACTTTTATATGTGTTAACTATACCAACTCTTGTGGTCCTGCCAAGAATTCAACTTACCAACTTGCCAAGAGGCTAACAAATTTCTGAAGATGTTAAACTCCTACTCTTCAGCTTAATGGCTCCCTTTCTGCAAAAGTGGATTGTCTAAATTCATGGTTCTAAGAAATGATTATCTTATCATGTGGAATCAATCTGATAACACAAAAAAAAGAAATTAGAAATTTAAACCTCTAATGTAAAATATGTTTCAGTAAAAACTATTTCAAGATTACAAAATGCAATGACTTCCTGGAATGTTTCAAACAAAATATTGAGAAGTAATAAAAAAAAATGAGGGTATTAGTCTGAAATAAATCGTTCAATGATGATATCTCATCTTGGACTATTTATAAGTATTTTTTCATTTCAAAAGTTTACCAATTTGTTACTTGTTTCTTTAAACCAAATTCATCCTTTGATTTGCCAGCACAAAAGTGATAAGAAATATGAATAACATAATCAAGCAATGTGAAACAAACATGGATTAGTAGAGGCACAAAAGAGGGCCTAGAGTCTCAGCCAGATTTTCTCCATTAACAGCAGAACTGCTTGGCATGTCCAGATACAGACCTCTCTTCAATTTATTCAGAGTCAGGTCTTTGTCAGCTGTCTTATATCAATAAAACTGATGGAAAAACAAGCAATCAGCAGGAAGCAATTGGTAAAGCAATGTTTTGTGAAGACATTCCTTTGGTGCATTCTGTTCCCCATACATGTGTTGTGGTTACTGAGGAGGCAGTAGCCTCACTATTCATTGCTCAGTTTTGTTTCCTTCCATCTCTTTCACTTCTCTGCCTGTTAACCAATTGTCCTATAAAAAGTGATGGTTTAAGTATTTTTCAACTCCAACACACCTTTGCTTTATTTTACAACACAATGAAAAATCGATTGATATTGAAATATAAATTAATATTCAACAATAAATTTCAACAAACATGTCATCGATATTTAAGTAAAACTAATTGGCTTGTCTTTCTGTAAAGATTGATTAGTTACTTTGTCAGTAATGGTTTATTTAAATAGAATGTTATAAATACTTTAATGAAGGTAATCAATCATTAATTGTTTAATAAGAACAATCTCTTACTCAAAAACAACTGATAAAATTACAATCAAAATAAAACTATTCATTGCTCAACCAGTTTGAAATATAAATCATAATACATGGATACTGAAAATTACTCATCTTAGAAATAAAATACTAAATTATGACTAGTGGTAGATTTTACCATCATAACCAAATGTCAAAACCATCTGATACTGAATATAAAGATGTTCTAAAAAACGTGCCACACCATTATCTATTCATCCTTTGGTATGGTGGCATAAAGGATATCGGAGTTGGTTGTAAATGATGTATTACTGTCATCTAATGGTCATGAGTTCAATCCTAGGATCTGGTGGTGATGCTCAAATTCAATAGGAATGAACAATAATTGATATCACAAAAACAAAATATCACAATAATAGGTCATAATGAACATGACCAATGAGTCAGTCAGTTAAGTGCCATACGTGATACACGCTTGGGCGATCATGTCTCGAAAGAGACATGATTGACTGGGCAGAAGATTATCCCGCAGTAGGTTGCCATTGCTTTCTGCGGTAGACTGGTTGCCGACCAAGGCTATAGAACCCAATCTGTCCTGTTATTTAACCCATAACTGGAAGGAATAGATGGATTAATACCTTTTCCAAGGGTATTTGCGCGTAAGTGAATGCAATGAATTCAGCTGGAATTCGAACTCGGCTCCCCGATTTCTCGTTCCGAGCCGATATCCAATGCACCACTTGAAATGTGTCTATAACAATATCAACAAAGATGAAAACAACAGTTCAAAATAATACACAAATTTCCCTGACTTGTCTAACATTTTAACCAGTTAGTTTACATTTAACAATGACTTGGTAGGGAAAAGGAATAAAATGAAATGTATCTAAAAAGCACAAAAATCAACTAAGAACTACTATTATCTCTTCACTATGTATACTCAAAGAAGGTGTTACATTAAAGGTGATAAATATTCAAGGTTAAAGAAGCAAAACATCATTGCTATTTTATATTATTTTCTCTTTACAATCTCTTCCTCTTCTCAATTTTCTTTATGCTAGTTCCTTTTATTTTCCAATGCAACTGTCAACTAAATCTAACAACCAATTGTCATCTTTTACATGTTTTTTTTAATTGTATCACCCCGAGCAAGGTGATAAAGGAAGAGAGTAAAGAGAAAGATGAACCAGTTAAGGATGGGAATAAAGGTGTGATGACAGTTGCAAAGGTGGAGAGAAAGGAAAGGATATACAGGGTGGTGAATAAAGAACTAGAGTCAAATGGTTGAGAGATTGGTATTGACATTGCTTTTAAATTCCTGGAGGTTGTAGCCGTCAGGAAAGTAAAAACATGGAAGTGAATTCCACAGGTGGGAAGTGTGAGAAAAGAAGCTGCGGGAGTAGAATTGTTGACTGCATTTGGTTGATCTAACTGTGAATGGGTGGGACCCAGTTGCTAGCCTGGTTGCATTGTGAGGTCACCAGTGACTTAAGTCACATCCTGTTGGTGGGGATGTGGCTGGAGTTGAACCGCCAAGTTGGTATCTATCACGTTACTGATTCTCCTTTGGAGCCTGTCAAGAACACTGAGATGAACACCGGGTGTGCCTGACCATATATAAGAGCAGTATTCCATGTACGGCGGATGGTTGATTTGTATATATGCAAGATGGATTCAGGAAGAAAAAACATCCTGGCCCAATACAGTGACTCAACCTTCCTAGCAGCGGATTTAGCTATTGACTCAATGTAATGGTTGCACTTGAGATCGGAAGCGAGGGTAGGCCGAGGAGGCGCAGTGTATTGCTCTCAGCGAGACTTGCTTTGTCCATGCTTATGGAAGATTATGTTATTTCAAGATGTCAAATTTTTTGCTGTCTTTTACTACAACACCCCCATAGTTAAATCCTGGTACTCTTTATATTTTGATATCTCCAGTCAGTAGCATGCAAAATAGGGAAAAAGGGTGCAACTGTCCCAAGCATCCATATTAGTGAAATAAAAAATTAGTTTATATTTAATCTGAATCAAGTGTTCATTTCAGGTTTCATCTGTTTTTCCATATTTAAAATGTTTCTCATATTACCCAGTACTAAGCCCTATAGGTCTCACTACTTGGGTTTTAGGGGTATACAATCAAGAAATTGGCCTCAGCATGACCAAACATCACAAAACCTCCACACATGTCAGTCCCTAGTGCAAGGCTCACACCTTGCACTGTTTCTTTTACTTACAGCTATACATTCTGTCTTATTCTGTAATCAACAATGTAATTCATGTCTTCAGATTGTGTCTGCTGATAATAAATTATGGTAGGTCTGCTAGTTTTCTTAGGAGTGCCTCATTGTCTGAAAAAATCCATCCTTGTTATATTCCTTTGTTTTTTGCACATTCAGTAAACTCATTCTCCTTCTGCTTGCAAGTTGTTTGTCCTTAGTAGAAGCTCCACATTACTCAAAACTTTTTTCTGTGTAATCAAGCTTTACCAGTATTTCAAATAGATTCTTGTGTTGAGTCCAATCAAATGCTTTTTGGAATCTCTGAAACATAGGTGTAAATCTTTCTGCTTTTATACTGCTCATTCTGATAATATTTTGATCACGAAGATGGCATTTCTTACTCCAGTGTAGGCACAATGTTCTTGTCTTATTTCTGGTGTAATTCTGCTACGGACTTTGTTCATAAGAATATTAATAATTAGTTTAGTTATGCAATTCATGAAGTATGTTATCTATTAGAGTTCATGTACATTTGCATGTTTTTTTTTTTGGCAGTGCTATAAGCATATATCTCCTGATGTCTTCTGATATTTCACTGCTGTCTTATATTTCATTTATCATTTCAATCACTTTATCAATCTCCAAATTATCAAAGGCTGTCAGTAACTTCATTAATCTCTTTTATAAAAAAAATGGTTTGCTATTAAAAGAAACAAAAGTATCATATAAAAGATTTTCTTCTTTCTTTAGAAAAATGGTATTTATAATAAAATCAATATGATTACCTTAAGTAAAATCCTTATAAAAAATCAAAATAAGCCATAAGCAATACTTGTCCAACCAGGGCCGTGGCTGATGCTAAATAAAACACCAGGCACAGAGAAAATTGCCATTAGTTGACAATATGATGACGTCATCAGTGTCATCCGTTTCCAGAAACTATGATTTTTGTGGATTTTTTCAGCTATTCAAATGGAAATTAGACACAGAATGTGAACGAAAGCAGGAAATTGTGTTCGGACTTTCTGAGTATAATCAATCTTTTCTCCCAAAATTAATAAATAAACAAACAGATTTTTACTGCATTCATTCAGATTGTTTTTTGTTTTTCTTTCTTTCTTTCTTTGTGAATTGTTTAGTTTGATTTCTAATGTAGACATTTTTCCTTGCCCGGATTTTCACTATGATTGCACGGATTGGCCCGGACCCGTGCCCAGTGTGTCTGGTGTGCTCAGTAGTCAGATACGGCCATGTATCTAACCATTTCTCTACAACCATCAAAGATTTAAATCTAACACTAATCATCATTTTCTGTCTTCTTGAAATCTCTTCTTTTATTCTCCTTTCTTTTCTCAAGAACCTTCTTATTCGCTTTAATTACCAGTAACCCCTCGCATCTTAGTAGCATTAATTAAAGAAAAAGGATTAAAAAGACAAAACAAAAAACATTACACATGATCTTATCCTTGAAAAAGACACCAAACAGGTATGACTATCTAGAATCTGGCAGTTTATTCCCTTAGGTACCTTAGCTTTTGCAAAAATTGCTTTTCACAATCTTTATTCCTTGTAAAACGTAATCAGGATTATCAACTCAAACTCATTAATGTTGGATAATATCATTGAAGATGAAGGACAAACTTGAAGCAGCAGAAATGTGGTTCTACAGAAGGATGCTGCGGATATCATCAGGAAGAGACAACTAAAATTCTTGGGGCAGGCAATGAGGAAAAAGGGTTTGGAGAACCTGATGTCCTGCATGATAGATAGAGTGAAAAAGAGACAGAGGAAAGTAGCAAATAATATATTTGAAGGGTCTGAGCAGGTGGATGACAGAATGGAAGTTACTTGGTGTAACAGGAGAAAGCATGCTAAGAGCCACCAGGGATAGGGAGTAGTGGAAAGCCATGATCGCCTATGTCCTAAAAGGACAGGGCACATAAAAGAAAAAGAAGAACATTATCCAGTGCCATGAAACTACAAACCTGAATGTCTGGCTGTATTTTGTTTATTTATATTTTAATGTTACTGGTCTTATCAAAAGATTTACAAATAATACTTTACCAGGGATCAACTCCTCTGATTTAATCAATTTCTTACTTCAGCAACAACCACTAAATTTAACATTGAAGTTACTTATTTATCATATCATAAAGTCTGACATTCACTCATTGATACAAAATGTAATATCTGTTTTAAACATAAATTAAATTTTAAGAAAAAAAATATGAATAGCTTTCAACAAGCAATGCTGACTGATCTACTAATATTTGCATTCATAAGGATTTTTAGATGCTTAATAAAAGTGGGTGATGTTTATGTTAGCAAAATTTCATTGTAGAACCTCATAGTGATGCAGTAGTAATGACAGTTTACTGGAATGTTTAAAAGATTGGTCATCTTTAATTTATTTTTATTACACATTAGGCATTTATTTACACTACCGACCATAATTATTAAGCCACCCCATACTATTTTTAGTGAATAATTCTAAATGAAAATAGAATAGCTCTTTTGTTATTATTACTTTGCAAAATTTTACAAAGCAAGGAAGCAAAGATGAACTTGTCTGAATCACCCTAAATTTTCTTCATTCTTTCATTGATGAAACTGCAATATAGGTAATTATTACATATTTATAAATTCATTAGATGCACATGTTATTGTGCAATAATAACAAAATAACCATTCTATTTTCATTTACAATTATTCACTTGGCCATAAATACTAAAAGATAGTATGAAATACAACCTTTTTTTGAAACACTGGAGTGGTCTAATAATTATGGCCAGTAGCATAAGTGTTTATTGGAAATGGCATTCAGGGCAAAAAATAAATGAAATCATCAACATCTCAGTTGAAAGCATCATGATAAACTCACCTAAAATATACCATTACGCTATATAAGATACCAGCACCTTGTTGACTGTCTCAGAAATCAAAATTCGGTTTGAACATATCTTGGGTCACATTATCAATCCTTTAATACCTACTAATTCCAGTTACATCAAAGACACGATCTAAATTACCAAATGACTGATTCCTTCTTACAATATCACTTGACATTCCTATACTCCAAAAACCCACACAAATAAAAAGTACATGCCTGTAAAAAATTCTTTATGCACCAATAGTTTTTGAGAACATATCATGAAAATTTATTCTTAGATATAATAACTTCGAGTTGAACAGCACTGTCATTTTCTTCAGAATGGTAGAACAGTGATGGAAATAAAAATTGCCTCTAGCCAGGCAAATATGTTTATGAATGCTTTGAATAAAATATATCATGAAATTACCACTTAAAACTTCTCTACAATAAATAAATTGATGATATTTGCCTTATATGGGCACATGCTGAGGATTCTCTCCATGATTTCAAACAATATCAAAATAAATTACACAACACCATCAAATTCACACTGGAATATTCAGTTCCTTCTTATGTTTTTGATGTACTGGTATGTTTCAATAACAACCACATCTCTGTATCAAACCTTGCTTACTTAAACTTTAATAGCAGCCACCCTATCAATTTAAAAAAATCAATAATGTATAGCCAGTGTCTTGCATTAAATGTATCTGTTCTGACCTTGGGGATTACGAAAAACACACAAGGCATTTTACCAATCACTTTCTTAATAGAGATTGTCCTCTCAAAACAATTAAAAAATCAATCATTAAAGCTTCCAAATACAATAGAGACATTCTTCTTGCTAACAAAGTGAATAAGACAATTACCAGAATTCCAATGTTGTTTTTATTTTAATTAGAACATTCACAAACTATTTCATCTTTTTCAAGGTGATTCCCAGTAGCTTAAACTTGACCCAACAATTTCTAACATATTTAGTGAAATCCCACTTAAAACCAGTTGGCAACCTCCAAAATTACAGCCATTTCTTACATAATCTAAACTACATGCTCTCCAAGGCAGTCTTACATGTAATAAACATCAGAGTCAAGTTTATAAATGTATCACCAATAGCATTTTCACCTCACCTGTGACACACAAATCAATTCAACCTCTTCCACTGACTTGTGATAGTTCAAATATATTTTTGTAAGATATAATATACTTAATAAGGTTAATTAATTGATGAAACTAGCACAACATGTTGCCTGTATTTTTATAAGCAGAAGAATACTGCCAGAGATAACAATGTCACTTTCACTTAAGCAGCACAGTTCAGTCACCCAGATCCAAGTATTGATAATGTTAGATGGATTCTTATAGCATATTCATTTGGACTAGCGGAACCCGTGGAATTTCCACAGAAGGATAGTGATGATTTCCTGGAAAAATTTTACTTTGTCATACAACAAATTATAGAAATGTTTTTAAACATAAAGGTTTTGGATAATAAAATAAGGATAACACATAGTGTAATTTTATTAAAATGTCCATAGAATATACTTTACTGTAATATTAAAAGTCATGTCCATAGAATATACTTTACTGTAATATTAAAAGTCATGTCCATAGAATATACTTTACTGTAATATTAAAAGTCATGTCCATAGAAGCTACTTTACTGTAATATTATATTATATTAGTGCAGCATATGCATAAACCGTAACCAAAATACTCTACGCTATTTTGTGAGACATTTTGAAAGAGAAAGTTTGTTTTTTTTATTACTGAGAAATCATGGCTTGTGTGTCCATTGTAAACCGAAAAGACCAACTGAGTAATAGTCAAGCATGTAGAGGCCAGAAAGTTTGTTATTAGGTTGCAGGATACAACAACAAACCTACCTATTTTTACTATATTGTACAGTACACACACATATACACACACACAATTATTGCTACAACCACCAGCTTAACTGCTACTGCTATGGTAATGCTATAGGCTCTCTCCTCCTACTCTCTCACTCTTTACTACCTTTCTGTTTGGCAAAGTAAGAGAAAGGCTGAGGAGGGTAGTGTTTATTGATTACAAAAAGATAAAGGAGAAGATAAAGCTTGTGTAGTGAGTAAGTGTGTTATCTTTCTTCAGTGGTGTAATGGACATAGGAACTAAGTAACTAAGGAAGGAACAAGAAGAATTATTATATGATGCCAACAAAAATCACCCAAAATTTGAGTTCAAATGAATTCTTTGAAAAATTTCCAACCTTCTAGATTTAAGTAGAAATTTAAACATATTTAGTTAATATGGTGCATATATAAAATGCTGTGATGTCTGTTAGTGTGTCTGTCTGTCCATCACATCTTCTGAAATAGTCATACATTGATCAATCAAAACCAAGTTTTGGGGAAAAGTGCCAACAGGTAAGGGGTACAAGGTACAGTTATTTTTAATAGGATGTGTAGCTTAGTACGATAAATTTTCATTAAAATCTTTGGAAAAATTAAAAGTTTTATTTAACATACATAATACGCTTACTATTTTAAAAACAATTAAAAGATTAAAATACAAATACTTATTTAATAAAGATGCAATATTATTTCTTACATATCTTTTCTTTGTGTTTCTGGGACTATAAATAAATCACATAAAACCAAATATTTAAAAAAGTTGGAGAAATATTTATGCAGGTCATTTTCATGTTACATGTAGAAATGTAAGAAATCCTATGAATTTATTCTTCACTGTTAAAAAGTAAAACGAGAAATTTTCTTAATATTATCATGAAATTCTATAAAATTAAATTAAAGAAATTATTAAACAGAATTAGGATATTCGTCCAAGTATTTTTCAAAACGAATCAGCTTATTCAAATTTTATTAATTTAATGAAACATAGATCTAAACAAAAATGTTGGCAATAGATTCAACAATACTAAATACTGTGAAAATTTCAACACACATCAGCATGTTGCAAAAAATTCTAGGTTCCATAAAAAGCTGACAACCTGAGATATTACAGTTTGTACCTTCAAATATTCTTTTGCAGTTATGATATTTGATATCCACGATATGTAACAGTGTTGCAGATATTATTTCTGTAAATGCACAGGAAATGTGACCCAAGGCTAAAAATGGGGATAGGGAAAGATAGTTTCTTTGTTTTATCTTTTAATTTAACTCATCACAATCTCTGACCCTTTCATGGTCCTGGGCATGATGGGAAACTGAATCCAGCAGCAAGGCCTCTGATTGGGAAGTTGTGAGAAGCATGGAACCACCTTGATAGGGTGGCTGCTATTAATTGCTGCTGTTCCCAGGTCCACCCTGACCCGTAGTGGTAGCACCTGTTAGAGTCCCAGCTATGAGCAAATAGCTAATCCCCAAACTGGAGTCAAAGCACCATGAAAGTATAAAAATGCTTTTATAGAAATATATATATATATATATATATATATATATATATATATATATATATACATAAAAATAGACTTTTATAGAGAAATATACATTTTTGAAGAAAAAATTATTACCACAACACATTTTTGAAGGAAAAAATTCTCAGCAAAACATTTTTGAATACAAAACTAGAATACATATTCAGTTTTCTAGAATAAGAAAGAATAAAAACAAAATTTTTTGTTAAAATCTGAGTAAATGAACCTTCTTACTAGAACCGAACAATAAAAAAATACCTTAAAACCCCACCTTTTTGGCATTATCAGAAGTTATCAGTATTCATGGTTTTGGTATTTAATTATGGCTATCAATTGTAAATCCATCAAACCTGGATTGCCAGTACAAAGTTTCAACAATGTAATAGCACTGTATTAAATCAATAGCATATAATTCTTAAAGTTGGTAAATGAAAAATTATGTTGGAAGAAATCAAAGTTAAGAAACTGTATAATATGGGCCAAATAAATTTGGAATATGACCTTTTTTAATAGCTTTCAGGATGTAGACAATCATGTGTCACCATAGATTCTTTTACTGTGAATTGCCAAAACTTTTTGGGTAAGAAAGCATAGTGGTTTCCTTGTTGATTTCTGGGTAATTTTTCTTATAGACAGGCTGCCAACCAAGTCTATGGCAGTCTACTCTGATATTTAACCCATACCTAATAAAGAAAAGAAGAAATAGATTCATGCCTTTCCCAAGAACATTTGTGTGAAAGTGAATGTAATAAACTAGGCTAGAATTTGAACTCAGTTTACTGATCCCATTATCTGCACTGATAACTGTTAGGTCTCATCATCTCCAGACCACAGCTCAACATGAGTTGGTTTGGATCTAGTCAAAACCCAAAATAAACAAAGTTGAGTGAATCCATGCTTGCAACACAAAGCTACTTCAGATGTGAAACACATCTGTTCACCTTCCATTCTATGCCATTGATAACACACTGTGTATTGGTTAACGATCAAAGGCAAATGCCTTTAACACAATGTTGAAAATCTGACTTGCAGTTGTAAAAAATGAATTGCAAGAGATGGACACTTCTAGAAAGAAACAATGCTCTGTCTAGTGGCAAAGGAAGCTGGTGAAGCCAGGAGTGGCACCATGGGTGGCAATGCCACCTTAACGAATGAAACTATGTTACCTTGCCTGGTTGGCAGCTGACAAAGGCAAGGTATTGCATATGCTTTCACATGTTGCCTGTACAAAATTAACCACTCATTCTTCATACTCTTATGAATAGTTGCAATTAATTCAAAACATTTTTGTGTCCATACAAAGATCTTTCACAACACCATTTAAATCATATCAACTGTGGATTTTGTATCAAGAATCTGCCTGCTAGCAAGAATAGTGTACCATAAATAATTTCCAAGCCTGAAAGGAGAATGAGGTGGTTCAGATGAGCTAATTTGTATTATCTATTTACTGCTTTTCATTGCTGATTTCTTCTGCTATACAGGTGGCAAATCTGAAATAGTGAAATTTATCCAAAATGTGGCAACATACTATCCAGGGATACTGTATTGGTAAATGATTAAGTCTCAAGGTTCAACAGGTTAAGTTGGATATCAATGATTATTTATATTTCTTGATGTTTTTCTGAAGATCAATATTTTTTCTTAGGTAAACTTGAAGTAAGGTGTAAAAAAAAAATGCTGAATAAATTCATCTATGTGAGGACACAAAGAAACAGTTCTCTATTCAGAACCAAAACCTATGCTTGTAGACTAATAGATGAAGGAAAGGGGTATAATGGGGTTAAGAAATATTATCATGTATCTTATAAGAAGATTTTAAGCATTTTCTATAGAATTAAAACATAACAGTTTATTTTCTTAAAAATTGTGTACTTTTGATGGCATAGTCAACTTGTGTTCATGCTTCAGTTTTTAATAAATGTCTGAAGAAATTTAAATTATTATTTTACCTAAAGATAAAACAATCAGCTTATTTCTATTCATTTGCACCACAATATTAAATGTATTTAAATATTAAATAAAAAAAATCATTAACCAATATCTTAGCTGTTTTACACTGCAATATATTTAATTGTTCAAAATATCCCTGTTATTAAGGGTTACAAAACAACTCTTTCACTTTTGACTTATTAACAAATGGATGATGATATTCTGTTTTCAGGACTGATCTTTTTTGCTGTTTAATTCAGATCAAAGCAAGCATTTTCTCTTTTTCAGTTGAAATATGTAAAATTTAATTTGACATTTCCTTGAAGGAATTTTTATTCACACTTTAGAATAATATAGCCGTGAATTTCTTATGCAGTTTCAATTTGTTCTTATAATCATTTTGAAACTAAATAAAAAGAGCAGCATAATGACCTTGAAATTTAAAGTCACTCATACTTACATATGGAGATTCTCTGTATAAATTGCATTTTATTTGAAATAAGCAATCACTCTGAAAATTCCATTGAATATAACTATGTATGTTTAAACATGCTGCATAAAACGGAGCCAATAAGATCTGTCTATATAATCTTTTAATGTATTTCTTCCAATTTTCATAGAAGTTGTTTCATATCCAGATGAGAATTATGGATAAACTGTCCAAAGTTCATATTTTTTTTGAGTAATTTTGACACTGGATATGCGTTGTGGTGCAGTTGATATTGACTTGGAGCGACAAATCAGAAAGCCGAGTTCAAATTCCAGTTGAATTCCTTATTCACTTATGCACAAATACCCTTGAAAAAAAAAATTAATCCGTCTCTTCCCTCCAGTTAGGGGTTAGGAAAGATTGGGTTCTATAGCCTTGGCTGGCAACCAGTCTACCGCAGAAAGCAACGGTAACCTACTGTGGGATAATCTTCTGTCCAGTCAGTCATGTCTTTTTCAAGACATGATCGCCCAAAGTGACTGATTGGATTTTGACATTATTTATCATTATCAAGAATGAAACATTGTCAGTATCAAAAAGTTTTTATCAACATAGTTGCAATTTTTAGAAAATTACATTTCAAATACATTTTTATTATATAGGTGATATGTGTAGAATGGTTTCACAGAGCTTGACAACATTGGAAACTTATTTTGTATGTATTTTAAATATTTTATATACATGTTAAAATGCATCTGTGGTGAAAGATATTTAATATTGGTTTGTTTCTACAAGTATTTTGAGTCTTTTCTTACAGTGGGTGCTATATAGTATTTTGGAATTATCCACTAACAGTTGTCAACAGTTGTATATTGGTTTGTAATGTGATGATCAATATGCATACAAACCGCACTAAGTTTTGGTAAATGACAAATTAATATATGAGTAAGTCTAATGCAATTGTGACCAACGTAAAAATTTTCTGTTGGTCTGTAATTATTTGTATTAGAGTTGCATTCCAAAGAACACCAGAATTCATGAACATTTTTTTTTAATGAAGAAGTCTTATTGTGGTTCTTATTTATTGCCTATGGTCAGGTTAGATGCTCTAAGCCTTCACAATAAATGGTAAATCTAAGTGGTTTATTGCAACCATTGATTAGGATGCTCTCTGAAAGGGCATTACAAATGAAGAAAGACTTGTACCTATGCTTCATTGATTACGCGAAAGCATTCGACAAAATACGACACAAAGAATTGATGGAAATGATAGGAAACCTCGACATTTTCGGCAAAGATATAAGAATAAGCAAGAATCTCTACTGGCAGCAAACGGCCTGCATACGGACAGGTAACAACCTCAGTAGATACACAAAGATAGAAAAAGGCGTAAGACAAGGCTGTGTCTTTTCACCGGATTTGTTCAACCTATACAGCGAGAATATTTTGAGGACCCTAGATGACACACCAGGATTTATTATTGGAGGCCACAACCTGAACAACATAAGATACGCGGACGATACAGTACTGATTGCGGACACGGAAAGGAAACTGCAAGATCTCATACAGAAAGTAGCAGTGGAGAGTGACAAGATGGGACTACAAATAAACTTTAAGAAAACTGAGTGCATGGTCATCAGCAAAAGATACAACCCAAAATGCCAAATACAGGTGGGGGATAACAGAATCAAACAAGTCCAAGAATTTAAGTACCTAGGAAGTGTTCTAACAGGAGATGGAAAGTGCGACACGGAGATCCGAAGGCGAATTGGCATGGCAAAGGACGCGTTCCAGAAGATGAGCAAAATACTAACACACAGGAAGATCTCAATAGAAACGAAGAAAAGAGTGCTAGACTGCTACGTGATGTCAGTTCTTCAGTACGGCTGTGAATGCTGGACAATATCATCGAAAATGAGGACAAAACTGGAAGCGGCCGAAATGTGGTTCTACAGAAGGATGCTACGGATATCGTGGACTGAGCATACAAGCAACGACGAAGTGTTAGAAAGAATGGCAACAAAAAGGAAATTGATGCTGAGCATCAGGAAGAGACAACTGAAGTTCCTGGGACATGCAATGAGGAAGGAAAGCCTGGAGAACCTGATACTGACTGGTCAGATAGAAGGAAGGAGAGACAGAGGAAGGCAGCGGATAACATATTTGCAGGGCCTGATCAGGTGGATGACGGAACGGAGGTTGCCAGGAGCAACAGGAGCAAACATACTAAGAGCCACAAGGGATAGGGAGACGTGGAGATCCATGATCGCCTACGTCCTGAAGGGACAGGGCACATAGAAGAAGAAGAATATGAGCAATTGTTTACATTATTTACATTTGAACTATTGTCCTCAACTTTATTGTTGTTATCAAAAAGTTTCAGCTGTTCTGCCTTCCAGCCTTCCTCAGGTATATCAATCAGGAAATTCTTAATTTAATCTACAAGGATAAACTGTTCTCATTCCACTGTTCATGTATCTAGGGATATAGTCTAGTCTTATTTTTATTGAGTACTGTTCAGTTATTGCTTGCTTGTTTTCACTGAGTGCAAGTGCACACTGTTTGACTCAGGGACTGAACTTACAATCACTATGTCACCATCTAGTTCTTATTTTTTTTTTAGTACTGTTCAGTGCGGATGTGCATTGTGGTGCAGTGGATGTCAGCTCAAAATGAGAAATCGGAAAGCCAAGTTCAAATTCCAGTTGATATTCCTTGCATTCACTTACGTGCAAATACCCTTGGGAAAGGTATTAATCCATCTTCTCCCTCCAGTTATAAGTTAAATAATAGGACAGATTGGGTTCTATAGCCTTGGTTGGCAACCAGTCTACCACAGAAAGCAATAGCAAACTACTATGGGATAATCTTCTGCCCAGTCAGTCATATCTCTTTTGAGACATGATCGCCAAAGTGTGTATCATGTATGACACTTAACTAACTGACTGACTGTTCAGTTATTGCTAGTCCATTTCCACTGAGTGTAAGTAAATAGTGCTTGACTCAGGGATTGAACTCACAATTTATTGTTTTGATTGTTCCTATAGTTAAAGACTTGCTTTCATTTGTCTGTCTTTCTTTATTAGTGACTTCTATATTGTCTTTATTTCTATGTGATAACAACAAAATGATGAATATAAATAGCGTAAATAACTCATCATCTTTGCATCCCAGAAATTCAGGTAGAAACATATTAGCAAATTACATTTCCAATTGTTTTTCCATGTTGTTAAGATTAAGGGTGCATCTGATTATCTAAACTTATTTATAAATGGAACTTTGTCTGTGTGTGTGTGTGTGTATCAATTACCTATAGACTCCAAAATGGCTGAACCGATTTTCTTGAAAATTTACACAGTTGTACTATAAGCATCTGCAAGCGTTCTTAGCTAGGTTTTGTGTTGAGGTACCCCCGATAAATATCGAAAATCGAAAAAATCGGTTTATAGAAGGAGTCGTCCGATTTTAATCAAATTTGATACACTCAGACAAAGACATAAGAAACGATATTCAGAAGTTTCAAAATTGCAGTTCTTACAATAGTGCAGAAAATTAATAATATATATATAAAAGGCAAGATGCTAGTGTGTGTGTCTGATTATCTGTCTGTATGTCCTTTATACAAATCCACAATTTTTATCCGATTCTCACCAAACTTCACACAAACCTTCTTTAGGCTGAGTCTGAGCTCCAAAACCATGGATTAGTTTTAAAGCTTTCATTACACCCGAGCGACGCCGGGCTATACTGCTAGTGATAAAATAAGTTCATGGTAATGTCATTTTTGTTTATATTAGGACAGTTGCTTAAATCATTTTTGTAAAAATTCTTTCAGGCTAATTTTATTTACTTGTTCATAGTATGGTTGGAAAAATTATTGTTGATAAGTATTTCATATACAGATGTTATTCAGTTTAAAAAAACGTCAAGAAAATGGACATGTGGTGTGGTGTAATGAATAATAATTCAAAATTAGAGCCAAGTTTGAATTTATGTCAAGTTTGTTACATTCCCTTACACACTAATACCTTTGCCCAGCATCAGCAACTGTTGGTTGTGCTGGCCTTGGTGGCAACCATCAATCCACCCTCTAAACAGTTGGGTGGTGCACCCTCAGATATCTGTTCCCAAGTACCGGGCATCTCTCCAGATTATATTTTTCTCAGAAGCATATCTGTCCTCAGATATAGAAAGTAAGTATCCTTGGGAGAGGTATGAATCCACATCTTCTACCACATAATTATAGGCTGAATAGCTAAACAGACTGGGCCTTGGTTGTTAACCAGTCTACCAAAGTAAGAAATAGCAGCCTACCATGGAAAATCTTTTGCCTAGTCAGTCATGAACCAAAAGATCACCCAAGCATGTATCATGTACATCACTTGACAATTTTTTACATGAAGAAAAAACTTTTTGCTCAGTTCATTATGAGTTTTTACAACAGCTATTTTCTATCAGCAAGTGCATTTAATTTTCTAATTGAGAAGACAAGAGATTTTGGTCATGTTTTTATTTATACAGTGAAATAGTTAAATTGTGACTATTAATATCTCTGACAATGTCAAAGAAAAGGATTCTAAGTTCATAAGTCAAGACTAGAACAGAATTTTCCACAAGATTTTTTTTCTAAGTTTTTTGATAGCATGAATATATCATTGATATATCAAACATAAATCCTACCTTTGATAGAATTATTAATTATTGTATTTTCTACATGAGTCATGTAGAAATTAAATAAAATAGAACTGAAAAGTGAACATAGAGTTACACCCTCATTGAATCCACAGCTAAACCCGTTGCTAAGAAGGTTGGTTCTCAGTGCAGGTCCAGGAAGTTTTTCCTGTCTGAAACAATCCTGCACATATACATATCTACCATTCACTCGTGCATTGAATACTGCTGCCATATCTGGTCGGGTGCTCCTGCTATCCACCTAGGAGTCCTTGACATAATCCAACAGAGAATCTGTAATGTGATCAATCCCAACTTGGCAGCTCGGATACAATCACTTTCTCACCGGTACAATGTGATATCTCTGTGTTTCTTCTAGAAATACTTTCATGGCTTCTGCTCAGATAAACTTTACTCACTGGGACCCCCCATACAAGAATTTGCTTGAGCCACAAGATTATCAAGTAGGTCCCACCCCTTTACTGTGAAACCAATAAATTAGAAATGCAAATTCTATTCCAGCAGCTTCTTCTCTTGCATTACCCGCCTGGGGAATTCACTTCTGTTTACTTGCTTTCCCAACGGCTACAATCTTCAGGAATTCAAATGTAAAGTCAATAGTCATCTCCTATCTCACTAACTTTCATCCTCACTCTCTCATACCTCTTTCTTTGTCCACTCCACTCTCATCAGTATTCTCATCCTTCTCCTACCCTCTTCCTGACACCCCCTGTAACCTGTCACACTTTCTTATAGTTTACCTCCCATGTAACTCCCTTCTCAACAGTGGCAGTAAAATGCCTTGCTTGGGGTGACATGAAAAAAAAAGTAAATGTTTATAGAATTTTTAAATTGTTTGTAGAGTGTACTTATCGATATACTTATATAGACATAAATATCTGCACATATGCATAGATACACAGTGTGAAAAGTAAATTGTCGCCATTTTATATTTTGTTGACTTTGCACAAAAAGACCCTTTGTTTGGCAATTTGCCAAATAAGTAAGAGAACCCAGTTATGGATGTCAGACAAATTCTGTGACCACATCACCTTTTACATCTAGCTATTGAACTCCCCAGACTACAAATCTCTGTAAAAGATCTTATAGAAAAATCAGCCAGTAATCAACTAGAATAGAAGTTGAATCTAACTGACCAAAAAAACCTCCAGGGCACATTGGTAGGTGGTTTAAATAATAACCTGGGAGATTCCATTCTGTTACAGGCAAGTCTATTCTGAAAGCATTGATTGGCTGATAATTTCAGTGTGTACATTGAGCTTCATAAATATTCAGCACAATCCACACTCTTGAATATTCACTTTCCTGCAGGGAGACAAAGGGAAGTTATTTGACTTCTACACCCTCTTGATCATTATATGTAAGGCACAGTTGAGTGAAAGATCAACAAAGCTATTTGTAAAACCAAAGCTCAACTGAAGGCAAGAATTTGTGGTAACATTCACCAACTTAAACAAGGAGACCACCCAGTAGAATTGCAGGAGATTCCAAAATTGTCTGGAAGACATGGCTGAAGTCAATAACGATTATATCGAATAAATTTACGCTTTAGTATTTCAAGATATTTTGTGTCATCTTGGTAAATATATCTTTTAAAATGAGACAATTCATACATCCCTCTCTGTACATATATCAGTATTTATGCATTGGTATGTATCTAAAGATTCAGTTAGAATTAAAAACAGCAAAAATATTGATAATGGCGAAAAGAATAGTGACAGCTCTCCAACAAACAAAACATTTAGACAGTTTTTATGCACTTTATGTTAAACAAAGAATATAGATTATAGAAACTCAAGAAAATTTAAATAAAAAACTCAAACACAGTTCCTTGTCAATTGTCTTTAATAAAACTTGTCTAAAAGAGGGATAGCTGTCCAAATATATAAATATTACGAAATTATACGGAAATCTATAAAACTGGTATTAACTGACAGATTTGAATTTTATTTGTTTTAACATTATTTTTTTTAATGGATACTTATATTTGAGTAATTAGTCTGTTTTAATAATTCAATAATATGATATATACTTTCTACGAGTTTAAACTGTTTTTTTTTTGTTTTAATCATATCACCCCGAGCAAGATGGTAACGCCACTGATGCACAGGGGGCTATGTAAGAGTGAAAAGATTGGAAAAGAGAAAGCCGGAAACCACATCCTAAACAGGGAACAAGGGATGAGCCTCTTAACCTGTTCAATAGATGTGGGTGGAGTGTGAACCGGGCGATAGATAGATCTATCTACTCCAATTGAAAAAAAAAAAAAAGAAACCAAAGTGAGAAGATTGGAAAAGAGAAAAGCCAGAAACCACATCCTAAACAGGGAAAAAGGGATAAGCCTCTTAACCTGTTCAATAGACGTGGGTGGAGTGTGAACCGGGCAATAGATCGATCTATCTACTCCAATTGAAAAAAAAAAAAGAAACCAAAGTGAGAAGATTGGAAAAGAGAAAAGCCGGAAACCACATCCTAAACAGGGATCTTATTTGTAAAATATCTATCTTCTGACTGGAATCGAACCTGCATATATTTATTAATACACACACACACATATATACTAAGAAAAAATTTGCTGCATAATTATTTGTTTATTTTTTTGTTTTCTGTAGAGTTTCATCATTTTTTTAGATATTTTCATCAAACTTTAACACTCCAAGATCGCAATAAATTCCCCAGATGTCCATGAACTGTTATATTTGCCATAGAAGAAAACAATGAACTCATTTCTTGGAATGAAATGGACAAAAATCTTCCAAAATATGTCTGCTTTGAAGAACATGATAAAACCAAGGCCATACAAGAATTATTTTTTGAGTTTGATGAAAGTTGTTGCATCAGATATGAAACAAGAGGTCAGTAAGTATAACAACAAATTCAGATGAAGGTGTTTCTAAAGAATCCAGAGAATTATTGGGTTTCTTTATATCAAATTGAATTGTCACTTTCTGAGTCTGCAGAGAATTATGAAACCACTTTTTATATTGAAGAGAATTATCACTACTTTTTCTCGGTACTATAAAATAATATATAGTAGCATTTATTTAGTGTTTATGCTTGGAATTATATCATTCTCAAATATTTACCTCATAGGGCAAAGTAAGATTCAAGCCTTATTTATAGAAACTTAGGAGCACATTTATGCAAATGATAATATTAACTTTCTGCTGTATTGTTGTGTTCTATGACATGAGTGGTAGTCAAATTTTTGCCTGTCTCTTAGTTCACTGTACACTTTATATCTCTTCCAATTGGAGTAGATAGACTAAACTATCGCCCGGTTCACACTCTACCCTCGTCTATTGAACAGGTGAAGAGGCTCATCCCTTGTTCCCTGTTTAGAATGTAGTTTCCGCTTTTCTCTTTCCCAATCCCTTACGTAGCCCCCTGCACATCAGTGGCATTACTGCCTTGCTTGGGGTGACATGATTAACAAAAAAAAACAACTTAACATGTTGAGATACTTGCAATCCTATTTACCAATCCAATACACTTCTAAATTATAAATAACATATCCTAAAAGTGCACCATTAATTTTTTTTTTCATGCTTATGAAGCAGAGAGCAGACTGGCAATATACTGTCATGGACAACAAATGGAATGATTTGGTTTTTTTTATGGTTTATCAGCCTTTGTGGACTATTTAAAGCTGAAACATTTTTGGATATAATAACAATTCATTCTTTTCCCAGCTTGAGTCAGACAGTCAGATGGGAGCAGCTAGATGACATACTAAAATGTAAAAGAAGAAACTTCAACCATGACCCGAACGTAAGGTCGCATTGCACATTGTTCTCTTTCTCTGATGCTGATTCCTTTTACTTCTTCTTCTCCATTCAAAGATATTCCTACCAAACAAACTATCATACATACATACGTATGCATTAACTCTTTCTAACAAATTACTACTACGAACATTTCTTCAACTCTTGATACCTTAACTCATTACTTGTTTCTCATTGAACATCAACTCCTACAATTTATGTTATTCATTTCTTTTAATAAATTTCTATTTTATCATGAAAAATGTCTGTTTTTATTCTTCCACAATCCCACACAAATCCAACTGACTATAATCATTCTGACACCAACCTTCTGATAATTCTGGATAAAATCTGTAAACTGTAGGGAGCTCGGTTACATATGACACAAGGTCAAATCAAATAAGCATTAACCATCTCCCTATAGCCACAACAACACCTGCACACCCATGATAGGTGGGAAGAGCATTTGATAAAATATCATTAGATCTATCTATTGCCCAGTTCACACTCCACCCATGTCTATTGAACAGGTTAAGAGGCTCATCCCTTGTTCCCTGTTTAGGATGTGGTTTCCAGCTTTCTCTTTTCCAATCTTTTCACTATTACGTAGCCCCCTGTGCATCAGTGGCATTACCGCCTTGCACGGGGTGATACAATTAAAAAAAAAAAATATTAAAAGTAAAAAGCAATAAAATGTTAAGAAAAATGTTATGGTCTGAAATCTACCTGGAGATTTTACCAATATTTTGGTCTTTGCTTGAAATCTCATTTCGCCAATGAAGTGTCAGTTTTAAATTTTAAGGATTCAAAATCAATATTTATAAAATCATGCTTCCCCAGCAGTATTTGTGATTCACCACCTTCTCTCAAATTTTTCATTAGGTTAAGCAAAAGAACCAAAGAAAAGAATTACTCTATTGAAATATTTACTAATTTAAAAAATACATAAACAAATAATTACTGTACACAATATCTGCTTTTCTATACATCTTTGTAAACGTCTTCTTCATAAAATATTAACCATTGAGTTTGGAGCTATAATTAAAATAATTTTTGGAAGCAATTACCATACATCTTTTGCACATTCTTATGCAAATTTGGTTCATTGAGCTGCATTGTTTTATTTTCTTCTTGGAATAAGGTAAAGATTTAGTTTATTTTGGGAAAAAATCTCCCTTATCTCAATAATGTTATTATAGCCATGCAAAGCAATTACATTTCTTCGATATTATCCAATCTAATATCAAGATCCAGGGGAAATAAGATGGATTTATATTTTAAATCGTATAAATTGTCCAATAAAAGCTGATTAAACATGTCCCATAATGTTTTCTAAAACCTTTTATAGAGTGCACTTGGAATAATGTAGAATAAACGAATCCAGAGATCTTTAAATATTTCAGCCTAAGCATTGTCAATAAAAACTTCTTTTTCTGTATTCAGTGTTCCTTCATGATGTGGGTGATTATGGCTCTCCATGACTTTCTGTCCTTTGTAAATCTTTTCTTTTTGCTAGATCTCCTAATCTTTTACACAAATTTATAAGGTAGATTATGCACGGCTTTTCTCTGACCCTCTTGCCTTTAACGTTTCTTATAAAAATTTCTTAGTTGTTAATTTAAATTTTCCGAGCTGTCTTTCTTTATTATATGCCATAAACATATCAACTCTCTCTTTCTGATATTAAGTATAAATGTTCATTTTGTTTCCCTTTTCCTTAAAATTTTGTCATTGCTCATGTGTTCTGTCCATAGATTTCTTTACATCTTTTGATATAACTGTTATGGTGAAACACACCTATTCTATAGTGAATAGACTTTCCCACCAAATTTATGTTAGAGTAGTAAGAGGAATGGGGTTCCGTTGATGTTGGATGATTGTAGTTGACAGTTCGTCAAATATGAAAGTGGTCAGCGGCCTGGCAAGATTACACTGCGTGATACATATTATATCAAGTACTTAACGTTTTGTATGTTGAACCTATTAAACCTGACTTTAGCACAAATACTAGGCTCCACTATGAAAATCACTCCATAGCAATAACAACGTTTCTGTTTCCTCATGTCCCTTCTTCATCTATGAGGAGATTGTCCGGCATTCACTGCCATAACAGAGGACTAATATTAAAGTTCAGTACTCTTTTCTTTGTTTAATTTTCTTAAATTTTATACTTTGCTTAGCTTTTGGAAAGTGTCATCCCCTGTTAAAACATTTTAGAGATAATTAAATTTTTGCACTTGTTTAATTTTGGTATCTCCACTAGTCAAAAAATGTATAAAAATAAAAGTATCATGTGTCCAGAACATAAGTTTTATGCTTTTTCATTGTTGTAGATTATAAATTATAATTATAAGAAAAGATTGATTTATTAATTTTTTTAATATGTAATAATTATACATAATCCATAAATTTCATTATAATTATTAATTGCCTATTTTATAATTAGACATGAAATAATAATAATAAAATATTTTTATCTATGATCATCATAAATTATACACTTATGAATATTATTATAATATAATATAACAGCAAAATGTTCAATATGTACTGTTAGGACACTCAGTAAAAAAAATGTTTACAGTATTTTTTTATTATTTGGTCAATTTGCTATGTGCCCATCATATGAGCAGTCAAAATGACTTGCCAATATGGCATAAAGAATTTTAGAATGTGCTTGAGACAGGGAATGCATCCAAGGAATTGTCTCTGGTTCAGCGAAGTAAATAAGATTCTTCCTCTTGCTTAGTGAGGAGGGAAAATCTGACACTGGTTTCTGGTTGAGCTGCAGACATATGCAGGTAATCTGAGCACCTGTCAATTCTGCCAAAAGTTTTGATGCCCTGAAAGTGAAGCAGTCAAAAGAGAGTGTTCAGTAATCAGGTGACCATTTTAGACAAGCTCTTCCCTTGATACAGGTTTCATTTTTCTTGGGTTGATGGCAATTTGCTATAGGGTTGGATAGGTGGGGAGGACTCTACTGGCTGGCATTGAACACAACATATCTAAGTAAATGCTAAAGTTGTTTATACTTGAGCCAAAAAAGCATATTTTTGTTCAATCTCATTGCCAAATCTGATGTTTCATAAAATATTCATTAACAAGGTATCATAAAGTTGCTTCTAGAAGGAAAGGTTTTATAATTTTCTGCTTGTATTAATGGTCATCAAACAGAGAATCTAAGAAAAATTAGCTTATCATATTAAAAAGAAAAAAAATTAGTTTAAAAAAAATTTTTTTAAATTTTTCATGTCAGTTTCTAATGTGTGGATTTATCATTATTTACATTTGTACTAATGTCCATGGATGCACGTTGTGGTGCAGTGGATATCGGCTCGGAACAAGCAACTGGGGAGCCAAGTTCGAATTCCAGTTGAATCCATTGTATTCACTTACGCGCAAATACCCTTGGGAAAGGTATTAATCTGTCTCTTCCTTCCAGTTATGGGTTAAATAGCAGGACAGATTGGGTTCTATAGCCTTGGTCGGCAACCAGTCTACCGCAGAAAGCAATGGCAACCTACTGCGGGATAATCATCTTCCCAGTCAGTCATGTCTCTTTCGAGACATGACCACCCAAGCGTGTATCATGTATGGCACTTAACTGATTGACTAATCTTTGTTGTTATTATCACAATGTTTTGGTCATTGTTCTTCCAGTCGTCTTCAGATATTTGCTATTCCAGGTAAACTTCCATCAGTATATCCCATCACATCTGTACTTATTTGAGAAATTTCCATCTGAATTTCTTGGATGAGGAATAATCATTATTTGTTACAATAGCCTACGTATTGCAATAATCAAAGGCCACAGGGTACAATGGCTGAAACATTGAGATAATAACAACAAAAATGAGGACAATAGTGCAGATAAAATAAATATTTTTAGTTTTATAATTACATGTTTGTGTAATAAATTACTTACCTGTTTCTGAGGGAGATACTAAAATCAAACTGATCATCATTGATGAATGGAAGTGCAAGCTTTTATTTGTGCTTTCATATTGACTAAAATCAACACTTATTAAATTAAAAGGATGTTAAATCACATTTAAAATCTGATTGGTTATAAATAATATTAAATAGGCTGAGTAAGATACACATTACTCATATTCAAGGGAAAATATGACAGTCAAAAAAACTGTCTCAATCCAAAGGAAATACAACCACTCGTCACTTAATTGAGTTCTATTCCAACAAACTGGTTGCTAAATGAACTAAACACTGAGAAGTTGTATCTGACCACTATTTCAGATATATAATTCTGCACTTCTGCCAATTAGATTTAACTATGACCAATTACTCTACAACCATGAAAGTATTTATGGAGAAGGCACAAAAAGTAATATTGCAGCAATGGGAAAGTGACAGAAACCAACATGCCATATCAGGACCAAAAAATTGCAGATTCTTTTTTGGATTTTATCAAGAAAGGATGAAAAAAAAACAAAAAAGGAATAATATTTCACTTCTAAGTGCTTATACAGTACAATAGTGTACTGAACAGAAATAATAAAAAATAAATTTCAAAATTAAATTTATATTTGATTTCTGTATCCCTGGTTACCTTCCCCTCTTTATGAAGGATTCTAATGTCTATATGAATGGGATTGACATTTATGTCAGAGAAAAACTCCTGCTAGCTCGGGTGATTTCTCTTGAATCTCCTGACCATTCCTACATGTGTCTCTGTCTCTCCCAACTAAGCACAGATAGCTCCCCTTTATCTCCTAACTCTTCCATACTTGACATCATCTTGAACAATATAGATAAGGCCATTTCTTCTCATCTGTTTTCTCATATATTCACGTTTGGAGACTTTAATGCCCACCACGCCAAGTGGTTGAAAAACTCTGTGATTGATCTTGATGGTATTCATACAATGAACTTTTCAATCATTCAATTCCTTACACAAGTAGTGGATTTCCCTATGCATTTCTCCAATAACCTTAATGGAAATGACTCACTGCTACATCACTGTTTCACTCCTATTCCTGACTCTTGCCATATCATGCAGCTTTACCCTCTTGGCAACTCTGATCATACTGTGTTTTCTGGGAAAATCTCCTTCTACTCCTCCTCCCTCTAGGAACTTCCAACTAGCAGAATATCTACTGCTACCAAAGAGCTGACTGGGAGTTGTTCCATGATTTCCTGTGAGACATTGCTTGGAACAAAGTTTTTCGTCTTCCCGTAGAAGACTGTGCATCCGAGGTCTCCTCTTGGGTTAAAGCTAGCATAAATGCTTTCATCCCAGCCAGGAAGTTATGACTTAAGCCTCATTCTTCCCCCTGGTTTTGCTCTGCTTGCTCAGCCACTATTGCTCACAGGAATCACTTCTTCCAACTTTATCGGAACTATGTGTCAGACCATAATAGATGCCTTATTACCTCTGCTTGTAATGAGTGCAAGAGGATCCTAAATGATGCTAAGCTGTTGTTTATTGAAAGAATGAAGCAGTGTATAGCATCCCAAAAGTTTGGCTCCAAAGACTACTGACAGCTGTGTAAAAATGTCTTAAACAACAGCAAGCCCTCAATCAACACTTTAATCAATAAATTTCAGATACTCACCTCTTCAGTGTATAAGGCCGAATGCTTTGCTTGCAGATTCCCCACAAACTCAACATATGACTTTTCTGGGGTATTCGCATATGCTTTTCCACCTAGAACTGAGGCTCAAATTGCTGGTCTCTAACATAATTTCCAAGCTTGACACCAGGTGGTGAGTGGAGGTGATGGAATACCAACCATTGTCCTGAAGAAATGTACCCCTGAACTGTCATCTCCAAACTCTGCAACTACTATCTCTCTGCTTCCTGCTTTCCTGCCTGCTGGGAGTTCTTTGTGGTTCCTGTATTTAAGTACTCTGGAGAACCCTCAGACCCCTCTATCTATCACCCTAACAGCCTTCTACAGATTTTTGGCAAAGTGCTTGAGGCTATTATCAATGCTGAAGTGGTTCAACAACTCACAGCCCATGGCCTCTTCTCCAATAAACAGTCTGGTTTCTGCTTCACTAGGTCTACTGCTGATATGCTAATGACCATCACAGTGTATATATACCAGGCTCTCGATAAGAATGGCCAAGTGAGTGCTGTTGCCCTAGATGTCTCCAAAACATTTGACAGAGTCTAGCATGCTGGCCTTCTATGCAAGCTACAGAGCAATAGTATAACTGGATGCTTGTTTTATCTAATTCAGTCATTCCTTTCAAATTGCATAATGAAGGCAGTATTGAATGGGCATGCTTTCAGATACTATCATACAAACACGGGTGTCCCTCAAGGCTCTATCCTAAATCCTATACTTTTTCTGATCTTCAACAACAATCTCCCTGATGTAATCATATCCCAACTAGGTATCTACTCTGATGACACCACCATTTACTCCCACCTTGTTAAGAAATCTGCCCAGGCTGATAAAGCTAATCTCATTGCCAATTTTAAAAAGAACCTCCAATCTGTGGTGGACTGGGGTAAGAAATGGCTTGTAAATTTTAATGCTTCCAGAATGAAGAAGCTATCCCTTAACCACCATAGAGAATACTTCATACCCACCATCAGCATGGATCAGTCTAGTCTCCCTGAAAGCAAAACACTGCACCTTCTTGGCCTAACTCAATCACCCAACCTCAAGTAAAATGACTATATTGAATCCATAGCTAAATCTGTTGCTAGGAAGATTGGTTCACTGTGTAGGGCCAGGAATCTTTTCTAGTCTGAATCCATCTTGAACACGTATAAACCTATCATCTACCCATGCATTGAATACTGCTGTCACATTTGCTTGGGTGCTTCTGCTATTCATCTGGGTTTTCTTCACAAAATCCAGCAGAAAATCTGCAATGTAATTGACCCTGACCTGGCAGCTAAACTCCAGTCAGTTTCACGCCAATGTAATGTGGCTTCCCTCTATCTCTTCTATAAATACTTTCATGGCTTCTGCTTCAATGAGCTTAACTCCTTGGTGCCGCCTCTGCATGAATTTACCTGAATTACTATACTAGCAACTAGGTCCCACCCATTTACAGTAAAACCAATCAAATGTAACTGCAACTTCTACTCTAACAGCTTCTTTTCTTTCACTTCCCACCCATGGAATTCCCTTCCATACACTTGCTTCCCTGACAGCTACAATCTCCAAGAATCTAAATGCAAGGTCAATTGCCATCTCTTATATCCTTGACTTGCATCTTTTCCCTGACAACCCATATATCCTGTTCTTCTCCCTTTCTCCTCTACTCTCATGCAGCTCTCTTCACACCAGTGTTCTCATTCTTCTGTTACACATTCTCTTACACCTCCGGTAATTTGTTCTTCTTTTTCATCACTCTATTTTTATGTAACCCCCTACACGCCAGTGGCAGTATTGCTTTGCTTGGGGTGAAATAATTATTAAAAAAAAAATTCTTTATCTTACCTTGGTTGGCATACTAAAATTCAGTACAAGTAAAAGTTTGTTTATTTTTATCTTTATTTATTCATTTAATATATTTTGAAGAAAAATATGACAATTGCTATCCAAGTTTTTGATTGGTTACATTTTATTTTTTATGTTTTGAGATTTTATAGCCAGTCAAAAATTGGATGGGATCATTAAACAGCTAAATCCTAAAGTGAGGATTGACTGCATTATTATTTTGTAAGGAATGAAAAATTACAAAAGCACTGGGAAAAAGAAAAAGATCTTTCAGTTGCCAGTATTCAAGAAAATAATTTGAATCTTTGCTGATTTAATATTCATTACTTCAATAGTTTTATTAAAATATCCAGGTATAATTAACAAATCCCTTGCATGCATGAACCATAAAAAATTTAATTTCTTCTCTTGCTTTAACATAAAGCAAATGTGCACATGAAATATTAAATGTATTACTTAATTCAGGTTTTTAAAATTAATACAGTGTATTAATAAAGAAGATGCTATTTTAATAAAGTTATCTCATTAGAATTCTCACTTTTTTGTTTTTAAACTAAAATCTGATGCTATCAATTTTGAAGATGGCATATGTTGAAATTAACAAAAGACAGTTGATGGACTTTTGAATGAATCCTCATGGACAACATAAAAATTCAATTATGAATGTAAAATAAAGAAATATTAAATTTTTGGCAGTGAATGTTGGACAATCTATTCACAAATGAAGAAAGGCTTTAGGCAACAGAAATGTGGTTCTACAGAAGGATGCTGAGAATACTGTGAACTGAATGTATGACTAACAAGGAAAATGGAAACAAAAAGGATACTAAGAATTAAACTCAGAAAGAGACTGTTGCAATTTCTAAAACACAATGAGGAAAAAGGGCTTAGAGAATCTGACACACACATGACATTATGAAAGCAAAAAGGAACAGAGGAAAACAGTGAGTAATCTACCTAATGATCTTGTATCAATGAATGACAGAACAGAAATGGGGAGAAATAATAAAAAGACAAACCTTGCTAAGAGATACAAAGAATAGGAAATTTTAGGAAGCCATGATCATGTATGCATAAAAGAGTCAGAGTACAAAAACGAAGAAAAACATTATTATGAATAATTATAAAATTCAGTTATTTATATTTGTTTATTACCACTGATTGTTTTCATTTGCTTTAATTCTGTAAAAATATACAAAAACATATTTGGCAATACAGGTAATATGTTGCACTGGCATTGAATACAGAAATGAAGACATCTTGAAAAAGTAACTTTTTGGTCTGTAAACAAATGTGCGGATCATGTATAGACAGCTCTTAATTAATAAAAACAGAAATCAAAGTTTATGATGTTATGTTAGACAAAAGATTTCTTCAACTATTTCTTGTAAAAGTCTACATCAGAACTCCCTATATATATATATATATATATATATATATATATATATACTAGCAGTATAGCCTGGCGTTGGTCGGGTGTAATGAAAACTTTAAACCTAATCCATGGTCCTGGAGATCAGACTCAGCCTAAAGAATACTTGAAATAATAAAATAATTGCGACAATTTACCAATCGCACATTTTATATATATATATATATATATATATATATATATATATATATATATATATATACTAGCAGTTTAACCCGGCGTTGGTCAGGTGTGATGAAAGCTTTAAAATTAATCCATGGTCCTGCAGCTCAGACTCTTTGGAGGTTGGCACGAAAGACTAAAAAGTTTCCAGTTAAAGCGAAACCGTAGACTGAAAGAAAAATGAATGGATGTAAGTCAAATTTTGATTTCCTGGTATCGATCTATACATATATATACTATATATATTATCGATTTTCTGCACTATTTTAAGAACTGCAACCTTGAAACTTCTGAATATCGTTTCTTATGTCTTTGCCTCTGAGTGTATCAAATTTGATTAAAATCGAACCACTCCTTCTATAACCAGATTTTTTCGATAATCGATTTTCGATATTTATCGGGGGTACCTCAACACAAAACCTAGCTAAGAACACTCGCAAATGCTTATAGTACAACTATGTAAATTTTCAAGAAAATTTGTTCACCTGTTTCGGAGTCTATAGGTAATGGACACACAAAGTTCCATTTATAAATAAGTTAATATATATATATATATAATAATAATAATAAAATCGACTCTGTACGTATTCAAATCTTAAAATGTTACACAAGTAATTTTTAAAGACCACGAATAACCAGCAGAATCTAACTCCGTTATTGTCCTCGGCTATAAAGCTTTGGACAAAGAGGGGAAAAAAAAAGAAAGCTGCGTAGCACCGACAATACATACAGTTCTTCACAGCAAAGAAAAAAAAAAACCCTCCAACGGAACGAACCACAAAGAAAGAAAAGTGCTCGATACTAAACTAACCAAAAAGGGTTAACAAAGAGGCAGTCACGCAGAGCAAAAACACACGAAAAAAATCGCAAGATCGCCAAGACCTACCGCGGTTTCGCACAACGGCTCGTCAGGGCAAAGGCAGACCAAGGACTAATCAAATAAATAGACACCTATTAAAGACTAACCCATTTGGGGAAGGGGTTGTTTGAGGAAAAAAAAAAAAAAAAAAAATTGGGGGGGGGGGTTCACATTAAGGTCCGATACACTAATAAGAAACTTTATTTTGTGCATTCTACACTTATTTAATATTTCTGTTCTAGCGTTAATAAGTTTGTTGGCAGGTTCAAATTTAGCTATTGCTAGCTTCTCCTCGTCACATACCCTACAAAATTTATTGTTTTTATTATCGTTAGGGCACTTTTTTATTATTTCCCATTTCAGAATGGGGTCCTTTTTAATTTTGGCTTTTATTTCCCATACATAGGTAGATAATGCTGTGCTATGCTTATATTTCTCGTTTTTGAAAGAAGTTTTATGGTTGTAAAACCTAATTTTAAAATTATCATGTGTGGATCCTATGTATGTCTTGGGGCTTTTGTCATTTTCGTTAACATAAACTTTAACTTTATAAACTACGCTTGCCTGATTGCAATTACCTCTAATCGGGCAGTCCTTTTTAGTTCTACAATTACACTTATGTTTATTAACGTTATTATTACTAGGGGCCTTAATATTATCTTTTAATTTACTTTTGTTGGTATTGTTAATGATTTTACCGATATTAGGTAAAAGCTAAATCATTACACAATCATATATATATATATATATATATATATGATTGTGTAATGATTTAGCTTTTGGTCATAAAAATATTAGACCAGTACACATTTGTATTAAAAGTATTCAATACAATTATATTGTCGAACTGCTACATCACTGTTTCACTCCTATTCCTGACTCTTGCCATATCATGCAGCTTTACCCTCTTGGCAACTCTGATCATACTGTGTTTTCTGGGAAAATCTCCTTCTACTCCTCCTCTTCCCTCTAAGAACTTCCAACTCGCAGAATATCTACTGCTACCAAAGAGCTGACTGGGAGTTGTTCCATGATTTCCTGTGAGACATCTCTTGGAACAAAGTTTTTAGTCTTCTTGTATAAGACTCTGCATCCAAGGTCTCCTCTTGGGTTAAAGCTAGCATCAGTGCTTTCATTCTAGAACTTTTGAATATTATTCATTTGTAAACAAGTTATACGACCTAGGTTTCTACCATGAGTGGTGTCTTCAGGGGATTTGCAATAACTGATTTTGCTGTTTACCATTTTTTTTAAGAACGTTCACCTGACGAGGAATTTTTTGAACGCTCATGTAACGGGGAATTTTTGAACAAGCAATATTTAAAATTACAAGAAATTATAATGTTTTCATCCATGGTTGTATGAAACTAATAGGTATTTTTGATTACACTTAGTTATAATTTCTATTCTTTCATTCAATAATTTATATATATATATATATATATACATACAAGAAAAAAGACAAACTTGTAAAAGCAGAGAGGATAATCCAAATAATTTTTCTAATTAATGTAAAATATTAAAAAATAAAAATAAACAGCTCAATGGATATTATCCAGAGCAATATGTAATATTGAGAGGAAAACTCAACACATAATTAGTGGTTATAAATCCAAAATTTATTTTCTCGTTTTGATAAAGCAGGTTGTAATTTTTACAACTGCTGAAATAAATTCTAGATTTATAACAGTTTAATTATGTGTTGAATTTTCCTCTCAATATTATATATTTTCTAAACATATACTGTTAAATATAAGAGACATTCATTGTCTCTTATATTTAACAGTATATGTTTAGAAAATTATTTGCTGCCTCGATACACTAAATATATAAGTACAACTTTCATGCAAAATGCAATCATCAAATGCTGAATGAAAACTGACCATTGCATTGTGTATGAAACTCAGTGTTGTGCAATGGGCTACTGAAAAAAAATGTATATGTATGTTAGAGAAAGAATAGTTCTTCAAAAGTGTTATATATATATATATATATATATATATATATATATATATATATATATATAGATTTGAGTTGTGATAATGTTTAGCACCAAGATTTTTTATTGTAATGTGCTTAATATCAGGGTAGCGATCGAGTGTTAATAGGATTAATGCAGAGAAGTGTGTCACAAAATTGAGCAGGTTGATGCTGACTTTGAAGTTTCCTGCAGACATCGTTATGATGCTGTCATAACAGTTTCCTCATGAAACTTTAAAGTTGGCATTATAATGCTCAGTTAAGTGACAAATTTCTCTGCATTAACCCTATATATGTTTGTGTGCATGTGTGTATATTTTAGAAAATTGATTAAATCCATCATATTTTTAATTTATTTGCTTGAACATTATTTGAAATGGATGCTGAAAAGTGCATATTTTTCAAACCAGATTTCTTGGATATTCAGGCTGATATTGAACTCACAATTTGGGTTAAGTCAATAAAACTAACCAACATCTATATCCGTATATACAGCAGGGGTGAACAATTAACTTAGAAAGTTAAGTTAAAGGAAGATAATGGCATAGCTACTAGAAGTGGCATCACACATGGAATCAAAATGATATACCTCCGTGATTGAACTAAAGGTTCCAGTTCAAAATTCTTAGCATCTGAAGAAGGCCGGAGTGTGCAACAACCAAAACGTTGTAAATATGGCAATAAAGATGAGAGCAATAGTTCAAACAATGTAAATAATGTAAATTATTATATATTTGTTTAATATATATATATATATATATAAAAGACAATCTGTGAGTCTGTGTGTGACTGTTCCCTATGCATGACTACATTTTTTAAGCTACACCATTCAAACTTTCTAGGGACACATATCTACAAGGAAGCCAGGTCGACACATACGCTTTGAGTTTAAGTTCAGCAATTTTCTCTTTCACACGTTTTGGCCAATGGAGACAATTGTTTACTTTTTCTCTGTAAAACATCTAAGATCTAAGATCTAAGATGGTTGCTAAATTATGTCACAGAAATCAAATCACACATGTCAAACATGACTAAAATATTTTTTCATTAAAAAAAAAAAAAGGGGACCTTTATATTTCATTTTTATTCCAATGTTTTAAAAAATCATTTGGTTAACAAAAAAATGTGAATATGTTTCCCAGTAATTTTGAATCCCCCCACCCCACTTAGAAGGAGACAAAAGTATGACTGGCACTAAAACTACACTTCATACTCTGTTCGAATACTACAGCAACATGCATTCAATGCCTTCTTCTTAAAGCTGAAAATGGTTACTAACAGCCTCAACTCTTCTTTCCAACTTTCAAGAAATGATTTCCATCTACTCACATTGGAATCTTCTCATACTACTAAAATGTTCTGAGTTGCACAGGCAATGCCGGGATATGATGCTAGTATATATATAAAAGGCAACATGTGTGTGTGTGTGTGTGTGTCTGTGTGTCTGTTCTTTATACAAATCAACAATTTTTATCTGATTCTCAACAAACTTCACACAAATATTCTTTAAACTTCCAGTCAGGTCATAGGCTACTTATTTTTTTCCGATTTCCCCCGATATTGAAAATTGATACCCCAATGTTTGATCAGGTCTGATTAAGATCAGGATTTCAGCCCTTTTATCATGGTTCTTGCTGCAGTATTTGCTCTAACTTATTCAAATTATAGTTTTTAGTTTCAATCATTAGTAGATCTTCTAAGACAATTTATTTTCCCTGATATTAGAAATTGATACCACTGATATTCTATCGAATCTGATCAAAAACCAATATTCAGCCATCAATATCTCCAATTTCACTCCTGATGCATAGGTTAGTTTATCCATGGATGACTTATTTGACTCCAATATTGGAAATTGATACCCCAATATCTTATCAGGTCTGATAAAATCAGGTTTTCAGCCCTTTTATTTTAGTTTTTGCTATGGGTTTTGCTCTATGTAGGCATAATTGTATTTCTTAGTCTCAGCCATGATACCATCTACTTAGAGGACTTATTTAACCTTCAAAATTCAGTTTGCAACAGAAAACTTCCTTGACATCGATACCAGAAATCAAAATTTGACTTACATCCATGTAAGCTGTGATGTAAAAGATAAGATCAGGCCTGTTGCTAGTGTGTTTTGAGTGCCAATCGTAGCTTTTAAACCAGCGAACTGTAAGAATTTGCACATCAAAATTACTTCATATCTCTTTCACTGGAGAGGCTCCTCTTAGTGATGGGCCTGGTCTGGCCTTGTCAAGGACATTATCATTTTCAGAGGAGAAAATGGCTTCTCTATGAAAAACTAAAGAATTTATTTATAAGATCTATAAACAAAGCAATCACTCATTTACACAGATCCCAAAGACAAAACTGCAAATAAAGAACAAAATGATTAATTTTAGAAATTCTTCATGATGCAAGAAATCCTAAGTGGTTGGAAAGCCAACTACATAGGGAGAACTACTCAGTGTCTAAATATGAGGACGGCACATACCAAGTAGGATCAGGAATCATACCTTGGCTTTGAAAGAACCTGTCCCAAATACCTATGGTTACTCTATATGGGAGCACTGTATAAATAATATCAAGTGTGCTGCTGAGTTCAGAGTGGACTGGTTCACAGTTGTGTCTTGGTCACACTATGTATTTTACTTGACAGTGCTGAAGGCTCTGTATATCAGGTCCTGCAAACCTTCTCACTGTAAACAGCATGAATGTTTGCAGGGACTTGCTATCATTAGCCTCTGGTATTTCTCTTTCATACTATTAATTTTTCCCCCCTTTCAATCCTTCTTAGATTTATTTTATTCCAATTCTTTATCTCCTGATCAGTCCTGAAGAGTGAGAGGGGAAACCAGTTGCTTTATTATTAAAAATGTCTAATTGTATACTTTCATAGCTATATTAATATACACAGTATCTAACATGCCTGAAAGGTAGAATATGCATATTTATTAAAATAAATGTATATATATAGGCAGCATATTTTCTTTTAAGCATGTTTGATTAAATAATTTAGACATATTATGTCTATTTAATCCTCTGATAGTCATGAATAAGTTTCCTCATATGGTGATTAAAAATGGCAAGAAAAATGCTGTAGGTATTTTCATTCGTTTTACTTTTATTTTCCAAAGTACTTTCAATCTAATCCAAGACCATCTTCAGGGGCTTAATTCTTAAGACATAATTAATGTAGTTTGTCATTATGAATATTTTGTGTTTTAAACATTGAACTTACATGTAAGAATGCAACATTTTTATAACTTTTTATAAAATTATACTTTACATGTTAAACTATTGTGTTGTTCTTTCAAAAATTACAACTTAGGTAATTTAAAGACATACTGTTATAAGCATTTTAGAATATTGTTATTATACTCATAAATACTTTTGTTTAGTGTCAGTTTTAAGTTTTTAATAAAGACAGCTTCATGAATTTGAAGTTTTCATTTATTTTTTTTTTTGGTGAGGTATGCATGTATTGTCAGCTACTATTTCCCTAGATCTTGCATGTTATCAGGAATATTAATTTAAGTGCAATCGATTATGAGTCGGACATACATAATGTAAGCCTTCTTGATAGCATTGTTTTTTTAGACATCCAAACTCCCAAATAATGTTTTTTTTTTTTTTTTGCAAAATGCTAGTTTGTGGAGAGAAGTTATTTATTATTAAAACTGACAATTGCACAATATAATTTTTAAAATCTGTATTGTGCTCTTATATATATGCTCATTACTCACAACAGTTAAATCAAAAGATATTCGTAACAGACAGCAATTCATAATGAACAACTATATTAATTATGTCTTAAAAATTAAGTCCTGGAAGATGGTCTTGAATAAGATTGAAAGTATTAAAGAAAATAAAACTAATGAAAATACCTACAGTGCTTTTCTTGCTGTTTTTAATCACCATACCAGGAAACTTATTCGAGACTATGAGAGCTTTAAAATAAAAATAAATAGGCACAATATAATATGTAACTCACAAAACTAATTTAATAGCTAAAGCCATTATTTTTCTCTGCAGACATACATTCTCTAAGTTTGTCCAAACTCAGATGTAAGATAATTTTATTTAGAATCAGAAAGGAACTAGACAGTTTCTAAAACACAATAAGTAGAGTTTGAAAATTTGACACTTGCAAAGCATTTCAGGCAAGAGAGACAAAGAGAAACAGTGAACAACCAAACAAGCTTGTATAAATCTAAACTTATTTATAAATGGAACTTTGTGTGTGTGTGTGTGAGTGTATGTGTCTGTCCGTTACCTATAGACTCTGAAACAGCTGAACCGATTTTCTTGAAAATTTACACAATTGTACTATAAGCGTCTGTGAGTGTTCTTAGCTAGGTTTTGTGTCGAGGTACCCTCAATAAATATTGAAAATCAATAATCGAAAAAATCGGTTTATAAAAGGAGTGGTCCGATTTTATTCAAATTTGATACACTCATAGACAAAGACATAAGAAAGGATATTCAGAGGTTTTAAGGTTGCAGTTCTTACAATAATGCAAAAAATTGATAATATATACATATACATATATATATATATATATATATATATATATATATAAATAAAAGGCAAGATGTTTGTATGTGTGTCTGTTTGTCTGTCTGTATGTCCTTTATACAAATCCATAATTTTTATCCGATTCTCACCAAAATTCACACAAATATTCTTTAGGCTGAGTCTGAGCTCCAGGACTATGGATTAGTTTTAAAGCTTTTATTACACCCGAGCAATGTCAGGCTATACTGCCAGTAGATGATATAACAGGGAATGGCTGAGACAGTAAAAATACAAACTGAAAGCTACAAAGGATAGAAAGTTGTAGAGAACCATAAACCTTATGAGGTCTTGATTATTTATGCAGAAACTTGCAGTTTAAAAGGAAAACAATGGTGTCTCTCCCGCTCAGCACCATAATGTTGACCCAGCTTTTCTTTAAACAAAAATTGCATCGAAATTATTTGCTGACAAAATGTGGCAACATAAATTTTGTGATAGGAATCATTGCGCTGGTATGTAGAGTAAATATTCATGGTAGATAAAATGTTGAATGAGAAATATTAAAAACAGAGATGATGGAAGGAGAAAAAGAAATAAGAATGAAAAATGGCAAAAGATAAGAAGGCTTTGGAAAACAAAGTCAAGATACAGAATAATGGAAGGAAAAAGATAAAACACAATAAAGTATACAAAAGTAAAAAGACAAAGAAGAGATAAGGAAAATGCAGTGAAATATGATTAAAATAGAGGAAATCAAGAAAATAATGAAGAAGGAAGAATAGAAGAAAATAGAAAACATATTGCATTTAATAAATACATAAAAAGAAAAGCATTAAAAACAGAATAAAGAAAATGAAGATATGTATACGGTACATTTAGGCAGCATGAATTCATCCAAACAAGTATAGTTGACGTCAACCGACAAGGTCTATGTCCAATTTTTGGAGAAAAAATACATTGGCATCAAAATGGTGGATAAAGTATACAAAGTTCAAGTTTTGTTTTATAAAAGCTGTGCTGTTTTGTAAAAGACACGAGAACAAGGAATGCAATATTTATGTTCAGAACGTTATCACAAAGAGCAACACAAATGCAGAAGGATGTGTACCTGTGTTTTATAGACTATACAAAGATATTCGGCAAAGTATTCTACAAAGACTTGTTAGAGATACTTGGCAACCTTGACATATTTGGGAAAGACATTAGAATAATCAAGAACCTATACTGGTAGCAAATCACCTGCATACAAACAGGAAATAAATTCAGTTGATATAGAAATAGAAAGGGGCGCAGGAAAAAAATGTGTTTTCTCATTGGATCTATTTAACCTGTACAGAAAAACAATCTGAGAGAGCTAGAAGTCCTGTCAGAATTTGTTATTTGCGGCCACAATCTTAACCATATAAGATTTGTAGATGCCACAGTGCTGATAGCAAACATGGTAAAAACACTACAAGAACTCCTACAAAAGGTAGCAACAAAAAGGCAGAAGAAAAATCTGAACATAAACTTCAAGAAAAACTGAATGCATGGTCATCAGCAAAACAAGGAGCCCAAAATGCCAATTACAGTTCAGGATACTAAAATCAAACAGATGCAGAAATTTAAATACATAGGAAGTCTTCTTTCAGAAGATAGAATGTGTGACACTGAGATGGAAGGTGTAATTGGATGGCCGAAGATACATTCCAAAAGCTAAGCAGAGTATTAAGAGACAGAAAAATTTTCTTAGAAACAAAGAAAAAGTACTGTACTGTACTGTTATGTAATATCTGCCATTCAATATAGCAGTGAATGTTAGAAACTCTCATCAAAGCTGAAGGAAAGACTTGCAGCAACTGAAATGTGGTTCTACAGAAAGATGATGAGGATACCATAAAATTAACATGTGAGCAGTGACAAGGTTTTGGAGAGGATAAAAACAAAGAGGAAACTTATACTTAATGTCAGGAAAAGACAGTTGAAGTTTATGGGACATTTAATGAGGAAGAAGGGCTTGGAAAATCTGATACTCACAGGACACCTAGAGGGAAAGAGAGACAGGAGAAAGCGATGCATGATGTACTTGAGCAAGTCAATGGCAGAGTAGGGTTTCAGAGAAATACCAAGAAAAAAGGTGGTAAGTGCTACAAATGAAAGGGAAATGTAGAGGACCATAATTGTCTACATCCTGAAGGGACACAATAAATTAAAGAAGAAGAAGATATTCAAAGTGGCATCATATGTTAAAATGTTACACACAAAAAACATCAAATGTTCATACATATAATGCAGCTTGAAGGTTTACGAGCACACTCCTGCAGACAGGGACTTTGTTATTGTGATTTTTTTTTAAATAAGTCTATTAAATGTGCATCCAAAGACCAATTTGTAAACTTGACTTTCTAAATAATGAACACAATAAAAAATATTTGAATTATTTAAATAAAGTGATTTGTTTCACTAAATCTGAAAATTTGACATGTAAAATAGAATTTGAACACTTTTATTTGGTATCATGTGGTTACTCCTTTTGCAGCAATCTCTTTTAGCAAATGTCTTCTATAAAAACTGACCTATCTGTCACATCTGATATTGGGTATTTTTGCTCATTAATTCTTGCAAAAATCAGCCAAATCCATATTATGAATCCTTTTTTTTTTTTAAGCCAAGGAAAATATTTTATTTCAGGAAAATAGATTTCTCAAATCCAGTAGTTGTTATGGGAGCTTCCTATATATATATATATATAATTTCTTCATTTGTAACGAGTTATTACTTGACCTAGGTTTCTACCATGTCGTGTCTTCAGGCTATTTGCAATAACAGATTTTACTGTTTACATTTTTTTTTTTTTTAAGAACACTCATGTAATGGTGATTTTTTTTAATACTTATGTAGCGGGAAAGTTTTGAACGTGCAATTTTTTAAATTACGAGAAATTATGAGGTTTTTCACCATAGTTGTATGAACCTAATAAGTATTTTTTGGTATGGTTACACTTAATCATAATTTCTGTTCTTTCATTTAATAATTAATTTTTGTTTCGAAATAGCATAATCGCTAACTTTTCTTCCTGGCACAGTCTACATATTTTGCCACCTTTGTAAGGCTTGGCTGTTTTTATTATACTCCACATTATGTCTGGGTCTTTTCCATATTTTAATTTCAATTTTCACATATGGCTAGCCAATTTTGTACAATTGTTTCAGTTTACTATTTTAAATGTAGACTTGTGATTGAACCATCTGGTCTTAAAGGTGTCTTTGGTTGATCCCAAATATATTTTGTTTTGACGATTTAAGTCATGTATTTTTGCTTTGTAAATGATTTCTTTTGTATTACAATGTCCTTGAAGTGGGCATTTATCTTTGTCCCTGCAGTTGCATTCTTTATTAGTGATCTTGTTTTGTACAATGCTATTTAAATTTCTGGCATATTGTTTTTTTATGAAACTTTCTAAATTACGAGTACAGCTCTAACTTAGCTTGATTGTATTATATTCAGAAGTTCTACAATATAATTGTATTGAACACTTTTTAATACAAATGTGAACTGGTCTAATTTTATTATGACCAAAAACTAAGTAATTAAACACTCAATCAATCAATCAATATATATATATATATGGTGGTCTAAATGTAGGTGAACAGAACATGATAAGATTTATTTTGAGATTACATATACAATTATTACTGTAACAATTAAATTTTATTGTTTACAATAATACAAAAGCACTTAAGTTTTATCAACGCGGGTACTCAAACTCTTATCCATCACAATTTATTCAGCTTTGAAATCTACCCTTTACACTTCAATAAAAATTTCTGCACTAGCCTCTGTGTATTTATTTCTTGAAATGCATCTCTTATGTAATTTTTCAAATCACTCAGACGTCTTGGCTTTCAATTATAAACTTTTTCTTAAGTATTCCCCAAAAGAAGAAATCCATTAAAGTCAGGTGAATGCACTGAACCCCTTTGGCTAATCCATTTCTCAGGAAATGTTTCATCAAGATACTCCTGAACTGCTCTTGAATAATGTAGAGGGTTTACAGTTTTTACATTATTCAGACTATTGTCCTCATCTTTGTTGCCATTTGTACAATGCTTCGGCCATTGTACACTCCAGCCTTCTTCAGGTGCTAAGAATTTCGAATTAAAACCTTTATTACAATCACTGGTGTATATGAACTCCATTCCTTGTGGAAAGCCTCGATTGGAAGTCATGAGTTATCTCCCTCTAACCCTACGAGTTCACCACTGTAGTAGATTGGTATTAGACTCACAACTCTAAGAGTCAAGTCAGGAACTAATCAACACCTATATCCACTGTTGTGCAAAACGGCAACAAAAATGAGGACAATAGTCCGAATAATGTAAATACTGTAAATACTACCATGTTTCAGAAATATAGACAAATACTCATGTAGAGGGTTACATTAAACACCATTGTAATAATATGCGCAAACCTATTCCACCTCCTGTCCACCTTCTTTTGAACAACCCTGTACATATTTTCATATAAAATATCTGTTAAACGCTATAGAGCTGCATCATCAGTGAGTTTTTAGTTGAGGTTCATTGAGGGTTTTGAGTGTTTCAACACCATACACCACTCTGCAGTGACCCACCTGACACTGATCAGATATTGACTTGTGTAGCATCTGTCAGCTACAATTTTCATGATTTTTTTATATACACACTACTGGCCATAATTATTAGGCTACCCCAGTGTTTGAAAAAAATTATGTATTTCATACTATTTTTAGTATTTATTGCCAAGTGAATAATTATAAATTAAAATAAAATAGTTCTTTTGTTAATATTGCGTGGTAACATGTGCATCAAAAAAATTTCTAAATATTTATTAATTATCTATATTGCTGTTTCATCAATGAAAAAATGAAGAAAATTTAGGGTGATTCAGTTAAGATCATCTTTGCTTCCTCACCTTGTAAAATTTTGCAAAGTAATAACAAAAGAACAGTTCTATTTTCATTTGGCAATAAATACTAAAAATAGTATGAAATACTTCATTTCTTTTAAGAAAACTGGGGTGACCTAATAATTATGGCCGGTAATGTATATTTATGAAGTGGTTGATTTTGAATGAGTGTTTTTGGTAGGAAGATTTTTAAGTATTCATTAATAGGAAGGATGGAATATTACTTGACAAATATTATGAAAAAAAATTAACCAATAGTACAATTGATAAAAAATAAAGCAGGAAAAACAAGTCAAAACACATAAAAAACTCTTTACTCACAGTGTTTTAGTAAAATGATTATTTTAATAATTCTATACCACCCCACTAAAGATCAAGAATGTAATATATTTCAATTTACATCAATGTCTTGACTCCCTATAAACCCAACTTTTTGAAGTGCATCTTTTCAAATAAAAGCTAGAAACTATTTTATTGATTTATTCTTACTACAGAAAAGTCTAAAAGCAAAGAATATCAATTCTGTGAAAAGGCAAATATTAATATTTTAAATATATATCTTAGAAAATTCTCTACAAGTTGTACAAAAATTATGCATACTAACTTATAGACATTAACAAAAAGTATCAAAATCGGTACTTGGAAAGAGAAAGTGAAGTAGAAAGAAGTAAAAAAAAGAGGAAATAATTTTTAATGAAAAGAAATTATTGTCAGGTGTTCATCCTCAAGATAATGACTTCCAGTGACATACTTATATCAAAACTATTTAAGAAAAACGAAGGGAAAATATACAAAATTGTAAAACATATTCTATAAAATTTAATAATAGAAGTTACAACCAAATAAATATATCATGTGAGTATGAATTATAAAAATGTCACAAAATAGTAGGAATTATAGTGATGAAATAATGGATTCCCTATAGATTATGCTTATCCAGACAAATAAATATCAATGTTGTCAGTTATACAAAGCACTAGTTTTGTAACACTATATATATATATATATATATATATATATAGGAAAAACTACTAAAGAGTAAGTTTAAAAATGTATTTTTTTGACAGTATTTGTTTCTTTCTATTATTATATTTTATATTTCAGACCGTCCTCGGTCCTTCATCAGAAACAAATGATTTTAAAATTTAAATTAGAAATGTATTTCACAAGAGCGTCCGTGAAATACGTTTCTAATTTAAATTTTAAAATCATTTGTTTCTGATGAAGGACCGAGGACGGTCTGAAATATAAAATATAATAATAGAAAGAAACAAATACTGTCAAAAAAAATACATTTTTAAACTTACAACTTTTTAGTAGTTTTTCCTATACATATTAAGACAGTATCCATGGATCATCACTATGTTTTATATATATATATATATATATATATATATATATATATATATATATATATATAAATACTAGCTGTATAGCCTGGTGTTGCTTGGGCTTTTTAGTGGTTATGTTGAAATAGTAAGGTCAAGTGCTTATTCAAAAAGTTCCAGTATGAGGTTTCCATGTTGTGTAAGTTAAAAAAAATGCAAAGCAAGTATTTGTTTTCATTGCATTTGTAAAATAGGATTCATGCTTGGTCAATTTTGCCAATAAATGCCAATGATGTATGTACAATTGGAAAAACAGAGGGTGGATGAGTGTTAAGGGAGCCTGTGATGTAATGTGATGATGTCATGGTGCAGAAGAAGCAAATGCATTGTCCCTGCAATGTTAGAGGGGTTGGCACTTTATAGAAAATGTGAAATTGTTATGGCATATGATCAGGTAGAAGTTACAAAAAAGACCTGATCTTTATTGAGAAATAAACGATAGCAAATGCAGCATTTTCCATTAATTTTTGCTGCACTCTGTATGTCAATTGAAATTTTTGTTCGCATATTAAGGCATCACATCTTGATCTACCAGTGACTTGATTTTTGTTGAGTTTATGCGAAGTGTTTTGGAGAAACACATAAAAATGCACCTAAGAGCACTTGAAATTATGTTTGTCATTGATTTTTGATGAACAATGCATATTCATTTGAAAAATTTTTGTGTACATTGAAGGTTTGAACCTTGGTCTACAAGTTACCTGATTTTGGTTGAATTCACATAAGGTGTCTTGGAGAAGAAAAGTTCATAAATTGTAAGCACTTTAGTAATTTCTGCCATACCCTGTGAATTTATTAAAAAAATCTTTGTGTACATGAAAGGTTCATGTCATGATTGACAAGTGACCCAATTTTAGTTGAACTGAAGCAAGGGTTTTAGAGGAGTAAGGTTTGTTAGAATATAGACAGATAGACATATATATATATATATATATATATATATATATATATAGTCATCCGCAGACAGATCTGTTTCACTGTATTGAAGCTCATCAGTACGGTTAGACTCCGATTGCTTTTAACCCAGGAATAAAACCCGACCGAAGTGGCGTCAGTCGGTGATTCTACCGCTGGGCTATGGGCGCTCAGTAGAAGGTAGACTTTTTAGCATGTATGTTATCATTATACATGCCCAATAGCCAGAGTGTTCTAATTCATGAGTGAATGAGCGATTCAGTAAGAAAAATGTGAGTTTGTGACTCTGGGTTTCATGCTTTTGTGATCGTCATTCAAACTGATTAATTTTTTAAAATATTGGATATATGTAGGGCTGCATATATTGGTGTATTTTTGTGGAATTGGGAGGAAAATTTGTCATCGTGACATCTCTTTTACAAACGCAGACACAGATACACACTTGTACACCCATTGACGTATGCAGAGGCACTTGCCCACCAGGTCTCATGCAAACATATGTTAGCTCTGTCACTGACATTGGGCTTTTTCAAATAAGTACTGCGCATATATAATATATAAATAGTATAATATATATAACAAATTACATATATATATATATATATATATATATACGTACATACACATTTCATATATATATATATGTGTGTGTGTGTGTGTGTGTTAGTATTTTATTATAAGTTTATAATAAAAACATAGTTTACTGCAACTCAAGAGTCATTCTTATTCACATCTTATCATGCAGGAAAATATTTTTTATTGTTAGGAATTATTATTTATAGAAGCTTAAAAAAACAAGGTGGGGGGAGTTTTGGAGGTTTATCTCAGTTAACCAATAGAAAATCAGGTATAAGAGAAATTTGTAAGAGTAAAGGGAGATAGACTGAAAATGACTTAAGATACAGACATTTTTCATGTCAGCGATGAAATGAATTGAGAGATACATTTGTTGCAATTTTGTAAGTCTGAAAAATTAAATTATCAAAAAATGAGAGAATCAATCGATAGATTATAGATGTTTAGTTATATTTGGAAAAATTGACTATATTTGAAGTTTTGTCTTAGACAATGATAGCAAATAGAAGTTACTTTGCGACATTTATTGGCTAAGTTTAGTTTTGAGAAACTGATAATTTGTAATTTTTCTTGTAAACATAGAAAACATGACATATGTCAAGATTTACAAATTCTGTTTTGTTTTTTTTGTTTTTTTTTAATATTTTCCATTTTTATCATTTAGGACACACTCCCTTTTCCCCAAATGATAAGTACTATGTTAGGGCATAAATTTCAAAAATTACTTGAAAAACACTTCTCTAAAAATAACACTCTTTTGACAGAAATACTCTTAAATTAAGCTATAGCTGTAGTGATAGCCTTGAGATTATCAAAAAACAGAATCATAGAATTTTAAACATATATAATATCCTAAACAACATTTAAAAAAAACTAACTATATCCCATTCTTGTAATAAAGTGAGTGAAAAAGAAACCTGATCAAAATTTTCTTGTTGATCTAGTGTGTGATGCAACATTGGGTAATATTTCTAATTTAAAAAATCAGATCCTGAATTCCACCATAGTGTAGGGGAGCAAAGTTCCTAAAACAATTAATAAAAAGAAAAATGCACTACAAATAAAGTAAAAGAAACTTTTGTTTCTTTTCGTAAAAAAAAAAAAGAATTATTTATTTATACAAAAATGTCATTGTCCGTAATACTGTAAAAATGGAAGAAAGAAAGGAACTGGGAATGCGAGAGGGAAAGGAAGGATGATGTGGATGTGTTGTGAGCAAGATGAGAGAAAGAGAGGGTGAAAGAATGTTCACTGATACATGATACTGCCTGTTGTGTGAACTGCTGAATTTTCTGTGTGTGTGTGCTCCAAGCTGTCCATGTCTGTGTTTTTCGAGCTGGCTGCTCTTCCCTCTGGCATTGAAAGTTTCTGCTTTCCTTTTATCTTGACAGTGAGGCTCCAGGAGATCAAAAAATGTGTTTCTTATGTTGAGCCCTGATTGGTTGAAAATTCATATTTTTGACCATGTGGTGTGCTTTCCACTATGTCCGAGCTTTTGGGTGTGCTGTTCTTGTTTTTGACCCCAAAGGGTAGGGTAAGGGATGAATGCTCGTGCAATTGTATTTTTTTGAGATACAGGTGGTGTGAATTAATTTCATTGTGTGTGTGTGTTGAGTTTGGAAAATAAAATAAGAAACAGCACAAAAGTAAGGCTTGAAAAGATGTTGCATCATATCAATAGAAGAACTGAATTCACAAAATGTTACAATAGCAATTTATATTATTTAAGTTTATATCTTTTGTTATTGATGCTTTTAATTGTGATCAAGTTTAAAAGATTAAGTTACTATTTCAGTAAACAACAAAAAATTATACTTACAGTGTTGTTTTATGCTTTTTTTGTTTATTCAAATTTTTAAATTGTATAGAACATAATTAAAACTTGCACAGAGAAATATGATCAGAATTTTAAAAATCTATGTCAAATGCACCAAAATCATTTCCTTTTGCACTGTTGAAAGGATATTGAAATGTCTTAATTAACTGTATTATGAACAAGACTTTCTTGCAGCTGCCATTAATAACTCGAGAGTGGTGTCTTCTTGTTGCCATTCTTGATTAATTTGCAATCAAGGGCTTTGGAATCTAGATATATAATCAGCTGATGACAGATCATTGTCAGGCCTATGAAGTACATACATCATAGCTTTTCAAAAATAGAGAAATTTCAAAGCTGGGCCTCTTTTGTTAGAATAGTATAGTTTTAAATAAGTAGAGCAGAGAAATTGATAAAACCAGTAGACTTAGAATATATGCATGGAATCTTCAGAGTTTGCAAGACAATTTCATGTTGCAAATTAGACTCTTATAAGAAGAAAATAATTTTCAAGCCTTGACTGTAATGCATCCAGAAATTGTAGATGCTGAAAAGCTGGAGCCAAATTCAACTAAAAACAATTGAAGAAGATGATAAGCCTCAAATTTCAGTGCAAAATTTTAAAGATATTTTCTGGCTTTTCTGTGATTTGATACTGTTACCCTATTATTTTATCTAGCACTTTAAACTTAAGAACAAGGTGCCATGCTAAGTAGCAATTTTAAACGTCTGTTCAGCATGTTATTTAAAAGGAATTAACTATCCGGAAATGGAAGCTACTGACTATACATAACTGCTGCTTTGAAAAGAATTGCTGGATCATTTCAAATTCTATCAATGTGAAGAAAGGAAAAGTGATATTTCTTCATTCACCAATTGATTTAATACTTACAAAATCAGCTACACATCAAGATAATAAACTATAGACAAATGAGAATGGTTATTAAATTTGCAACGACTTTTCTTTTTAAGATCAAAATAATTAAAAAAATTGAGAAAACTTGATCAACTATTAAAATAACTCCTTAACCGACAACAAATTCAGCAATACTCTAATGTATAAACATACAGAATTGGATGTAAAGATAAAAACTGCAAAATTATTTTTTTCAGTTCGAAAAGGAATTATAAAATCTTCTAAAAAGAAAAAGTAAACAATTTGATGAATAAGGGTACAGTGACTCCAGACCAAAAAATTAAAAGACAAGAAGCAAAAACAAACTCATAAAAATGAAAGGGAATAAAAGAAGAACTGATTAAAGATTAATGTGATCCTAAAGAATTAAGAATTACTGAAACACAAGTGGTTCATTCTTGAGCCATTTACCCGAATCCTCACCTGATTAATAAGATTAATTTTGTCTGAAACTGCTTGCTTGAGCTGTTGTTAAATTTTTCATAAAAATGAACATTACCAGAAAAGTTTTCCCTTCGCTTGATTTGAAAATAAAGCTTGTATTAGTCTCATTTATTAGAAAAGCAATGACTAAGAAAATCTTTATCAAAAAAGGAAATGCTTGTTTTGTTTATTGTTTGTAAAAAATGTATTTTTTAAATCCTATTTTCAATTTCAAATTTTTATTAAGATCATTTAAAGATATTAAGCTATTGTAATTATTGTGTTGTGTTGCTTCACTTTGGTATAATTAGAAGATAACACAAACTTGAATTAATGATATTTATTTTTGGTATAAAACTTTAGGTTTTTACATCAAGTTACAACCTTTAAATTTTGTGTGGATACAGGAGCAGACTAGCTAAATTCTCTTCACTGTGGGATGCTAGTAGTAAGCGAGCCTATCCCTTCTGGACTCTAGTGGTCAAATGACTAGCGTCTTCCCCTTTTCAAATCTCCTACACAAAACTACTGCCCTTAACTCCTCCTGCTTACTCCTACTCCTACCAAAAGAAACGGTTCCTTATTTTGCCGCCCAATTTTGAATTCTTGGTGTCAGTGTGTCTATCTTTTTCTATTTTTAGAACACTCACCATTTTATAAACCATGACAATTGTTTTGAAATTATTTACTTTGATTCAAATTTCTAACTTGCATCAATGAAATGGGCATAATGGAGAATCTGTAATGTGATCGATCCCAACTCAGCAGCTCAAATACAGTCACTTTCTCACTGGCACAATGTGGCTTCCGTGTGTCGCTTCTACAAATACTTTCATGGCTTCTGCTCTGATGAACTTAGCTCACTGGTACCCAACCATACATGAATTTGCTCAAGCCACAATATTAGCATCTAGGTCCTACCCTTTTACTGTGAAACCAATAAATTGTAAATGCAAATTCTACTCCAGCAGCTTCTTCTCTCACACTTCCCACCTGTAGAATTCTCTTCTGTTTACTTGCTTTCCCGACAGCTACAATCTTCAAGAATTTT
>JBBBDQ010028677.1:167500-182694 GCA_037127315.1 Ascarosepion bandense | reverse complement strand
TATATATAAACAGCACGGATTAGTATAATAATCTTAGAAGAATATTACGTCTATCGACATAATTCCTTGAATAGCAGTGTCTTTGTATTTGAATCTGAGAAGATAAGCCATACCCAACGCAAAACAATGACCACCAGAAAAAAGTGAAAAACGAGACAAATCCGAAGACATCTCAGATTATAGAATAATATGTTTGAGTCGAGGCCCCAAATCAAACACATCAAAATAAGAAATATTAGTAACGATCATTTACCTTTTAACGCACGCCCACAGAACAAAAATGCGAATAAAACTCATGACCAAATTCCCTTTTGTGAACTTAAAATAGAGATTTAAGTCAAGACCAACAAATAAAAGAGAATGCTCATACAGAGCATTTAAACACCCTGTAAACTATTTCTGCTATCAGATATGCAACGGATATTGAAAGCCACTTGTCGAAGTGTTAACATTTGGCTTATGTCCAGAACGCAACAGAGCGCAATCTTCTCAGAAACAGACATGGTCGAATTACAAGTTCTTTGGTCTGCACTGTCGATGCCCTTAATTCTGTCTTGATTGGATGATCGACTACTTAATCTGATTGCTTCCTAATAGCTGTACTTGTTTAGTTTCGCTGGGAAATCTTTAGAGCGAAAATGATACGCTTTGAAACTACAGTCTATGTCGATGACAAGGCGTCAGCACCGTTGATTGCTGACGAGATTTAAGGTTGAAAGATTTGACAAATGAATATCACTGGTCTTATTAGGCTATGTCGATGAGAACGAAGAAGATAAAGCTAAACTTAATCGATGTCAGTATTTTGAAGCGATCGACTTACAGAATTTTGTTGCTATACGATGGAGATTTTTTGTAACTGATTCACAATTTTCACAAATATACACAACGTTCGCACACACAACTACATAAATATATAGCTTCATAGTTTTAAAACCCTAATTATATTATTGAGCATGACGGTTGTGTTTTAAAACTACTTAAACAACCTTCAGTAATGTTTAAATGTGTTTTTCTATCTATTAATTGTGCGTTGTGGAGCAGTGGATATCGAGTCGGAACGACAAGTTGGGGTGCCGAGTTCGAATTCCAGTTGAATTCATTGCATTCACTTACGAGCAAATACGCTTGGGAAAGATATTAATCCGTCTCTTCCATCCAGTTATGGGTTAAATAATAGGACAGATCGGGTTCTGTAGCCTTGGCTGGCAACCAGTCTACCGCAGAAAGCAATGATCACTTATTGCGGGATAATCGTCTGCCCAGTTAGTCGTGTCTTTTCCAGACATGATCGCCCAAGCGTATAGCACTTCACTGACTGACTGGGGTTAAATGATTAAAAAAAAACTTAGTTGTAGCGTTCAGCGAGAATCGAACTCTCTCGGTTAGCTAATTGCCATACGGGATTCACACTTGGGCAAACATTTCTTTTCAAGACATGACTGACTAGGCAAAAAATTTTCCCACATTAGGTTGCCATTATTTTCTGCGGTAGACCAAGGCTATAGAACGCAATCTGTCCTGCTATTCAACTCATAACTGGAGGCAGGGCCGTAGCTGATGCTAAAAATATCACCGGACATAGAGAAAATTGCCCGGATTTATTAGCTGAAAATGTGATAATGTCATCAGCGTCATCCGTTTCCAGAAACTATGATTTTTGCGGATTTTTTCGGCTATTTCAATGGAAATTAGGCACAGAACGTGAACGAAAACAGGAAATCGGGTTCGGACTTTTTAAGTATAGCCAGTCTTTTCTCCCAAATTTAATAAATAAACAGATTTTAACTGCGTTCATTCGGATGTTTTCTTCGTTTTTCTTTCTTTCTTTCTTTCTTTCTTTCTTTCTTTCTTTCTTTCTTCGTGAGTTGTTTAGTTTGATTTCTGAGGAAGACATTTTTTATTGCCCGGATTTTCACTATGATTGCACGGATCGGCCCGGGCCCGTGCCCGGTGTGCCCGGTAGTCAGATACGGCCATGGCTGGAGGGAGAAGAGATAGATTAATTCCTTTCCCGTGGGAATTTGTGCGTAAATGAATGAAAAAAATTGGAATTCGGCTCTCCGAGTTCTCATTCCGAGCCGATATCCATTACACCCCAACGCACATGATCTAGCGACAACAAACATACACTATTTACATTATTCGGACTATTGTCCTCATCTTGGTAGCCATTTGTACGAAATTTCGATCGTTGTACGCTCTGGCCTTCTTCAGGTGCTAGGAATTTCGAAGCAAGACCTTTATTACGATCACTGGGGTATCTCATTCTCATTCCTTGCGCAAAGACTTTTTGGTAGCCATGGGCTATCTCCCTCTAAGTTACTTGTTCGCCACTGCTGTGACCTGGTATTGAACTCACAACTCTTAGGGTCTAACCAACGTCTGAATCCACATCGCCCAGTAGACCAAGATGAGGACAATAGTCCGAATAATGCAAATAGTGTAAATACTGCCTCATCTCAGAAATATTGTTAATCATTACGCCACGTCGAATTGCCCAAAATATAGGGATTTTCTAGGCGTAGCAAAATCCCGAAAGTATGAGCACCCAGTGAGGATCGAACTCACTCCACAGTCGCAATTGATTTGACGGAGCATGCTTGCTAATTATTACATTACGTCGAAGTGCCGCTACTGTTCGGCATGTGGATTGTGGAGTAATAAATAGCTGCTCGGATTAAGGAATTGGAGAGCCGTGTGGTGTTCATTGCATTCACTTATGAGATTATACTCTTAGGGAATGTATGGAACCATCTTTTTTATCCGCACTTATGGGTAAATAGCAAGTCAGACTGAATACTATAGCCTTGCGTGGCAGTCGGACGATGGGAAAGAAAAACTGAATACAAAACTACAGTTGTACGGACAGAGGGCAACCCACAGCATACTCTGTGGTTTTCGGCTGTTGGTGAAGATGGAGAGGAGATGAGCGCCGTCAATCCTCTGAAAGTTTATTGAAAGTACGAGAAGGACGAAGAATCGAAGTTCCTTCTGCCCTCAGATCCCCCCCACTCGAGGGACGACTGAAGTAATCGAGAGATGGATGATGATAATGATGACAGTGAGTGCAGGACATTTTCTTCTTCGTCGTCTTCTATGTGCCTTGTTCTTTCAGGACGTAGGCGATCATGGCTTTCCACGTCTCCCTATCCCTGGTGGCTCTTAACACGCTTTCTCCTGTTACACCATGCAACCCTCGTTTCATCATCCACCTGATTATGTCCTTCAAATATGTTATCCGTTGCTTTCCCCTGTCTCTTTTTCCCTCTATCTGGCCATGTTATTATCAGGTTCTCCAAGCCCACTTTCCTCATTGCATGTCCCAGGAACTTCAGCTGTCTCTCCCTGATACTCAGTATTAATTTTCTTTTTGTTTCCAACTTTTCCAAAATCTCATCATTGCTCACATGCTCGATCCATGATATTCGCAGCATCCTTCTGTAGAACCACATTTAAGTTGCTTCAAGTTTTTCCTTCATCTTTGATGATATTGTCCAGTATTTACTGCCATATTTAAGAACTAACATCACATAGCGATCCAGTACTCTCTTCTTTGTTTCTAGCGAAATTGTCCTGTTTCTTAATACTCTACTCAGCTCCCGGAATGCATCCTAGTGCTTTTGGATCTCAGGAATGTAAATGTATAGAAACTGCTGTGACCACAAAGTGAGGGGTCAGTTTATATATCGATTGTAATATGGAACTGATCCCCCACTTTATATCCAGTATGCTTCTGTAGCTGTATGTTTCAGCTGCTTCTAGTTTTTCCTTCATCTTTGATGATATTGTCCAACATTTACTGCCATATTGAAGAACTGACATCACATAGCAATCCAGTACTCTCTTCTTTGTTTCTAGCGAAATTGTCCCGTTTTTTTAATAATTTACTCAAATTCTGGAATTCTTCCTTCGCCATGCCAATTCGTCTAACAGATGAAAAAGAGACTCGAAGCAATCTGCTTCTCAGGACGCATGCTACGAACGCCATCAGTAGAACTTGTAAGCGAGGGGAAAGTTATAAAAAATGGGAACAAGCAAGAAACTTAATATCAGAAAATGAGTTGAAATTTCTGGCGCCCAGTAAACATGTATAATAGTGAAATATGCACACCCGCAATGGAAATAGCACATTAAACAAAAGAAAGAAAAACAAATGTCTCTACAGAAAAAGAAATAGTTTGGATGAAAAACCAATTTCAACGTTGAAATTATATTTTTTTAATAAAAATATGAATATGCGTGTATGTGTCTATGGACGTACATTTCTCTGTTCAAATATATCGCTCTATAAAATCTGTTGCCAAGATGGACATAAAGCTCTCTTCCAATCAGCGTTTACTTCTTTCACCCAGACATTTTTCTGACAGCTGAGATCAATGTTCAAGTTAACAGGGTCACGCTATTTTGTTCACCTTTCCTCATATCATCTCTAATATGCGACATAAAAATACCGAGAAAGGATATTATATTGGAAGAACTCGTGTTTTTTATGGCACACATTCAAGATTTTAAGATATTTTTATTGTTGCTATTACAAAGGGTCACGGTCACATTCGACTCGAAAAAGATTTACTTTAATGAAAAACGAAATACTCACCCCCCGTTTCAGCCAGTGGCTGTAAAACGAAGATAATATTGGTTACACTATCAGCAGCCAACTCCTGTAAGGCAAAAATATTTCCACGGTGTGTATCAGTCAGTCAAGTGCCAAATGTGATACACGCGTGGGCGATCATGTCTCGAAAGACACTTGACTAACTGGGCAGAGCATTATCCCGCAATAGTTTGCCATTGTTTCTTTCTCTGGTAGACTGGTTGCCAACCAGGGCTATAGAACCCAATCTGTCCTATTTTATAACCCATAACTGGAGGGAAGAGACGGATTAATACCTTTCCCAAGGGTTTTTGCGCGTTAAGTGAAAACAAGGGATTCAACTGGAATTCGAACTCGGCTGTTCAATTTGTCGTTCCGAGCCGATATCCACTGCACCACAACGCACATTTTTACAGTGTGTAAATATTAAATATAAACCAAATATATAGATTTAACATCTATTTCAGTTCATAGAAAGATTAGAATTGAACAAACAGCGGAATACGTAAGAGGGATGTGCATATCCATTTTTTATGGAATCAAAAATACATTCAGTTTATTATTTTTATTTAATTTTCAACATTAAATAATATCTTTTTGGTTTTGTATGATTACAAACTAACTTTCAACAAATGCCTCCAAGAACTTTTCAGCATTAAATCCTTTGAATAATTTCTTTTGGCTTTGTATGATTACAACTGACTTTCAACAAATGCCTCCCAGAACTTTTCATCTTTCTCAGCTAATAACTGGTCTTTTATAGTCTTTTAAATTGTGGATTTTTTTTCTTAAAGACGATTCTGTAAAAACTGAAATAAATAATATTCTGATGTTGCAGTAGCTGCAAAGGAGAGCCGATGAATGACAATTTCTGCATGGAAACTTGATTTAAATTGCAGTTAAATCATTCATTTTAAGTTTAGCGTTATCATTTTTTACAATGATACAATTACTTTTAAATAATTCTGGATATTTTTGTTAATTTTTGCATTCAGTTGGCGTAATTTGAAAACAATCGCTTGGTATTTTGGAAGTATCTCATAATAAGAGACATTTCCAACCTTAAAATATACAGAGCATCATGTTCGAATGAAATAAGCCTTTGATATACTTCTTATTCATGTGCCGTGCTCTTTCAGGACGTCGGCGATCACTGACGTCCACTTGACCTTGTCCCTTGTCGCTGTTAATATTTTTCCACTTGGCATCTCTCCTAAACCCCGCATCGCCATCCATTTACTAAAGCCCATCAAATATGTTGCGCATTGCTTTACCCTGTCTCTTTTTTCCTCTACATGTCCTGTGAGTATTAGTTGCCCTAAACCCTCTTTCCTTGTTATGTGTCCCAGAAACCTCAGGTGTCTCTTCCTGATGCTAAGTATGAGTTTTCATCTCGTTTTCATCTTTTCCAGCAAGTTGTCGTTGCTCACATGTTCTGTCCATTGCATCCTCAGCATCCTTCTGTAGAACTGCATTTCTGTTGCTTTGAGCCTCTCTTTCATCCTTGAAGAGATCTTCCAACATACGCTGCCATATAGAAAGACAAATATCACATAGCAGTCCAGCACTCTTTTCTTTGTTACAATGAGTACTCTGCTTAGCTTTTCAAATGCGTCCATGGTCATGCCGATGGATCTTTGGATCTCGATGTTTAATTTGACTTACGCCATCACCTCTTGAGTTTAAAACTATTTTTCATCGCTCCTCAAAATTTGTTATAAAAATCGCAGGCAGAAAATCTTTTTATTTTAGCTTTTTATTTTTTTCACTTGACGCCATACAACATAGCAATACCATAATCACTCTGACAAAAATTATTTTTAAATGATGATTAGAATATATTAAGCATGATGCCTGTCTTACGTGTCATATAATACTGATTATTACTCTTAATTAATGTCTTGTTTTAAGTGCAATTAATTTCAACTGACATACTCGGACGTCCAGTAAAAAAAAATCACCAGCATGATACTTTGCAAACCACATTTGAGAATATATACAGTACTTTCTCCATTCACAATTATTTTTTTTTTGCATTTGACTTACATTTTTACTGTTTTTAAATTAAAAAATCTAAGATGTTATTTTCTTTCCCCTTCTGTTATTGAGGTGCTAATTGCTTGGTTAAAGCCGATAATATAATTAGCGAGTAGTTTGACACTGGCGAAAATTTAAATAGGCGAGGTGTGAACAAACCAAACCTTTGATATGACTTCAAACACTTTTCTCTTGTTACTTATTTTTCTTTATTTTATATCAAAAAAGATTTCTTATAGGCTCACGATTTGTTTTTTTCTTTCTTTTCTTAGGCTCAACAGGTAACTCATGGGAAATCAATGTTTTCATTGGTCCAAAGAAAATTTCACACAGACTCGCGAATTTCTTTCAGTTTTTCTTCTCCCCTTCGCCCGAATTTGAAGAATGTGGGTAAAGAGAGTTATTAATATTTTGTACCAAACATAAGATCAGTAAGCAAATATATGCTAACTTCGACGAAATTTTAAAAATTCAGGCTACAAAAGCTTCCACAATCAATATGAAATTGACATTAATCAACGAGGAAATAACTCATATCTTCCTTAATCTGACATTAAAAAATTTTTAAAAAATTCTTAAATGAAATGATTTAAAACTAAACACTCGTGTCAGTCAGTTAAGAGCCATATGTAATACACGCTTTCGAGTCATGACTGGCCGGGCAGAAAATATTTCTACAGTAGGTTGCTATTACTTTCTGTGGTAGACTGGTTGTCAACTAAGGTTATAGAACCCAATCTGTTTTGGTATTTAACCCATAACTGGAGGGAGAAGAGATTGGATAATACCTTTATAAGGGTATTTTCGGGTTATTGAAAGCAGCGAATTTAACTTTAATTCGAACTCGGCTCTCCAATTTCTCGTTCCGAGCCAATATCCACTGTATTACAATGCACATCCAAAAATGCTCTTGATATCATCTAAAATGATTACTGTCTGAATTTCCCGGATGATAAGTTTGTGGGATAGGAAATTAAGAATTAAAATCAATCTTCTTCACTTTTACAAAAATTCACAATGATGTGTGAAATCCTGGTTTTCCCCAAATAGAAAAAGGATTGACCATGTGCTTCAAAAAAGTTGAAACCGGATTTCGCATGTAGATGTTAAACTGGTTTTCTGACCAATGAAAGCCAGCTGCAAGACTAAAGGGACTTCGCCATCCAGTGCGAAATTCTAAAGAACTATATAAATAATTCCAATCAGCCTCAATCAGACAGGGGATGGAAGCAGCAGAGACTACATTAAAATGTGACGGGAGAAGTTTCAAGCTAACACGGACATTCGTCGTCTTTCTCTTTTCTTCTCATGTTCTGATTCATTTTACTTCTACATCCAAAGGCATTCCTATCAAACAAACGCTCATATATACATACGCACGTACGCATAAACTCTTATCAACCAACTGCTACAACGAACATTTTCTACACTCTTGATACCCTTAACTTTCTCACTGAACATTAATTTCTACCAATTCTTTTTACTATTTCCTTTTAACAAATTTTTTATTTTAACATGAAAAATGTATATTTTTATAATTACACTATTCCACACTAATCCACGCATTTCAACCTTCTGATTCCAACCTGATGATAATCTTCTAATAATTCTGGATAAAACTTGTAAGCTGTAGAAAGTTCGGTTATGTATGACACAAGGCCGAATTAAATATTGTCCTCGTCTTTGTTATTCATAATAACCACAAAGTTTAAGAAAATAGCATGTAAATGAAAAAATGATTACCTCATATTTTACTAATTTCTATACTCGTATGCCATCGATTTTGTTTGAGGACTGAGCACCTATTTTACGCCGGACAAAAATACGAACAAGAATTTGAACTGTACACGATTACCAAACTAATTCGCCGGAAGACCACAGGTAACGTTGCTTGTAGTGCAAAGTTTATATAAGTTTTTGACACTCGAAAATGATGTACATACTAGAAATACTAGAGATGCCCAATTATTTGGTTAGAAGTGTATTTTGTTATAATTGTTATAACGTTACCTCTGTTTGTCTGTCAAAATGGATAATCTAGTACGATTACGAAACCGGTGATGCCAGAAAACTGGTGACGTTTCTAAACTATTTTAGAACATTGCATAACCTCACTTTCATTTCTAAGGAAGTAAAGCTTTGTAAGGATAAGAAATTAAGAACTAAAAGCATTGTGGAAAAACCTAACTAAGAAAAATTCACAAGAAAGTGCGAAAAGCAAATCCTGAATCCTGATTGGATTAAAAACAGAAAATTCATAATGACGTTATTTCACATCTAAAAGCGAGAATGCTCGCTGAAGCCGGTCACATGACTAGATTTAATTACTTAAAAACATTCTGTGACCGGTCAACAGAGTCAGATGGGAGCCGCGAGACGTGAGAATAAATAAAATGTAACTTCAACTTCAAATCGACCCGGGGATAAGGTCAGGTCACACCTTGTTCTCTTTCTCCTTATTTCTCGTCTACTAATTATTTCTATTTCTTCGTCTCCATCCAAAGACATTCTTAATGAATACATACTTATATACATACCTACTCTTTCAACAATTACTACTACGAACATTTTCTACAATTTGATACCCATAATTTTATCATTGAACATGAACTCTACCCTTAACTTCTTAATAATGTTTCTAATTACACATTAGCTTCTACAACTTGTGTTATTCTTTCCTTTTAATAAATTTTTATTTTAAAATGCAAAATGTAATATTTTATTATTCCACTATTCTACACTAATTCACACATTCCAACCAGCTTCAACATTCTGATGATTATAACTCTGCATAAAACTTGTAAGCTGTAGGGAGTTCGGTTTTGTCTGACACTAGGCCGAATCAAACAAACATTAACCAACCCCCTACGGCTTCAGCTTCAGCTGGTGTAAGCAAATGCTGTTAGGTTTTGAATTTAAGTCCTGTTTATTACTTTCTCAAATAAAATCTTAGAATATTTATATTCGTAACTTTAACAAGTAAGAACTTCCTTGACAGTAAGAATGGATCGGGAAAGTATTTGCGTCTTGTACGTTGTTTATCAAATAAGCGAGTTTTAAATCTTAAATGCTGTACTTTGAACGTTTTGTTCACTGGTTGGAACAAGTGGTTTTGAGCCAAACTGTGTTATGTTCCATTTCAAATACTAATGGTGTTAGTAATACAAGGAAATGTTTGGCATTCACTGCACGAATAGCCATGGCTGCTTTCAGTGGAAATTTATAAAAATCTTTCTCTTAAAATAATCGCTCAAGAAAACAGGTTTTTCAAGTCCACTAGCTGTTATCGCTCTTTCCATTACTGGTGAGGGCTTTAATTTCTAACCTTTTAATTGAAGTAGTGTAAAATGTTAACATCATGATTATGTCATTATTTTCTCTTCGAGTTACATTACTATCCGTTTTAGTTGTTCCAGCTGTTGGTAGTCCTCAAGTGACGTTGTTTTTTGTTATTTGATACAGTTATGATTCTGTAACGCCAGTTTATAATATTCAAAGAAGAATTATCTTTGCCAAGACTCTCAGATTTCATTCAAAAGCCTTTTGCTCACCATTAATCCTAAGAAGCGGTTGTATACAGCTGACAGTTTAAATATTTCTAAACGGGTTTGGTGCCATACTTGATAGCCATATAACAGTATGGATCTAACGAGGCTATTTACAAAAATGACCAGAGTTTTCAGGTTGATCTTTTGATTTCGTAGCAATTTGTGGTGTTGTGCGAAACTACATCTGGCACAGATCTGCTCTCTGTTCAATTTCATTTTCTCCTATACTGAATTTGTCATAACTGATGCATATGCCATATAAACAAATCGTTGTTGTTGCTTGTACTTTGTTTGCTGTAGAGTAATGGCGAGTCGACATCTGCTATCCAGATGTTCAACTTATTTTAAACCTGGAAGTAAATGACCAAAACGAGGCTCACACAGAATTAGATGACATGAATGAATGAGTTTGATAAACAAACTTCTTCAAATGCCTGAAAATATCTTTTCGCAATCACCCACGCCCAATTCTCCCTCCACTCTCTCTTATCTCTCATTCCCTTTCCTTCTACCATCCTTTCTCTCTCTCTCTCTCTCTCTCTCTCTCTTTCTTTTTATCTACTCTCTCTTCCTGCTCTCTTACTTTCTTTCTCAATTCTTTCTGCTCTTTCTCTCTTTTCTCTCTTGCTATCTCAACTCTCACTCTCTGCTGTCTCTGCTCTCTTCGCTCTCTACACACTTTCTTTCCTTATACTATCATTTTTCCCTCTCTATTTTGCTCTATTTATGCTCTCTCTCTCTCTCTTCTTTTCTCTTTCTCGTTTCTCGTTTAACCTTCCTTTCTTTCTGCTCTATCTCTCTTTCTTTCTCATTGCTCTGTTTTTCTCTGCTCTCCTGCTTTCTCCTTGTTCTCTCTTTCCTCTCTCTCTCTCCCATTCTCTTTTCGCCCTCTCTCTTTCTAGCCTTACTTCCTATTTATCTACTATCTCTCTCTCTCTCTTCTCTTGCTCTCACAATTCACTCTGCTGTCTTGCTATCTCTATCTCTTTTCATCTCTACTCTTTCACTTCCCTTATACTTTCATTTTCTCTGTCTCTCTATAATCTTCCTTTCTCTCTCTCTCTCTCTAGTTGTTTCTTTCTCTTTTAATCCTATTTTCTCTCTCTCTTTAGTTGTTTCTTTCTCTTTTAATCCCCATTTTCTCTAATTGTTTCTCTTTTAATCCCCATTTTCTCTCTCTCTCTCTCTCTCTCTTTAGTTGCTTCTTTCTCTTTTAATCCCCATTTTCTCTCTCTCTCTTTCGTTGTTTCTTTCTCTTTTAATCCCCATTTTCTCTCTCTCTCTCTTTAGTTGCTTCTTTCTCTTTTAATCCCCATTTTCTCTCTCTCTTTCGTTGTTTCTTTCTCTTTTAATCTCCATTTTCTCTCTCTCTCTCTTTAGTTGTTTCTTTTTCTTTTAATCCCCATTTTCTCTCTCTCTCTCTTTAGTTGTTTCTTTCTCTTTTAATCCCCCTCTCTCTCTCTCGCTCTCTAGTTGTTTATTTCTCTTTTAATCCCCATTTTTTTCTCTCTCTCTCTTTCTCTCTCTCTAGCTTTCTGTACTCTGTTTTCTCTCTTTTCTTTCTCACTGCTCTTTTTATTTCTATCTACTCTTGTTATTTCCTTGCTCTCTTTCTCTATTCCCTTTCTCTCCCTCACTCTCTCTGTCTCTCTCTCTCTTTGTGCTTAATCCCCAGCGAATACTCGTTTTGCTTTTGATATTGAGATGTTAAATCGAGCGGTCACTTTTGCCACTTAATTACAGAAACATGGTTGCCGGTCGTGGACAGCAGGTGAATGAGTAAGTTAGGGAATACTTCAAATTTTTACATTTTCCGATCATTTTTATTTTACTTATTTTTCCGTACTCTTCACACACTTTTGTCTTCCTTTTGCCCGTGCCCCGCTTACATCATCATCATCCTCATCAATATCCCGTTCCTTGCAAGCAGCTGCATCATTAAGTTGTAACACCAACAGAAGAGCAGGAAAATTACCTTCCCCCACCATCGCCATATAGTGTTTGCTATTCAACCGGAAATGACGAAAGAATGAATACCAGCAGTTAACTGCAGGAAAGCAGCGGGGAAATGTTCCTTTGGTCTTCATTTTTCATTTCGTTCTTACATTTTATTCTCTTAGATTCCCGCTAGATGAAGGTAAGATTTGTTGGGATTTGGAAATTGGTGTTTAGACCGAAGCTGTAACATCAACTAAATCCTTCTATCAGACCGGAAATAGGTTTATTCTCAGAAGTGCAACCTCTGATTTGTACCGTCGATTTTTATGCAGGGGGTGGTGGACATCTCGTAATGTAGCATTTTATAGTTGTCTAAACCTCAGGAGGATATAGATACGGGAAGCCATATTGACTGAAGCTTTGATTCATATACTTAAACTCCTGAATACCGAATGGAATAGGCCTGACCACAGCCGGTAAACAAATTTCATATGCGACATGATCGATACAGTCAGTCAATCAGTCAGTCTCAGTCTTTCTGTCTCTCTCTTAATTTTTGTACATGTCTACTTTAAAAAAAACAAAACAATCTGATTAACTTTCACTGTCAAGCTGAAAGACATGGCAGCTGAAAAAGTTCACTGCAATTCGGAGGAGAATTGTGATTTGATAAGCGTATATTAGGCCGAAAGTATCGTGCACCCGGTGACGACAGAACTCACTTCTTTCTTCTTTTCTGTCCTGTTTTACTTAAGAACGTAGGCGATCATGACCCTCCTCATCATTCTGCTCTTTGTAACTCTTAATATCGTTTGTCTTGGTATTGTCCCGAACCCTGTTCCGCCATCCAATTTGCTTAAGCTTATCAAATATGTCATGCACTGTATTCCCTGTCTCTCTCTCCCTGTATCAGCCCTGTCAATATCAGATTCTCCAAGCACTCCTTTCTCGTTACCTGTCCCAGAAACTTCAGCTGTATCTTCTTGATGATAAGTATAAGTTTCCTTTTCATTTCCATTCTAACCAAAATCTAGTCGTTGCTCACATGTTCGGTCCATTTATCCTCAGTATCTTTCTGTAGAATAATATTTCTGCTGCTTTGAGTCTTTCCTTTATCTTTGAGAAGACTGTCAAGCATTTGCTGCCATACTCAGTCGTGACAGATCTAGCGAGACTAGCTTGGTAACCATTACTTCACGTCAAAGTTCCCCTGTCCTTGGAGATAAACGACATTTATCACGAACACAATTATTTTTATATAAACAAAATATTTTTTATATTTTTCTATCCATGAATTCAAGCACACGTTGGAAAATCTCCAAGCGCTGTCTGACGATGGATAAATTCTGCAATTTCAAAGGTCGGTTTTAAGTTAGCCAAATTCTAGCCTGAATTTCTGCGGTGAGATATGCCTATCTACCCTATATATATTCGGACTATTTTTTTTCTCTTTGTTGTCCTTATCACAACATTTTGGCCGTAGTGTCCTCCGGCCTTCCTCGGTTGTATACTGATACACTTAACCTAGAGGGAATTCTGAATTGGATCTTTTATTAAATCTACGGAGTTCTCGTTCCACTGTCCATATACGGAACAATAGTCTCGTGCAGTGTTTCTCAACCTTTGTAAGCAACGGCACACCTAGGAGCAAATGAAAATATCACGGCACACTTGGCAAAGGGTATGCATTAAATAAAACCATAGATCTAAAAAAAAAAAAAACCCAAAAAACAAAACAAAAACATACACACAAATATGAACTTACTTAATTTCAATGTCTCTATTCAACTATTTGTACAGCTTATTTAATGTGAAGGGTGTGCGTTGTGGTGCAGTGGATATCCACTCGGAACGAGAAATCGGGAAGCTGAGTTCGAATTCCAGTTGAATTCCTTGCATTCACTTCCGAGAAAATAACCCTGGGAAATGTATTAATCCGTCTCTTCCATCTAGTTATGGGTTAAACAACAGGACAGATTGGGTTCTATAGCCTTGGCCGGCAAACAATCTACCGCAGAAAGCAATTGCAACCTTCTGCGGGATAATGAACTTCCCAGTCAGTCATGTATCTTTCGAGACATAATCGCCCAAGCATGTATCACGTATGGCACTTAACTGACTGAATTAGTGTGAAACATGTGACTAGTGTTACTTGCTATTTCCTCAATGTTTGGTCGAATGTGCAATAAGCAGACTCACATTTCTTCAATTGAGCGTAGTCTTCCTCGCTTCTTATTTTTTTATGTTATTTAGTGTTAAACTTTAAGAAAACTGAGTGCATGGTCATCAGCAAAAGATACAACCCAAAATGCCAAATACAGGTGGGGGATAACAGAATCAAACAAGTACAAGAATTTAAGTACCTAGGAAGTGTTCTAACAGGAGATGGAAAGTGCGACACGGAGATCCGAAGGCGAATTGGCATGGCAAAGGACGGACTACAAATAAACTTTAAGAAAACTGAGTGCATGGTCATCAGCAAAAGATACAACCCAAAATGCCAAATACAGGTGGGGGATAACAGAATCAAACAAGTACAAGAATTTAAGTACCTAGGAAGTGTTCTAACAGGAGATGGAAAGTGCGACACGGAGATCCGAAGGCGAATTGGCATGGCAAAGGACGGACTACAAATAAACTTTAAGAAAACTGAGTGCATGGTCATCAGCAAAAGATACAACCCAAAATGCCAAATACAGGTGGGGGATAACAGAATCAAACAAGTACAAGAATTTAAGTACCTAGGAAGTGTTCTAACAGGAGATGGAAAGTGCGACACGGAGATCCGAAGGCGAATTGGCATGGCAAAGGACGCGTTCCAGAAGATGAGCAAAATACTAACACACAGGAAAATCTCAATAGAAATGAAGAAAAGAGTGCGAGACTGCTACGTGATGTCAGTTCTTCAATACGGCTGTGAATGCTGGACAATATCATCGAAAATGAGGACAAAACTAGAAGCGGCCGAAATGTGGTTCTACAGAAGGATGCTACGGATATCGTGGACTGAGCATACAAGCAACGACGAGGTGTTAGAAAGAATGACAACAAAAAGGAAATTGATGCTGAGCATC
>JBBBDQ010028677.1:0-162500 GCA_037127315.1 Ascarosepion bandense | reverse complement strand
AACGGTATTATCTACAGAAAATGAACCACAGTAAAATATATGAAAAGTTTATTCCACAAAAATGATTTGAAATGGTATTTTCATGAACGGCTTGTTTTGAAAGATGGTGTTTTTTAGTTTTGCAAAATGACAATGTTTACATAGTCTAGTGCATTAAATCTTTGATTCACTTCAGATTAAGCGTCAATACGGTCGTTCTGGCGAGATCAGAAATATCTTTATAATGTCTGCAGGCTTATAAGAAGCGACACAATAATTGCCTTTTTTTACTATAAATATTCTTCTGAAAATGATCAACACGGGACCGTTGTTTTCTCTTTTTCACGAATTCAAACACTTTCTATTTCTTCATTCGTTCTCTAAATGTTTCTGTATTTCAGTATCTTTTCCCATCGTATCGCCCACTCTTAAATAAAACACATTTCCTTTCTTTCACTTTTATTTTATCTCTCTTGCATTTTACTTTTTGATTTGTATGTTTCTCTTTTCTTCTTCCTTTTTTTTAAACATTTTTCTTTTCCCGCACAAAAAAAAAAAAAAAATACAAGCTTGTTGATCTATACGTACGCGCACACAAAGAGAAACAATCAATGTAAGCCATGGCTCCTTGTTTCTTGAGATTTTCATGTCAAGAACAACATTTCTGATTGGCGAATTGTATTTAAATTAATTTCACTTTTACTTTCATTTTATCTACTTCTATACTGCGATGTTTCTCCTCGATTCTCGTTTCGTGATATTGAGAGCGAGCGACATACAAAAATCAAATAACCGCCAGCAGCGGACGCTTTACCCGTACTCCGAGCACAAGGTAGTATTAGGATGTATATCCTCAAGTTAGAGTGTAGCAAGGCGTGGAAATGTTGCTTACAAGCCTGGTTGGTAGCAGGCGTGGCGTCTGAGATCTCGTTCCTTCGTCCTGATCCAGGCAGTCGAAATCTTTTCATTTCTTTTTAATGATGGCTTTATATGTAGTTAATTATTCCAACTCCTAACGAATGATGATGATGCGATATGTATGCGATTAGAATTTTTTAGATGAGCAAGGAATTGCATAGGTACAAACGTACGCTGTCGGTATCCGTTCAAGTATCCCAGCATGTCCAGGTCAGCGAGCTGGGATCCGGGACAACTAGCTGTGCAACATTTGCAGTGAATGGCCAGACTAAATTTCGATGCAAAAAATAAAATAAAATAAAATAAAATAAAATAACCTTCCCGTGTTTTATGACACATCGTACGCTAACTTTTTTGAATTCTACTTTTTTTTCTAGACTGGCTGCTACCAAGGCTATACTGTCCAGTCGACCCTACTAATTTACTAGATTCTGAGGGTTGAGGAAAAGAAATAATTCATGCATAGACCAAAGTCATTATTGTGAATGCGACAGATTCGGCTGAAATTTGAACCCTACTCGGTAATTTCGCATAGATAACCGCAGACCCACTTATGTGTACACACATATCAGTCAGTTAAGTGCCATACGTTATACACGCTCGAAAGAGACATAACTAACTAGGCAGAAGATTTTCCAACAGTAGGTTACCATTACTTTCTGTGGTGTACACACATATACGCACTATTAAAACACCATTCGTTCGTGCATTGAATACTGCTGCCATATCTGATACTCCTGCTAGTAATTGCGAGGTTCTTGAAAAAAATTCAAAGGAGGATTTACAATGTAATCGATCCTGACTTTGTATCTCGACTTCAATCACTTTCTCACCGATGTGCCGTGGCTTCTCTCAGTCTTTTCTACAAATATTTTCTTGGCATCTGTTCTGTCGATACTTTTCCCCACTTTTACCTGAATTTAAGCGTACAAATAGATTGGCATCTAGCTGACACTTTTCCACTGTCGAAATAGTAAAATGCAATCGCTACTTCTACCCCAACAGTTTATTTTCTCGCACTGCCCGCCTGTGGATCTCCCTTGCGTTTACTTGCATAAATTTAAACGCAACCCCAGTTGCCATCTTCTATCTTTTCGAATCCCGATCATTTTATTTTCTTTCCTCAATCTTCTCTATACTATTCTCACTTTCACTTCCTATACCCCACCCCTGCGCACTAGTGGCATTTCCGCATTGCCTGGGATGAAAAAGAAAAACTACACATGCATATACATTATTCATTAATTTTGTCTTTATACACACATTTTTTTTTTTTTTTTTTTAATCATATCACCCCAAGCAAGGCGATAACACCACTGATGCGCAGGGGGCTACGTAAGGGTAAAAAGAATGGAAAAGAGAAGGCCAGAAACCGCATCCTAAACAGGAAACAAGGGATGAGCCTCTTCACCTGTTCAATAGACGTGGGTGGAGTGTGAACTGGGCGATAGTTTAGTCTATCTACTCCAATTGGAAAAAAAAAAAAAAAAGTGAGAAGATTGGAAAAGAGAAAATCTTTCTTAGGGATTTTATATCGAAATGTTCTTTCAACATTTTTGAATATTGAAAATTTATTTTATATATATATATATATATATATATATATATATATATATATATATATGCACACAACATTTATACTTTTAGTTTGAAATTTGAATTTTTGAATTTGAGTTTTATTTAATGGCATATCATTCTCTGTGGGTTATTTAATGCAAAAAAAGTAGGATTTTAAGGTATTTTTTTAATGTTCGATTATAGTGACAAGATTTTGATGAAACATTAATTTAAAATATTTTTTTTATTTTATAAAACTGAAGATGTCTTCTAGTTTTTTATTAAAAAATGTAGCGCTGGTAATTTTTTTTTCTTCACAGATGTGTTAAGGTAATAATTTTTCCTTCATAGAAATATTGTTGGTCATATGATTCATTCAAAAATATATATTTTTCTATAAAAGTATATTTTTATGTATATATTTCTATAAAAGACTTTCATAATATTTTGATCCCAGTTTGGGGGTTAACTGTTTGCTCATTGCTGGGACCCTTATAGGCGCTACAAATTCTGGTCAGGAGGAACCTGGGAACAACAGTAATTAATAGGTGGTACGATGCTCCTCGCAACCTCCCAATCAGAGGCTTGCTGCCGGATGCAGTTTACCGTCATACCAGGACCTTATAGTTTGAACTTGCAGATAAAACATGTAAGTTTGCATAAATATCTACGTATGTATGAATTATGTGTGTATCTTATATGTGTGTTTTTGCATTTATGTATACACTAGCAGTATAGCCTGGCGTTGCTCGGGTGTAATGAAAGCTTTAAAACTAATCCATGGTCCAGGAGCTCAGACTCTTTGGACGTTGGCACGAAAGACTAAAAAGCAATAGTTGTTTCCAGTTAAAGCGAAGCCGTAGACTGAAAGAAAAATAAATGGGTGTAAGTCAAATTTTGATTTCCTGGTATCGATATCAAATAAGTTTTTGTCGTCGTAAACTGAATTTTGAAGGCTAAATAAGTCCTCTGAGTAAATGGTATCATGGCTGAGACTAAGAACTACAATTATACCTACTTAGAGCCAATCCCGAAGCAAAAACTAAAATAAAAGAGCTGCAAAAATACAGACACACAGGTAGATAAAGACACACACACAAACATATTGCCTTATATATATATTATCGATTTTCTGCACTATTTTAAGAACTACAACCTTGAAACTTCTGAATATCGTTTCTTATGTCTTTGTCTATGAGTATATCAAATTTGATTAAAATCGGACCACTCCTTCTATAACCCGATTTTTTCGATTATTGATTTTCGATATTTATCGAGCGTACCTCGACACGAAACCTAGCTAAGAACACTCGCAGACGCTTATAGTACAACTGTGTAAATTTTCAAGAAAATCGGTTCAGCCGTTTCGGAGTCTATAGGTAACGGATAGACACACACAGACAAAGTTTCATTTATAAATAAGTTTAGATTTAAGTATTTATAACCTTATATATATATTGGCGTGCATAAAAGTCATGAATTATTATGTATTTGGGCAGCAAGATACTGTGATTAAGTATTTTTGATTTAATTTTTCTTGTGTTCTTGTAATTATATTCTTTTCTGGGCGCAAATTATATTTACAAATTGTATGTATGAATCTTCGAGCACTTTTGGCTATACTTTTAGTCATTATTAATGGTAATGTTAATTGTAATGGCAATATTAGCCATTTCCTTGCAAGGAAACATTTGGATTCATTGCATTTGGTTGAAATTTATAAAATCTCTCTTAAAATAATTTTTGGGGAAATTATATTTTTCAAATCTAGTAGTTCTTATCGCTCTTTCCATTATTGATAGAGATTTTCTTAACTTTTTTTATAATCGTGTCGCCCCAAGCAAGGTATTTTGCTGCCACTGTTGAGCAGGGGGTTACATAAGAGGGAAGTTATGAGAAAGAATGTCAAGAAGAGGGTAAGCGAAGGATGAGAACACAGATGAAAGTGGACGAAGAATGAAGTATGAGAGAGAGGCTGCAAGTTAGTGAGATAGTAGATGACTATTGACTTTACATTTGAATTCTTGAAGATTGTAGCTGTCGGGAAAGCAAGTAAACGGAAATGAATTCCACAGGCGGGAAGTGCGAGAAAAGAAGCTGTTAAGGTAGAATTTACTTTTACATTTATTGGTTTTACAGTAAAAGGGTGGGACCTAGTTGCTAATCTTGTGGCTAGAGTAAATTTATATATAGGAGGCACCAGTGAGCTACGTTCATCGGAGCAGAAACCGTGAAAGTATTTGTAGAAGAGACACAGGGAAGCCACATTGCGCCGTTGAGAAAGTGACTGTATCTGAGCTGCCAAGTCGGGATCGATCACATTACAGATTCTCCGTTGGATTTTGTCAAGGAACCATAGGTGGATAGCAGGAGCACCCGACCAGATATGGCAGCAGTATTCAATGCACGGGCGGATAGTAGATTTATATATGTGCAGGATTGATTCAGACGGGAAAAACTTCCTGGCCCTGCACAGAAAACCGACCTTCTTAGCAGCGGATTTAGCTATGGATTCTATATAGTCATTCCACTTGAGGTCTATTGAATATCATCATTATGTCATTTTTTCCTCAAGTTACATGTACTACTGATTTTAGTTGTTACTACTTTTTGTAGTTTTCAGATGATGTGGCTTCTCTTATTTTGTATAGTTTTTTATGATTCTCTAGCATTTTAACCATTGATCTTACATATTGGTTTGATATAGCTGACGGTTTACATATATCTGAACGGGTTAGGCGGTATACATGAGATCTTTATGAAAGTATCGATTTGATGAGGCTATTTAAGAATATGATTCTATGTAAAGCTATTTAAGAACATGCTCAAAAATTAGAGAATTTTAGAAGCATGACTTGGTTTTAAAAGTAATAGTATAATATAAAAACAAATTTATTAAATACTGCATTCTAAGACAATCAATATGGAAAGTTGAAAATAAATGAACAACGAAAAATCTCTGACAACTAAAAATATTAGTTTATTATTTTGTGTGCGTACTATTTTCTTTCATAAATGTTTTATAAAATCTCTGAGTCTTTGTAGTAGACTTTCAATATATTTAAGCAGAGTGTATTTTTCAATACCATTCTTGAGAATTTGGATTTATTACCATAATGCTCTTTTAGCTATCATTATATCCAAGCCACCAAGTCGGGGCATTTTTTGGGCCAGTCAAAGAAGTGCAACACAAATCGCTTGTCTTTTCGGAAAGAAAGCGATAATCAGATTAGATCAACATCTTGAGAAAAAAGGCTGCCATCGAATTAGGCTAAGGTTGCTTGGAAACCGTATGTTGGATTTGGTTATAGTTTTTAATTTCCATTATGTCATTTACGAGACACTTATCTCCAAGACATTCTACCGAGAATCAGCCACAGACCGTAACATTGCCTCTACCTTGATAATAAACAAGTTAACTCATTCGTCTAATATCGCTCTCTTTTCCTTCGCTTAACCCATTGCTTTCGGTTATTCGTCAATACTTTTTATTTGGTCTGCTCAAATAAAACTTGACACAGGTCACTACTCCACTGTTTGCATTTTGTATCAAATTTGGAGTCCTTTATTTTTGTGTCTTTTCTTTAAGTAAAGTTTTTTTGTCTACATCACTACCAACTAATTTATACTTTATTAATATTTTAGAAGCAGTAAACAGGTGATATTTTGGATGCTCTGGTTACGTAGTTAATTTCTTTAGAAAATTCAGGAACACATTTTCACCGATTCCGTTGAATCAGTAATTGAAGATATTTTCTATTTGATGGATGTAGTTTAGGAATTGTTTTTTTTTTTTTACCTATTTTAATTAGACCTGTTGATCCGAGAGAATTTTCAGCGTATTTCACAGAACACAGGCAAATATTTATATAAATATTTTTTTTATATACGAACAACTAAAATATAATGGAAATTGGTTCAGATGTTTTAACCAAGAATATTATCTGGGGAAGACTTAGGGATTCACAGATTTATAGTAGAGTTGCAAATATAGTGAAAAAATGTATTTTTGTTTTTAATTCACACCATTCCTTCCCCATGAACTTTCTCGTTTGTCATGTTCGATTATTGGGTTGGATGTAATCATGACGTTTTTGTTGTTGTTCAATTAATAACGGGGAGTTATTGAGGATTTTTTAAAACTGTACATAAATATAATTTTTTACTGACTAACTTGTAAAGATAGGATTCGTTAGAATTGTCAGTATTTTTTTCTTTTAGTGAGAGATGTATTAAAAGGATAAGGCGGGTTATTGAATAAAATTAGCTAAATTAAAATTCTTATCACGCCAATTTTGAACTTGTATTTATCTGTGCTATAAAGACAGGTACCTCCACTTAATTAAAAAAAAAAAACAGCATAGTATTAAAAGTTTTTATAATCAAAATGTTTATGCTATTATTAAGAGGAAAGATCAAATTTTGTTGTCATTTTTTTAAAAATTTTAATCCCTTCTATCACGTTCGAAATTTCAATTAAAATTTCTTTTTTTTTTGTTTTCCGTCAGCGATTCACGCTATATTTACGTAATGTGACTATTAAGTAGAACAATATTACGCGAGTCGTTTTTGGTGTTGAAAGACACGTTAATTTGAAAATTCTTGCAAAAATCAACTAATTTTCTGATTTTAATGAAACCTTCAGGACTTATTCACAAATAAATGAAATTATTTACGCAATTATTATTTTTAGAAAATTTTGCTAAAAATAGTTGTATGTATTTTTTACCACTCCAATTAATTGCATGAAACTTCTAGTAATACATTATCGATATCAATCTTTTATTTATTAGATAAATACAGAACACATTAAGTTACGTCAATCATATAATTTTTTTTTTAATTACGAGAACATTTTCCCGAAAATCTGCTCTGAATAGTAAATCAAAAATGCATTAAAACCACGCTATTTTTAATGTAAATAAAGTTTTAATTGATTTCATAAATAATATAGTTTTAGGATATCATATTCTAAAGAAAAATGTTCGATGAATAATTAATTTTTATACGAATTGTTTTCATTTTTTTCTTTGCTAATTCAAGTTTCAAACATCTTTTTACATTTCTTCCAGTCTTTGCTTATTAATTCATTAAAAGTATAATTTATCTACAAATCGAAAATTCCTAAGCTTAATACAAATCTTTTAGAATTAAAATTTAAAAAATAACCTCTAATTTTTTCTTTATGTTAAACTGCATATTTTCTTTTACTATGGAAGCTTATAAAAGACTTATTAAAATACCAGAGTTGTTCCCCTTACGAAATGTGACACTGGGCTATGCCAACTTTTGGTCACTATACTTCCAGATTAATTGATAACAGGTGCTGTCATCGCCGACTTGAAAAATCAACGAGTTAGACCTTTGTGATTAAGAAATACTTTTATTTCAAATTTCATGCCATAAACAAGTATTATTTGTTTCAAATCAGATTAATTTAACTTAGAATTTGATAATTTTTGCAAAAATAACGAGGGAGAGATGTATATATTATTTTTGCAAGTTTCCGAGAATTAACTTTTGTTTACAAATGTGTCGATCGCTCAAACAAATTGCCGAATAATTGAAAACTAAAAAAAAATTCTCAAAATTTTTTAGATTCCAATGAATATAATTTTTGTTTGAAATACACCAGAGTATTTTGCTTATTGGAAATAGTAAATAATTTAGCTTTCAATTAAGTTAAAATTAAAGTTTCAAGAAAAAGGTTTTTTTAAAATTAAATTTAAAACTTAAGTATAAAAATGGAGTAGAGGTACCTATATAAAGATAAATAAAACTATATGTCATTGGGTCAAATATTTATGAGAATTACATTTTATAGAATACAGCCAGACAATATTTAGACAGGTTTAACATGACTTCAGGGGTCATTAAGGGTTTTAAGTAGATAGAATGAATCCAGATTAACTTATTAGTTTATCATGTTTTCAGAATAACAATTTAAGTTCATCTTTTCAATTACCTTAATTGACTTCGAACTAAAGAAAATAAATATTTCTTTTAAAAGTGTAATTCTATTAAGAAAAATCCTAAATTTAGCATCCACAGCAGTAAAATAACAAAATGCATGTCGTGTTGACGGCAATAAAACGTGCTTGGCCGTGTCTATTGTTTCTGTTTTTAAGTCCAAACGATAAGAAAAGTAAATTAACCATCAGCCGTAATTTCTAGTGTGCACGCCATGGGATTTTGAGAAAATCTTTGTTTATTGTCTAAGACTGCAGGCTATATTGGGGATTGGGAGTGGGTAGAGCCAAATGAAGACACTAGTTTTTTACTCTCAAAGCCAAAGAATTGGAAGCAAAATAATTTTGTTAAAATTAAAAGGATAACTTATTTAAAATCGTCCTGCTCATTTTAACAATGTCTCCTCTCCATTGTCACCCCTGGCCTCACATTCCTTTCACTGATGGTATCTTCGATGGCACAACTGATCAAAGCCCTTTCGTACTTATTCGTACAGTAACTCCCGTAGCATACTATGCTTGAAAAACGCCTTGAGATTCTCAAGGAAATTGGTGGTATTGCTAAAAATTACATTAACCTTTTAAAAACGTATTTTCCATTGTTGAATTGTTTCTACTGTAGAGGATTCTTAGCTGCTTTACGATTTATATTTACAAATCGAGGTTAGAAATAAGACAACAATAACGCTTGAATGAAACAAACAATGAATTGTATTAACGATAAGTTTACGTCGTTGAGATCAAGCATGCAAATAGTAGAAGGAAAGTTGTTTCCCTTGTAACATTGAGAAACATGACGAAAATTCAGTTGAGATTAATGTCTCTGAAAGAAGGAAGGAATGCAATGTACATACTAATGTTGAGTTGACGAAAGTTCCGATTGGAAGATCTGAGAAGTTTGTATACATGTGAGTTTAAAAAAATAAATGACACATAATTGCGTCCTGAAATTAGTGCGGGTGTTATATATCAATAAACACGCATATATATAAAAATATATCAGTTATTTATTAATGATGATGAACCGTGTAGCCTAGTGAACAGAGAGTGAGAGCGCGCTTCCAGGGGTTGACGGGTTGACGGGGGGGTCGTCTGTTGCTCCTCTGGTCTGTCTGTCCGGACTGTCTCTGTCTCTCTGCCCCTGAAATCCGTGCGCCGAGGTCTTTTATAATCTCCAAACCGGTACTTCCGGATTTTGCCTCGCCCACGCACGCCCACGTAATTCTCAGAGACACCTGTTCTGTCTGCCTCTTGTAGCCATTTCCGCTACTGCCGGAAATAAGGTCAAACAAACATCCGTTCCTTTCAACGACCGGAAAACACCCCCGCTTGCATCAGCCTTTCCTCGGGTGGGGGCGAGATTGTTATATTACACGGGTGTGTGAGAGCAAATTATGTAAGATTAAGGAACGCGACCCCGCGATAGCATGGCGCTATCGCGGGCAACTGAAACTGTCAACTGCCTTGCTTGGAACTCGAACTGGAACTGCCGGGTCATAACACGTGTGTCCCCGCTTTTTTATAAGCCCCAGGAAACGACGGGAATGCATAAGAACATCTCGTGATTGTCGCGTGTTTCGTGAATGAAGAAGACACGCGAGACAGGAGTAAAGTATGAATATGTATGTACATGTGTGAGGGTGTAATATGAGTGAACAGTGTGGAAATACACATGATCACCATACTACCTTATTCTGACTGCAATCAAATTTACTTGTCCCGTTTTTGGATCTTTTTTCTTAATTCACAACAAATAATGAAAATTTACTTTTCGTAAATATTAATTCATCCGAAGAAATTATAAATTTTAAATCATAGTTTGTTCTTTTATTAAAATTTGGACACTTTTTTGAGATTATAAATTTTAAATAAAAATTTGTTTAGGTTGCATCGCAACAACTTCAACTATCAGAATTAAAAACTACCAAAAATCAGGGAGTTAATCACAGTTCTTAAGTGCAGATAACATTTGAGATACAAGAAATTTTATACAATTAAAAAACAAATCTGTTTTTTTGGTTGTTTAACGGAATGTTTATCGGATGTGCGTTATGGTGCAGTGAATATCAACTCGGAGCGACACATTGGGGTGCCAAGTTCGAATTCCAGTTGAATTCATTGCATTCACTTACGCACAAATACCCTTGGAAAAGGTATTAATACCTCTTTTCTCTACAGTTATGGGTTAAATAATAGGACAGATTGGGTTCTCTAGCCTTGGCTGGCAACCAGTCTACCGCAGAAAGCAATGACAACCTTCTGCCCAGTCAGTCATGTCTCTTTCGAGACATGATCGCCCAAAGTGTGTATGGCACTTAACTGACTGACTGATCGGAATGAGTGCGACGGAGAACCCACACTTAAAAATAACGCACCCGAGTAGCCCATGTTTGGAGTTATCGCAAAGTTCAACCCAAATGGAATGTAATGGACGGGCCTTACTTTGAGAGAATTTGGTTTGAATTTTAATAAATATAAATTCTTTTTTATTTTGGGGTGAATTAATATTTTGTGGTTAATTAATAGACCAAAACTCCTGGGTCTTTTTACTCTTCAGACAAAAGCAGACGCCTGAGATTTCTGTTTGTTTGAATGTTCAAGAGCAGTACAATCTACAAAGTAAGATTCATAAATATTTGAACAAGTTGAAAATCTGTTTTTATTGCCAAAAATTGCAGGGATCGCTGATGATTGTGAACTGGTAAGTGATCTAAATTAACATACTGTTTTAGTAACTGTTTGAAATGCCTATATGTATTTACCTTTTTAATTTTCTTGATCGATTCTGAACAAGGATTTTTAAAAGATAAATTTATATTTTTTCATTTATCAATTTAATTTTATCAAAGATATTTAAAACAATCAACATTCTGAACAAAAGAACACGAGTAAATGTATTGTTATAGTGACTGAAATGAAATTTAGTTCTACCTGTCTAATGTTCCTGTGTTTAATTTTCATAACAAAAAAAAAAGAAACAAGGCAATCACCTCTACTCCCGTTCAAAAGTGGGGGGAGTGTAAAACCGGGTGGTAGTGTGTACTATCTAATCCAATAATAAAAAAAAAACTTACACCATTTTAAACGAAATTTAAACGCCAAAATCAAGAGCAAACAGTACTAATGCCAGTGATTAAAAACTTAAGGCCAAAAATTACAAATTCAAACAGAAATTAAGAACAATTAAAACGACGAAAATTTCAAACAAACAAAAAAAAACATGCAAGATTCAACATACCAGATAGTTAAGACATACTGAAAAAGTTAAACAGGTGTCCACCTGGTAGAATACTGTTTTTAAATTTTCACAGATATATTCGGCGTGTTTTTTCCTCCATCTTGGCTAGTTGAAATCAGAAAAGAGAGAGACAGAATCGTCTAGAGCGCGTGCCTCACCACCTAGGGTAGTTCAAATTCTTATTTGCTCAAATACTTGTTGCAATTTCTGTAATAACGCTCATATTTTCCGTATATTCCATTTAAATTTCTTCTTTCCATAAAAATCTGTCAAATCTGATAGTATAAGTATATATAGCAAAGTCTTCATATCAAAAGAAAAATTTATAAATTTTTATACATTGCAAAGTTAGAAAATATGAATAGAAAAAACAAGACTGGTTAGCCTGAAGTTATAAACTCATAGTATAAACGCGTAAGAAAGAGGCAGTAAGCAAGCCAAACATTTAAAGGTTATACAAAAGCCACAGAAAATTTAGTATTTGCTACCAAACGAAAGAGATTGTAGGAAATAAATGCAACAAAAGTTCAAAATTAACTCCAAAATTAAGAGAAATCAACAACAGAATCATGAAAGTGAGCAGAGAGTAAAGTTGAAAAACAAGATAAAAATGAAAAGACTGAAGTGGCTCTGCGTAAAGTAAAATGTATAAAGCTTGGAGAGACAAAACTGCATCGTTCAATTCTTGAGGACAGAACAACAGAAAGAGAAGAAAAGATATAATTTAGAACATAGTTCAAAGTGAAAATAATGAAGATTAACAGCTGAACAAGCAGCAAAACAAATAAAACAAAGTAGAAGGGAAATAAATGCGCATTTTAAAGCGAATCGCCTACTGGAAAACAGAAGAGAAACATTTAATACACCGTCCAACGTGTTAGGAAATAAGAAGAATCGTTATGTCTGATAGTAAATCGTGTAATCCGGACACAGACCAATGAACAAACGAAGAGTGTATAATGAAAGAAAAAATTTTTAAAAAAATACACAAACAGTATGAAGAGATGATCAGGTCTGAATTGCAGTGACTCTCTTTAACGGCAGCTGATCGTAGAAGGTTCTAAATTTCTGGTCACAGGTTATCTTTAGTTCATCATTAGGCATTCAGTTAAAGCTGAGAGGAAGTTGAGATCAGAATGATGCACATTAAGTTCTTCCCTGCTCATTTGATCTCAACGATGCCTTCCTTGTCATCCTTCGTTTGTCTTAACCAATAATCAGCCTTTGAAGCGAGGATTTAAGCTGCCTTATGAAAATTGCAACGTGTCTGATTGCACTGAATTCCTATCAAGTGACTTTTGTTTTTTACACCTTTGTGTATAAAGAGATTTCTGGATGCCTGTAATAATAAAAAAAGAAAAAGGATTTCCCGGTTAATCATGCATGTCCCCGACTTCAATAGTTTTTTGTCGCTTTAAAAAGATATATATTGATGGATTTGTTCAGGGTGATGTAAGAGATAAAGATGTATGTGCTTCTGCTATCAGTAGACAAGGCTTAAGCTTAGGTGTTGAATGTTCAGAACGCTGAATATAAATGTAAACATTTGGGAATATGAAGATAGATAAATACATACATACATATTCACAGCTGACATATGGATCAACATTGCATGGTGGCTGTCAAATTCACATCTCAATGACAATTCCAAGTGTAGACTTGGTTTGAAGATATCACTGACTCATGAACCATAACCATGCAATTTTGATTCCTATGTCTGTACTATCTATAATGAAACGACTTATTTCTGATATTAAGCAGTCCTCTCTTGTAAATATAGTAAACATTATATATATATATATATATATATATATTAGGTTTCGGTCATAAATAAATTAGACCAATACACAGTTGTATTAGAAAGTGTTGAATGTAATTATATTGTTGGACTTTTGAATATTTTTCACTTAGAAAAAGTTATTTCGTGACCCAGGTTTCTACCTTTCGGTGTCTCCGGTCAATTTACAATTACTATTATTCACAATAACAATAACTGTTCTTGTAAATCTCCTGAAGACACCGAGAGGTAAAAACCGAGATTACGAAATAACTAATTTCAAAATGAAGTGTGTATGTGTGTGTACAGTTCCCGCCAAAAGTGTTGGAATAACAAGACTAGTTTCTTTGTTGTTCACTGAAGACATTTGGGTTTTAGATGAGACAAGAATTCAGAATTTCAGATTTTATTTCCTGGTATTGTTTTTTTTAATCATATCACCCCAAGCAAGGCGGTAACGCCACTGATGCGCAGGGGGCTACGTAAGAGTGAAAAGATTGGAAAAGAGAAAGCCAGAAACCACATCCTAAACAGGGAACAAGGGATGAGCCTCTTCACCTGTTCAATAGACGAGGGTGGAGTGTGAACCGGGCGATAGTTCGGCCAATCTACTCCAATTAAAAAAAAAAACACACAGAAAAGAGTAAAAAAGATTGGAAAAGATAAAGCCGGAAACCACATCCTAAACAGGGAACAAGGGATGAGCCTCTTCACCTCTTCAATAGACGTGGGTGGAGTGTGAACCGGGCGATAGTTCGACCAATCTACTCCAATTAAAAAAAAAAAAACACAGAAAAGAGTAAAAATGATTGGAAAAGATAAAGCCGGAAACCACATCCTAAACAGGGAACAAGGGATGAGCCTCTTCACCTCTTCAATAGACGTGGGTGGAGTGTGAACCGGGCGATAGTTCGACCAACCTACTCCAATTAAAAAAAAAAAACACAGAAAAGAGTAAAAAAGATTGGAAAAGATAAAGCCGGAAACCACATCCTAAACAGGGAACAAGGGATGAGCCTCTTCACCTGTTCAATAGACGTGGGTGGAGTGTGAACCGGGCGATAGTTCGACCAATCTACTCCAATTAAAAAAAAAACACAGAAAAGAGTAAAAATGATTGGAAAAGATAAAGCCGGAAACCACATCCTAAACAGGGAACAAGGGATGAGCCTCTTCACCTGTTCAATAGACGTGGGTGGAGTGTGAACCGGGCGATAGTTCGACCAATCTACTCCAATTAAAAAAAAAAACACAGAAAAGAGTAAAAAAGATTGGAAAAGATAAAGCCGGAAACCACATCCTAAACAGGGAACAAGGGATGAGCCTCTTCACCTGTTCAATAGACGTGGGTGGAGTGTGAACCGGGCGATAGTTCGACCAATCTACTCCAATTAAAAAAAAAAAACACAGAAAAGAGTAAAAAAGATTGAAAAAGATAAAGCCGGAAACCACATCCTAAACAGGGAACAAGGGATGAGCCTCTTTACCTCTTCAATAGACAAGGGTGGAGTGTGAACCGGGCGATAGTTCGACCAATCTACTCCAATTAAAAAAAAAAACACAGAAAAGAGTAAAAATGATTGGAAAAGATAAAGCCGGAAACCACATCCTAAACAGGGAACAAGGGATGAGCCTCTTCACCTGTTCAATAGACGTGGGTGGAGTGTGAACCGGGCGATAGTTCGACCAATCTACTCCAATTAAAAAAAAAACACAGAAAAGAGTAAAAAAGATTGGAAAAGATAAAGCCGGAAACCACATCCTAAACAGGGAACAAGGGATGAGCCTCTTCACCTGTTCAATAGACGTGGGTGGAGTGTGAACCGGGCGATAGTTCGACCAATCTACTCCAATTAAAAAAAAAAAACACAGAAAAGAGTAAAAAAGATTGAAAAAGATAAAGCCGGAAACCACATCCTAAACAGGGAACAAGGGATGAGCCTCTTCACCTGTTCAATAGACGTGGGTGGAGTGTGAACCGGGCGATAGTTCGACCAATCTACTCCAATTAAAAAAAAAAAACACAGAAAAGAGTAAAAAAGATTGGAAAAGATAAAGCCGGAAACCACATCCTAAACAGGGAACAAGGGATGAGCCTCTTCACCTCTTCAATAGACAAGGGTGGAGTGTGAACCGGGCGATAGTTTAGTCTAACTACTCCAATTGTTATTTACATTAAGATGTGTTTAACAGCTTAGGACATGCCATCTTTTGTATCAGGTCACCCCATTTTTAGGTGAGCAACAGTAACAGAGCAGATAGTCTTAAAATAAATAACATTCAATATTTGATTGCATAACCCTTGTCTGCCAAACCTGTGACTGGCATTACAAAACTTTTGCATTCTTGATTTGCGATACTTTTTCAGACTAACGCAGCCCGTTTCTGTTCTTGTTGGATTCAGGTGGTTTCTTTCTACGGTCTTCTCTTCAGGGAATGAAATGCATGCTCTATTAGGTTAAAATCCCGTGACTGCTTAGTTTTTCTCCTGATAAAAATCCTTTGTTGTGTTGGCAGTATGTTTTAGGCCATTATTTTGCTGCATAGTAAAATTTCCCCAGATTAATTTGGATATATTTCTCAGTAAAATAGCAGACAAAATGTTTCTTAAGCTTCTGAATTCATCATGAGATACATCACTAATAAATATGAATGAGCCTGTTCCAGAAGCAGCTATGCACGCCCAAGCCAACACACTGGCTTCACAGATAAGCTTGTATGCTTTAGATCATAAGCAGATCCTTTTGGTAGAGATTAATCTTGATCTTATCAGATTATAAAACTTTTCTTCCAGAACTTTTGTCGTTCACCTCTGTACTTCCTTGCAGATTCCAATCTGGCTTTTCGATTCTTACTGCTGATAAGTGGTTTGCATCTCGTGGTATGGCCTCTATGTTTCTGCTCTTGAAGTTTTCTTCGAACGGTAAACCTTAACCTCTGAACTGTTAAGGTAGTTGGTGATGTCCTTGACTGTTGTTTTAAGGTTTTACCTCAAAGTTCTCACAATATTTTTGTTATCAACTGCTGTTATTTTACTTGTCCGACTTGTTATATAGCTGTTGTTTAGTACACTAATAGAATCTCAGGAAATTCGAAATTGTTGTGTTCGCTAAGCCCAATGTTTATCCAGTGGATTTGTTCGATTTTCTTTCTTTTTCGGATACGAAATAACTTGCTTTTCTCTCTTAGAAGTTGTTTTTTTTTCATCTTCATATTGGTTTATCTATTTTACCAAGAAAACCAAGTATAATACGAAATGTAGTTGTAGTCATTTAGAGATATTTAATGTTTAAATAATCAATCTAAAAAGCAACACCTAGACAACAAGAAGCACCTGTCAGTCACATGTTTTACGAGTAGCTTATTATTTCTAGAGAACGAAAAATATTAAAATAGATATATAAATATATCAAAACCAATAATGAAATAATATATATATATATATATATATATATATATATATATATATATATAAACTTATATAAGGGTTACTAAAAACATCTTTTGATCAAAGCTAAGTATTTGGTCGGGTTGTCATTCTTAAATACATTCTTAAAATAATATTGAACCAAGATATTTTAATGTTTATTCTACTGTATCACCTGATGTGACTAAACATATCCCTAGATAAATTTAAAAATAGATTCCTTTGTTAATTTCATCACATTTGTTTCAAAAGTATACATTTTAAAATTAAAAAAAAGCATTCTAATTTTACTACCAAATGATTCATCAAATCTCTTGGAAAGAAAATTTTATAATTTATCAAAGTGGTTGTATATACTTTGAATAAAATTTAAAGTTAAAAAACGTTTTAAAAAGTGAAAAAAAAATTTCAGCTGAAAAATTGCTTCTTTCCACCGAAGAATATTCTCTCGACTTAACACAACATACAAATTAAAGTATAAACACGACAAAGTATTGATCTGTGTGTCAATACGAAAATTAGGAAACTTTTGCAAAATACGATAGTGTTTAAAAATGAATCCCCCGTTAAGTAAAATGTATCATTTATCAATAATAGGTAACCGAAAAACTTCACTTGATCACATTAAGAGTGAAACTGAACGAAGGTGATGCTGTGTACATAGCGGTTCTAGAAAAGATTCCTTTCCGAGAACCAAAGAATCTATTCCAACTTGTCTTGTACCCATTGAGACCAAACGAAAGCGTTCTTCCGGTATCAGTTAATTAAAGTAGCGTAATAATCTAAGGATAAGTCTAGGTCTGAAATTTCTTTGCTCAGCAGAAAAAACAAAAACATTTTACGAGTTTGTCAGGAATTTTTCACCATTCTACTGCATTCAGCAGGTCTTGCGCCTTCTGATTTATAGTTTATTCCGGACTTTACAAATGAAAAGAAACAAATTCTTTAGAAGCGTTCACAAGACACACACAAAAAAAAGATTTTGCTGATAAAGAAAAAATGTTCTCAGAGAATGGGTCTGCTGGAAAATTGCATGCAGAAAAGAGTAGAAGGAAATGAAAAATGTACAATAAATTTAATAGTGAAAATTAAAAAGTCTTTTATTCGGTTTATAAACTTAACAAGTGAGTTTATTGTAGCAATACAAACTTTGTAGATTCGAATTCAGATACGATCAACCATTTTATCCAGTTCTCAAAATCTACAGATAAAATTTTGTGACTTCCGTTAATCCATCCATCCGTCATACTTTTTAGAATAGTCATACATTGCCTGATTGAAAACAAATTTTGGGGAAACGTACAAACAGGTAAATGGAGGTGGGTACAAAATACAGCTGGTTTTACTAGAGTGTGTAGCTTAGTGCTACAAATTCTCATTATTTTTTTATTAAAAGTTTTATTATTTAAAATACAAAATACTCCCACTATTTCAAAGACAATTTAATGACTAAAATAAGAAATAAACAAAACTACAAGATTATTTTTGTGTTTTAAGTATATATATATATATATATATATATATATATATATATATATATATATATAGTTCTGGTGTATATATCAAAACTTTTCATTGATTGTTTGCGAAATTTAAAAAAAAAACAGGTAGAGTTTGTAAATCTCGACAAAAATGTTAGGTATAACTTAAACAATATTTAATAAAAATGCAATATTTTTTTTTGCATATCTTTTCTTTCTTATTTTGTATATGGTAAAATATAAAGCGCAGTCGTAGCCCTGTAAATATAAACACAGTAGAGAGGGCAGAGTTTGTAAACCTCTACAAAAATGTTAGCAATAACTTCAACAATAATAAATATTGTGAGGATTTCAACACGCGTTATCAACATGTAGCAAAAGAATCGCATGCCATTTGCAAACAGATGAGTCTTTCTCATCTGGTTAATATGCAGCATGTTGGTGTATATTAAATGAATAATAAATAGTGAATTATATGCTCTCTCTCTCTCTCTCTCTCTCTCTCTCTCTATATATATATATATATATATATATATATATATATATCTATTTATAGAGGCACATACATCTAAACTTATTTATAAATGGAACTCTGTGTGTGTGTTACCTATAGACTCCGAAACGGCTGAACCGATTTTCTTGAAGATTTACACAGTTAGTAATAGTAAGTATTACAGTAAGATTAACGTAAGATTAATAGTAAGATAGTAGTAAGATTGATAGTAAGATGTACACAGTTAGTATAAGCGTCTGCGAGTGTTCTTAGATAGGTTTTGTGTCGGGGTACCCTCGATAAATATCGAAAATCGATAATCGAAAAAATCGGGTTATAGAAGGAGTGGTCCGATTTTAATCAAATTTGATACACTCATACATAAGAAACGATATTCAGAGGTTTCAAGGTTTGCAGTTCTTGCGATAGTGCAGAAAATCGATTATATATATATATATATATATATATATATATATATATATATATATATAAGGCAAGATGTCTGTGTGTGTGTGTGTGTGTGTGTCTGTTTATCTGTCTGTATGTCCATTATACAAATCCACCATTTTTATCCGATTCTCACCAAACTTCACACAAATATTCTTTAGGCTGAGTCTGAGCTCCAGGACCATGGATTAGTTTTAAAACTTTCATTACACCCGAGCAACGCCGGGCTATACTGCTAGTCATGTATATGTAAAGTATATTTGGACAGCAACATATTTTTTTAAATCATGTTTCATTGAAAACGACCGAAAAAAAAATTATAAATTGTTTTTATTTAATTTTTCCAGCGTTCTAACATGCTTCATTTTGCGGAAGATAAGCAATGTAAAATGTTTCGTAATTACTTTCCAAGTGCTTTCATCTACTTATCTGGTCATTCTCAGTGGTGTTATATTTCTGCTGTTATTTTCTTTCCCCAATGAGGATAAAATAACAGCAGGAACATAACACTCTTGAGAATGGCCAGAGAAGTGGATGAAAAAGTTCGGGAAAGTAATTACGAAACATTTTTATATTTCTTATTCTCCCGTAAAAATAAAAAGAAAGTGTGTTAGAATGGTAGAAAAATAAAAAATGAAAATTATTAAAATCTTCGTTGTCGGTCGTTTTTAATGATTTTATATATATTTCATTTGTAAACGAGTTATTACGCGACCTAGGTTTCTGCCGTGTGGTGTCTTCAGGCGATTTGCAATAATAATAATAGTTATTGCAAATCGCCTAAAGATCGTTTACAAATGAAAAATATTAAAAATTCTAGAATATAATTGTATTGAACACTTTTTAATACAAAATTGCACTGGTCTAATTTTATTATGACCAAAAATTAAACAATATATATATATATATATATATATATATATATATATATATATTAAATTGATATATGTTTCCGAGCAGAGCCGTCTGCTAGGATGGCTAAATAATTCTTATTACAGACCCTCGTTCAGAAATATTTAAGTTTCTTCAACCCCCACGGAGCAATTCTTTGGTTTAAACTGCAATTATTTCGAGATTTTCGTTACATTTTCCAGAAGAGAGTGCATTATTTCACACAACAGGCTTGGGTCAACCTGTGGGGTATGGTTTCAGGCACTTTCCAACAGTACCGAACACAGAGATCGTCTCCCCCAGATCTACAGCACTTGGAGGTCACCTTCCTAATAAATCAGCTATTGTGAGTTTCAAATTAAAAATATCAAGCTACTAAGCCATGCAAAAACTTTTCAGCACATACACAGACAGACATAGTTATGTGTGTGTGTGTGTCTGTGGTATAAATATATTTGTGTCGAGATACAGAGATAGACAGCTATAGAAAAAGAAAGAAGTTCGTACAATGTAGAACAAATTTATCTGATATAATGGTGGTAGGTAAACAAGAGAACGAAACATAAAAAGGAAAAAATCCCAAAGAATGACTAGATAATCGATAGAATACAAGAAAGTGTTTTCACTTAAAATCTAAGAAGAGAGACCTGGCCAAAAAAAAAAAAAACAGCCCCGATGCGAGTATGATCTTGATTGATAGCTTGGATATAAGATCCGGTTCAATGGAGCAACGTGAATGGGACCACACCGTTTATTTTATTTCATTTATGTATTTCAGTTCATTTTATTCATTTATTTCATTATTTATTTATTTATTGGTCACGTACGTCTTGTATTGATCATTCTATATAAAAAAAAATCGGGAAAAAAGCCAATTCATCATTTACATCGGCTTTATTATGTCATACATTATCAATTAGAAACCGTCTTTATCAACGAATGAAACCTCACTCTCATTTGTTTTTTTTTATAATGTTACACATAAAACTTCTACACGAGGGAAACGAATGACTTTATATCCAAAATTGCGTAACGTCAAACCTTTGCATCTTTTGATTTTTTTGATTTTTCTCCTCAGAATTTCTTTGTTCTTAATCTTTGATTTTTACTTATTTGTTTATTTTTATTGCCTTGTCGATTTTTTTTATAATCTTTTCACCCCAAGTAAAGCAGTACTGCTACTGGTGCGCAGGGAGTTAAAATGAGAGGAAAAAGGGGAAAAACTAATTTGAAGCTGGACTTCCGTGTTCTGGTCAGGCCTTTTGTTTATTAAATCCTTGTCGTTGTGGTATGGACGTTTATTATTGGAAATGATTTCATAGTATCTTTGAAATATATTATAAAAGTCGTTTTAATTTCTCTTGGTTTTATATAGTCAGACATCTTGACTACAGATTATGCTCAGACTTAATAAAAATAAAACTTTATAACAATGAGTTTTGTGTTTATCAACTTTTCGATTCCTATAATATAAAGATGAGAAAGTATTTAAAAAAAAGGAATAAAAATTGCAAAGGTGATTTCGGTGAGTCTTATTGCAGTGATTAATGTAATAATCCCGTTATCTCACAATAGTAAGTTAATTCGCCATTGACTGCTTGCGAAATGCGACCCATTGGCAAAGTTGTGTATTCCTGAAAATATCGACTAATGATCAATCCTAGTTAGACAATGTGGAAACGAAGAGCAGCAAAGGATCAAAAGAATGAATTTCTGGCGCTAACTTAAAATGGATTTTCAGAAAATTTAAGGAAAGTAATTCACATTATTTACATTGTTCGGACTGTTGTCCTCGTCTTTATTGTTACATTCTTGATGTTTCTGACATTGTACACACCGACCTTTTTAAGTGATTGGAATTTTGAACCGAGCCCATTATTTCAATCACTAGAGTAGATTGTTCTCGTTCCACGAGTCATACAACTTCCCGATGTCTTAGTTATCTCCATTTAACTGTTATCTCTAAGTTTTAAGATTGCCACTACTGTCGCCAGGTATTGAACTCACAAATCTTTCTGTCAAGTCACTGGATCCAACCAATGCTTTTATCCACTAGGCATTGTGTTCTTGAGTTATATAGAGAAAATTAAGACATCCGGAAGTAACATGACTTATGAAACGAGAACAACCTACCCCAATGATCGAAATAAGAGTTCCGTTTAAAATTCCAGGCAACTGAAGAAGGTCGGAGTGTACAACTGCCGAAACGTTGTGAATGTGATAAAGATGAGGACAACAGTTCGAACAATGTAAATACCTCATCTCAGAAATATAGACAAGAAATTTACATATAAATACGAACCATTTCAAACATGTCTAAATTCTTTCTTTAGTCCCTATTCTCTTGTTTAGCTTTTATTTTATATTTCTGAAATTTTGTTCTCATAATTTCTTTATTAAGCATCGTTCATATTTCTTTCTTTTTTGTGCATTTCCTTACCTTCTCTGTGTATCGCTTTCCTTTCTTTCTCATAATCATTTTCTCTTATCTATCTATCTGTATATCTATCTATATATTTGTATCTATCTATATATTTGCATATATCTATACATATCTATTTATCTGTATATATCTATACATATCTATTTATCTGTATATATCTATATATATCTGTATATATTTATATATATCTATATCAGATAGATTTTAGTCAACAATACAATAATCCTCACTCATACACATAGTAAAAAGAACCTTCAGATATTAGAGACCATCTACATTAAATCCAAACAACCCACACTTAATAAAATCATGTTTAAATCTGGTCACAACACATTACATTGCATCTAAATATATGGTTCTGTTATCATTTCGAGCTCTCACGCGGTGTGACGTCATAGAACCGCATTACAAATTTGCGAACTGCGTTTGCTATTTTTGGTAACTGTTGCCGTTGCTTAGCGGAGTTTTATGTCAACACAAGATAAAATCGTCGCTGATAGTGGATGTTTTTGTGTTAACGTCCTTGTGACTTCTCTGAAGATGGCTCATGTGAGCCGAAAGCTTAGAATCAACTTAATAAAAAATTATCCAAATGTTGGAGAATCTTTGTCTTTATTTTCAACTGAAATTAAAGCCAAAATTCCATGTTTAGAACGGCTCATGATTAAACACAATATACCTTCATTGTCTCTTATATTTAACAGTATATGTTTAGAAAATCTATATATATCTATATATCCATCTATATCTATCTATATATCTCTCTCATTTTTTTGTTGCTTCATGCAACTCTTTCCTCTCTCCCTCTTAGTTTCTCTCCATGTATGATTATTTCTGCACCGTACCTTCTTTTCCTTCTCTATTTGCCTCTTCCAATATATATATATATATATGTGAGCAAATGAAAAAGAGAGGGAGAGAGAGAAGGATAATTTAATACCTGGAATGAATGGCCACGGTGTATCAATGGGGTAATGATTCTGACAAATAATTGTACCTGATCGTATCTGGACAAGTTCGAAGTTCTGCTTTGTTGAGACGCAGACAAATATACGTTTGCTAAGAGTATTTGATGAAGTCAGAAGTTGAACAAAATTTAATATTAAATAAAATAAAGTATTAAATATGAGAGATGAACCCTCACTCCATCACTGGTCTGCACTTCCATTTCATTATACTTTGAATATTTACTTTCTTTTACTCGTTTTTCTTTCTTTTCATTATTCATTCCTTCTTCCCTTCTTCATTCGCACTTTCTTATTTTTTTTTCATTCTCTTTCATTCTCTTAATTCACTTTTCCGTTTTCCCGCTTGTCGCTGCAAACTTCTGAATCCATAGAAACACGGCTGAATTTTCCCGTTCCGTCACTATTTTCCAACTCCGCTCACCAAAATGAGGTGAGCGGATCAAACTGCCTTGGATTTTTTTTTTAGCACACGTTCTTTGTTTGCTTTTTCTAGTCATTCTTTTCCATTTCGAGTTACCACTCCGACTAATCCTACATTTGTAGTTACGGTCTTTGCTCTGACCTGCCATGAACAATTAGAATTCGCATATACAATCAATGAGGCGCGGAAAAAGGAGCGTTCCTATTCCTACCTTTATGAAAAACTGCCAATAAATCTTATATTTATTTAAAGCTACAAAAGACAGGAAATTGTGGAGAACCATTACTGCAAATGTTCTGAAGGGATATGGCACATAGACGAAGTCAATAAATCTTGGGCGAATTCATTGGTTGATAACGAGAACAAAAGTCACTGTCGTTTTGCCTGGTTTGTTTGCATTTCACGTTTCTGTAGGGGTTTTATGGGGCTTTACGCCACTGGACTATCCAAACATCAGGACTGAATAAAATGGCAGTTTCTTCGTTTCAGCATGAATAAAGAGAAAGAGGAGGAGAAGGAGAGAAACAGAGAATTGAAGACGATAGAAGCTGGCAGATACAATCAGACTAAAGTAGATAGATGAGGAAGAAAAGAAAAATAGATAGCGAAAGATATAAATTGATAGATAAGTAAAAACAATGACAAAAAACATGCGTTAAGAGTAAAATATACAGAAAGGAGGAATGATAAGTGATGTGGATCCAACAGTGGGGCCACGAAAGAATAACTCGGACAACGGATAATAGGTTTCCATTTAACATATTGTATTTAAGAAGTAAAAATATAACTACAAGAGTAGCAGTAAGCCACGCCTACCTGGAGGGCTGCACCCGGAACTACTGTATTTACTAGCCTTCACACGGAAGGCCGGATGTGACACATGGTCATTTTAATGTGGGTATTCCCAGCCATATAGCCGGGCCAAAAATATGTCTGTCTATTTTTACCGAGTCGTGGTTCTACCCTTCGGCGGAACCACGACTGGGTTTGTGCTCTCTGCTCGGAAGCAGAGAACTGACAGTGTCATAGTAACAGCGGCAAATGCCGACTGGAACTACTGTATTTACTAGGCTCCCCACGCAAGCCCGGATATGACACATGGTCATTTTAATGTGAGAATTCCCGGCCATATAGCCGGGCCAAAAATATGTCTGTCTATTTTTACCGAGTCGTGGTTCTACCCTTCGGCGGAACCACGACTGGGTTTGTGCTCTCTGCTCGGAAGCAGAGAACTGACAGTGTCATAGTAACAGCGGCAAATGCCGACTGGAACTACTGTATTTACTAGGCTTCCCACGCAAGCCCGGATGTGACACATGGTCATTTTAATGTGGGTATTCCCAGCCATATAGCCGGGCCAAAAATATGTCTGTCTATTTTTACCGAGTCGTGGTTCTACCCTTCGGCGGAACCACGACTGGGTTTGTGCTCTCTGCTCGGAAGCAGAGAACTGACAGTGTCATAGTAACAGTGGCAAATGCCGACTGGAACTACTGTATTTACTAGGCTTCCCACGCAAGCCCGGATGTGACACATGGTCATTTTAATGTGGGTGTTCCCGGCCATATAGCCGGGCCAAAAATATGTCTGTCTATTTTTACCGAGTCGTGGTTCTACCCTTCGGCGGAACCACGACTGGGTTTGTGCTCTCTGCTCGGAAGCAGAGAGCGCCCCCTGCCCGAAGGCAGAGGACTGACAGTGTCATAGTAACAGCGGCAAATGCCGACTGGAACTACTGCCCTGAGAGTATAAACCTTATGGTTTAAATACTAACTGGAAGAGTCCATAAGTGTCAGTGGGTACGCGCCCACAACAGTAAGTTTTAATTTGAATAAGCTGTATTCATGGCAAGAGAAATTTTTTCGACAAAAGATTTCTTTCATGATGAAGGAGATTTATCTGCGAGCCTATTCAAACGGAGTGTGACACAATGTCGATTTTTACGGTGGAAGCTGAAATGTACATGGCGAGACGGCTACCTAGGGCTTTAGCGTTGCGAGTCACGTAACCCATTAGAGCCGCAGTAGGGCACAGTCCGTCGCTCTTCAGAGGTCATTGGTCATCGAGTTGATTTAGAATTCAGTTAGCCTTACTATTTAACCTTGGACGAAATATGAACTCCGGTTAGTTAACAGTTAAACTATTCGCACATCAAAGGACCAGAACATAATATTAAATGACTCACTAGACACAATGTGCATTTGTGAGAATGGAAACCAATCAGCCTAAGTTTGGGATAAATAGCACGTCTTTCAATAAAATCACTGAAAAAAAAAAAATTCAGCGAGATTTTTCGAACAGTCAAAATTTGAAACACTCATGTGCTGAAACTAATCCCGATAAGGAACAGCTAAATGTAATGAGATGAGCTGATGCTATTAACTCCAGGTTAAAGCTTAACATGAAACAATATGAAAAAAATTATAATTATTACATTCATTTTTGTTGTTTTATACTTCGTGATGATATATTTTCCTGGGACTAATTTTAACTTGTTTGTACCATTAAGTGGAATTTTCAACGCGCCCAGGTCACTACCAAATGTGACACAAGGTTTAAGGTGGATTTAACATCAATACCGTGAGAAGAAAATCTCAACTCCGTTCACCACTTCTTCTGGGGACCGAGAAATGACCCCAGTCCCCTCCCGAACGAACGAAATGCATTTCATGGGTAGATACCTCCGTGGGATTTGGAATAATATTATTTTGAGTAATATTAAGCTGGAGTCGTTAAAAAAATTCCGTAATTCCGGCATATGTGAATGTGTGAGGTATGAGGGATTAAGATGAGGCGGGTCGTCTGCTTCGTGATTTTCAGTTTCTGGGAGTGGATCGTAAAATGGTGATACGCTGAGAAAATAGGTTTGAACTGGCTGATAAATGGAAATTGAATGTATCCTTGTTGGATAGAAAAGATTTCCGACAAGACATGGTGGGATTATTCTAACGGGAATATCGACGACGACGATGATGGGTAATAAGATGCAGACCGCAATTAAGAATAGGATTAGGTCGTTCGTCCTCAAATAGATGTAACAACTCACCGGAGATAAGGAAGAGATGGCAGTGCCTTTCAAGAACGCTGTCCGGCTTACAACTCCTTAAGAAGAGAGCTAATTCGGAGAGATTTGGGATGCTCGGATAGCGAATGCTGTGAAAGTGAAGTGGTTGAGGCTAGGTTAAAAAGATTGTTCAATGTGGCCGTGAAAGCTTACGCAAAACTACACAAGAAACAATTACTTCCATGTTCTGGCCATCATGTACGTGAGCTTAACGCACTTCGGGCAACATGGAACTTTAAATATGGCTTTTGATGGAATTTATAGAATCATTTCGCCGTGCGAGCAGAAACAGCCCAGTCAAAAACTAAATTTTCAGTACCATGAATATGTGATTAAATCTATTCGACATTAGGTGTATAGGTAATATAGCTAGATTCCAGCAAAGGATTGCATACACATATAAATAAGCGCATTGGTTTTAAAATAAAGAACGCATGTTACAACATTAAATATCCATCCTGGGTTTACGGATACATTAGGTTGAAAAAGTCGTTCCCGTCCGATTACTAAAGTTAAGTAAGATCGAACCTGGGCAGTACTTTGATGAGCAGTATTTTGACGGTGCTGTAGGTAACCTTGAATGTTCAGGTAGTGTAGTGGATAATGGCTCTAAATTGTTGAATCCAAGAGCCGAGTTCAAATTACTGTTGTGTTCGTTATATACCCTGACGCACGAATGCCATCTTTTTTCCCAGATATGGGTTAATTAGTAACCATTATCACCCACCCACAAATTCTTACATTCTAGAAATATTTCCTGGTTTTAAATAATCTGCAAAGGGTTGATAAGTCGTAAAAATGGATCAATATAGAATATCCGTCCTGTGTCTTTACACGGTTCTCAGCTGTTGCATATATATGATTATACAAATGGTGAATACAGTACATCATTCTGCATCTCTTGCATATGTTGACGCAACACAGTCAGATTTGTAACTAGGTTCAGCGAAGCCAATTGTCGCTCCATTGGATAATAGGTGTAGCGATTGTTCCAGCCAGGGAAGCTACCAAACATTTTGCCGAGTATGTCAAGTAATACAAGCCTTATTTGAGTGGGCATTAACTTACTAAAGCAGCCTATTGTCTTTCTGTTTCTGGAATGGTAGCAGAAGAGTTGAACATATTCTAGATGGTATGCAATCTAACATCATTTGTATGAAGAGATCTGTTCTAATCAGACTAAGTGTCCACATGACACTACTGTTCGTGTACACAAGGGTGTTGCGACAAATGTACACCTGGCTAAAGACACACGTGCCTGTAGCTCTTCTGTAATTAATCAATAGCTAATATTGATGACATTCCTCTGACCACATTTATTCTGACTATATTATAGATACCACGTGATCTGCTACTGCTACCTTTACAATGAATTGATCTTGGCAAAATCTGTACAAGGTTGGTTGTTTCTTTTGTTTTTATGGCAAATCAACCTCGGCGGGTCATTTATTGCCAACTAAACTTTATTTATTGCTAATAATACCTTTTTCTTTCAACAATTTATTGTTGTATTTTTATATAAGTTTTTGTGTCTAGTAATACATTTTTATTTTCGAGTATTAAGATTCATTGGGATTTGTTTTAAGGGCAGGGTCCCCAAGTCCTACCCTTGTTATTTAACTCATAACTGGAGGGAAGGGACGGATTAGTACCTTTCCCAAGGGTACCAGTGCTTAAGTGAATGCAGAGTATTCAACTGGAATTCGAACTCGGCTCGCTGATTTCTCTTTTAGAGCCGACATCCACTGCACCACAACGCACATCCGTTACTATACGCTTACAACACCTGGTATTCCCAAGCGGTCACCCATCTAAGTACTGACCAGGCTCAACATTGCTTAACTTCGGTGATCGAGCGAGAACCGTTGTATTCAACGTGATAGGCCGTAAGTCTCTGTACAATGTAACAGTCCAGAACTTAGTCAACTGAACATTCGTACAGCCGTAGACTAACATAAAATAAAGTCAGTGAATTATGGCCACTAAATGCAACGATTCCCTAAGATGACCATTAAGCCATTCATAAGCTCACCGTCAAGAGCCTTCCAATTGAACAAAAGAAGCATATACACATTTACCTGGCATAACACTTGGTTGCACTAGACTCTTTCACGGCACTGAAACCTATCGCAGCATGAGTGGCTCAAACATTGACGGTGCACTGGTCTGAATGTTATTACGTCATAAGGTGGACAAAGACTTTGAAAACATTTTCCGATTATCAACTACCCACTAGCATGCACCTACCTAGGGTTGAAATCCGCATCTTTCTTCTGAGTTTATTTTCCATCAGTGTTTCCACGTGAAGCGGCTAGCGGCGTAGGTCAACATCATCGATGACGAAGTGCTATAAACGCCATTGTGAGATGCCAGTAACATACCCTCGGGTATGGATGTAATATCATACGAACTGTTTACGAGTTACCACGCAGTTCTGTCCAACTCTTGACGACTGTATCTAAACACTACTTAGAGAAGGAAGGCATCTGTTTGAAGATTACCAGAGACCAGAATATTTCATTGAAAAAGATCAATCTATACACGCCAATAATTTGTTTGAAACTAGAGTCGAATATTTTTCTTGATAAATCGATTGCAAGTTTTTGCTGACGAGTCGATCAGAGCGGAACAGACATAGGCCACGGTTGCTCTTCTTTTCACAGTTTGTGAAGAAAGAACAATCGTCCATACCAATCTGCGCTTAGTACACAAAATGATAGATGAGTCAGTAGACAATGAAGCTACGCTGAACAATGTAGATCAGTGTAAGGTGGTTGATCGGATGGATCATCATTTCTTGGTGGCTATGCTGAAAACAGCTGGATTCCAGACAGTGTTTTGTACCTGGATTAATTTCCTATATCAGTACTCAAGGTGAATGGAAGAAGGTCAAAAACTTACGAAAACTTGCTGTCAGTTTAACAGGGTTACCAGATTAATTATGCCCTATGGAACCTTTGTTGCGAAAGCTAAGAGACGTTGAGGTAGAGAAATTGGCTGAGCTGAAGGGATTCTAATCAGGGTGTCTGCACACCCTCTTAACGTTACTATCGTTGTGCTGTCAAAATAACAAAGCTGACACAGAAGACGGGTGAATGGTATAAATAGGGAAGGAGACCAAGGTTAATTGCGACAAGGATTTCGGACTTGCAGTTGGATCTGGGAAGGTGCATTATCTTCCCGGGTCCTCAGGTGTGCCTTCTGATATCCAACTGAATAGAAAAACTGGCAAGATCGATGCTCTAGAGAAAAGTATGCTTCGAAAATATAGGTCCTTGAAGATACGCAACACATATGTCTCTGATTACTGATTGACTCTTCTTCATTTTTCAGAAGACAGAGTGTTCACTCAAGTGTGTCATGCCCTTGCTCTAAAACATAAGCTGGTAGCCATCAGTCGATTCTGCATCCTCGATAAAGGTATTAAAATTATCGACAAGAAATTAAACCGTCTTGATGTAAAGATTAGCCAAATTCATTGATACAAAATACAAAATAATCATTAAATTTACTTTTTTCATACAATAAACAGGAGTGTAAAAGGATTAAATATGCCTATATCAGTCACATTAATAGAACAGAACTATAAACGTTTAGAATATATATGAAACCTAAAACATAATTTTCAAAGTTAACACAATATAATTCTTTGTAAATGTTTCCTATTTCCAATACAAACTAAAAAACATTTATTAAAGTCATTTTGAGTTTATAAATGCTGAAAATCAATAAAAAAAATTTGATATTTTCTTTTAATTATGCAGGAAAACATTTTAGATTTATTTTTAAATTTCCTAAAGACGTATTTGTTGGTAAAAAATGGAGACAAATATAACTTCTTATTTTGAAAAATGTGAGTGAGTAGAAAGAGTGCTAATGTTTAATCAGTGAATGCAAAATATTTTTTTCAAAGAGTGTGCCTTCTGCAGTTTGTCTTAAATTGATATCGAATTGAAAAGAAAAACTGGCAAGATCGATGCTCTAGAGAAAAGTATGCTTCGAAAATATAGGTCCTTGAAGATACACAACACATATGTCTCTGATTACTGATTGACTCTTCTTCATTTTTCAGAAGACAGTGTTGACTCAAGTGCGTCTTTCTCTTGCTCTAAAAAAATAAGCTGACTGTCATCAGTCGAGTCTGCAATCATCGATGGAGGTATTACAACCAACGACAAGAAATGAAACCGTCTCAATGTAAATATTAACCAAAATTCATTGATACAGTCAACTTGCACAATTTCAGATAATTCCATACAGTAACATAGTGGTGTTACTTTGGATCCATTTAGCGAGAGTCGAAGCTCATTCAAAGAGAAGGCCTGACCGTTATGGCTTTGGAGGTTGAGTGCAGATTATCCTAAAAACTCCCAATTTTCTCTCATTCGCTTTATGGGTCTACGCTATTTCTCATTACACAAAATGAAACATTTACAATATGAATATTAGATTTTCAATTTCTTCTCTAAGGACCGCCAATGTAGTCGGCTTTCTTTGATACACAACATTCTACAGTAAAGCGTTATTAACAAAACTATAGAAGACTAGTCTTTCCTTTCCTGAAGAATGTATAAATTTTTGGAGCGGACTGTGTGCATATATATATATATATATATATATATATTAATGACATATTCTAAACATTATTTTAGGCTTAATGCTGACACAGAAAACACATGAACAGACCTAAAAAGAAATATCTTTTATTGTAAACACCTTCTGAAGAATTGGATGAGGGTTTGCCTTGGATTCATTTCAGAAAAGACTATATAAACTTCTTGCTTTTGGACTATTTTGAAAATGAGATGATGATTTAGCTTTAATTCGATGCAAAAAAAAAGCTGGGTAAATACGTTTACAACTTTCGACATGTACTAAGAATTATAAAGAATACAGTGTAAATATTAACGGACTTTTAAAATAGTTCATTTTTTTTTCTTTTTAACTCCGAGAAACATCATCTTATGGAAAATGTTTTATGATTCATTATTTAAGAATACACACATTTTTTCTTTCGTTTTTTGGATCAGCTGAAGCCGTGAAAGGTGAAACACGTAATCACATCTAGTTTCAATGAAACGTTTTCTATTTGGCAAATTTCTTGAACTTTTTCTGGATTTTATATCCTATTTTCTACGCACACTTTCACATACACACACGCACGCACACAGGCTGTAATGTCGTCATCCAATCTAAGACATAATGGCTATTGTATTATTTACCTCATTGTGATATGGATTCATGTGTTTATAAACATAACAGCTTTAATCACAATTTGAATTCAACTCGCTGATTACAGTTTTAGCACCAGTAACTACTATGATATTTTCAAATACGTATATTTATGCAAATTATTAGAATTACAAAACGAATCAATATAAAAAGCTTTCAAATTCCTCTCTTGAAACTATCTTGTCCGTCTATAGACGCCTTTTCTCGAGAAGATTTGCGTGAAAGTATATGAAAAACCAAGATTTGTGAAAGGAGGAGGAAAATTAAACAAAGCCACTCAACCTTTCGAAAGACTGTATATAGATTTCAAGAGATCGCGTCCTTCAAATCAAGAAGTAAACGCGTATTTATTGACTATCATTGATGAATATAGTCGTTAAGGACACATGGCCCAGTGGATATAGACGTTGGTTAGTTCTTGTGGCTCGACTCAAAGAGTTGTGTGTTCAATACCAGGCTATCAGGCTACAGCAGTGACGAACAAGTAACTTACGGCTTAGAGGGAGATAACTCATGACAACCAGAAGAGGCTCTAGGCAAGAAATAAGAATGCTATACCCCAGTAATTGTAATAAAGGGTTCGGTTCGAAATTCCTAGCACCTGAAGAAGGCCGGAGCGTACAACGGCCAAAACATCGTACAAATGGCAACAAAGATGAAGACAATAGTCCGAATAATGTAAATACTAAATCATCTCAGAAATATAGACAAAGATCAGACGACACGTAATTTACAAAAATATCAATCTCCTTACTCTCAATACGGTTAAGGAAGTTTAAAATGTTTAATCCCAATAATTCTATATTTTCCCGGCCCCGGGGTTCTTACTATCTAGATCCAGAATTTTAGCTTTCAGTATCTTATGCATGTTATCTGAAGCAAAAAACTAGTCTTGAATAAAATGCTGTAAATTATTATTAGCTAAAAGTATTCATTACTTTTTCTCTAGTAGTTTAGTCTTCGAGGTCAGGATTAGTTTAGTCTCTATGTGTATCAGTTGCTATTTATATGATAGATAATTGTATATGAATGCAACATGGAAGATCATAAATATGTTTACACGTATTTTCTGTCCATACATTAAGTTGTTTTCCATGCTGTTTCGACTTTTTCTTTTGTTTTTACACAGATTAACTAAGTTCTCGCCAACCAATAATTCCAGTATTTTCCATCTGTGACCTTGTCTATACTTATTGTTTTATGCGTCTAGGCTGAAATCCGGTTAATTCATTCTATATTTATACATATCTGTCTCTTTACATAATCCGATTTACAAACATGTGCACATGAAGGTATTTAAATACACCGATGTGCGCTTGTAGGCACGATTATAGTTTACGTTATGCTTATATCGCGTGGGCGATTGCAACTAAACTGTGTTGATGTACAAGTTGGAACATTCAGAAAAAACTACAAGTCTATTTAAAGACAGTAACTACTACGAGCGATAGGAAAATCCTGAAATCAGAACGCAAGCTGTCACAGGCCCTCAAGAAAAACATTGACCGCTTCATGTACATCAATTCAACGATTGCAATCAGCTAAACCATACGTAGGATCCCTCTTAATTCACAAAGACGTGTTGCACTAATTACCGGTGTTTAGCCTATCACACAGCGAGTAGATTGCAGCTAGATGCATTCAACCCACCGACAGATAAGTTCGTATTATATGTAAAGAACTCTACCCACTTTGGGAAGTAATTAAAGATGCAGATAGAGTTTAGGCATTGTTATCTTGTTCATTAAGCTTACAGACATATCCTTATTCCCATTGGAATTTGAGATGTAGACACGCTTCCAATTGGGGTTTCACATATATATATATATCAGCAGGAAGAAATCATAGCTATCGAATCGACATTATCTCCTATAATGGTAGAGATATACAAGGAATACTTCGCGGAAAATGCTTTTAAGGAAATGGACTATAATCTGACCTTTTCAGAATATAATAATACGTTGTACAAAACAAGGGTTCGAGACATCTGCATATTGTGTACCATCGTTCACCGTAGAATATCTGGGTTTCAATTTCTATCATTCATGCACTCTCATCTAGAGTCTACAATATGGAGCAAAACTCATTAGTGACCGATACACGTACCGTTACCAGTATTAATTTATTAGTATTTGGGTGACGGGTGTGTAAGTTATGTAACGGATATTGATGTGGAATGTTAAATCGGCGAACCGAGTTCAAATTCCAGGCTAGTCTGCTGTATTCGCTTTCACACAAATGCCGTTCGGAAAGGCATAAATCCAAATTTACTTCTATCACGGATTAAACAGACGGTTAAACTGGACGTGTATTAACCCTCTAGGGCCATTCGTATCATATTTGATACAGTATTTCCCTATAAGGAAACATTTGGTACTTCCCTATAAGGAAACATTTGGTATTCATTGACTGAGCAGTCAGTACTGCTTTCATTTGAAATTTATAAAATATTTCTCTTAAAAAATTTTTCAGGAAAATATTTCTTTCAAGGCTTGTTTTCATACTGTATCAAATATGATACGAATGGCCCTAGAGGGTTAAGGCTTATACTGAGCATAAAGTGGGTGATCGGTTTTCTATTGTCATGAAGTAATAAACTGATCCCCCACTAATTACTACTTATTAATATAATAATATAATTCACCAGTCTACCGCAGAAAGCAAAGGCAACCTACTGTGGGATAATCTTCTGCCCAGTCAGTCATGTCTCTTTCGAGACATGATCGCCTGAGCGTGTTTCACGTATGGCACTTAACTGACTGACTGAATATAATAGAAACATGATTAACCCTCTAGGGCCATTCGTATCATATTTGATACAGTATTTCCCTATAAGGAAACATTTGGTATTTCCCTATAAGGAAACATTTGGTATTCATTGACTGAGCAGTCAGTACTGCTTTCATTTGAAATTTATAAAATATTTCTCTTAAAAAATTTTTCAGGAAAATATTTCTTTCAAGGCTTGTTTTCATACTGTATCAAATATGATACGAATGGCCCTAGAGGGTTAAGGCTTATACTGGGCATAAAGTGGGTGATCGGTTTTCTATTGTCATGAAGTAATAAACTGATCCCCCACTAATTACTACTTATTAATATAATAATATAATTCACCAGTCTACCGCAGAAAGCAAAGGCAACCTACTGTGGGATAATCTTCTGCCCAGTCAGTCATGTCTCTTTCGAGACATGATCGCCTAAGCGTGTTTCACGTATGGCACTTAACTGACTGACTGAATATAATAGAAACATGATTAACCCTCTAGGGCCATTCGTATCATATTTGATACAGTATTTCCCTATAAGGAAACATTTGGTATTTCCCTATAAGGAAACATTTGGTATTCATTGACTGAGCAGTCAGTACTGCTTTCATTTGAAATTTATAAAATATTTCTCTTAAAAAATTTTTCAGGAAAATATTTCTTTCAAGGCTTGTTTTCATACTGTATCAAATATGATACGAATGGCCCTAGAGGGTTAACTATATATCCCGGTTGAGTAATCCTGATCTATAATGTTTGTTTTTAGTAGATTAGAAGAAACAAAACGTTGAAATCCAAACAGGGAAATTTGGAAGCAACACGAAATCAATTCATTTTCTTTCTAAAGAATTTAAGACAATTCACAAATAGTAAAGAAAACAAAACTGTGGAGAGCCATGATTTGTTGAATTTCTGAAAGGACATAGCATTAAGAATAAATGGAAATTAGAATACCCTTCCGTACAACCACTGCCCTACAAACTATCCTCAAGCACAAACAAGGGTTGATGATAACAGTCGGGAAAGTATCACGGTCTATCTGCTTGGCACTCAACTTAAAAAAAATAAATGTTTTCTATTCTCCTAATGGATGATTCTGCACTAAGTTAAATGATTACACTTTAACTTATTTCAAATGATGAGAAGGTGGCTTCAACTCAGATATCAGTGTTTACTCTAGTAATTAGTGAAACGTGTCTGTGGACGTCTGCTCGAGTCATACGATCCCATCCATTGGTTTTTCTTGTTGACCACGTCCGCTACTGTTACTGTTGGTCTAACAACGAAGAACTGCTTTCTTTCTGTTTTTTCTTTTCTGTTTAAGCAAATGTGAGACAATCAATTACCTGGTCAGTGTAATAAAAAAAGACGGAAACTGTGACAGAAATTAGAAGACGTATCGGATCAGAGTAAGGAATGATACTTTTCAGAAACCGGGTAAGAGTCTAATGAAGGTAAAAATAACATTAGGCACGAATAAAAATGTGTTTGATTTTATGTTATGTCTACCATCTTATATGATAGGGAATTCTGGAGAGTTCAGTCCAAAAAGAAGAAAAGACATGAGGCAATTGAAATGTAGGAATTTTGGGGATACCATGAGCAGGACATGTGACAAATGAGCAAGTTCTAAAAATAAGAGGAACTATAAAGAAACTGTTAATAATAATAATAATAATAATAATAATAATAATAATAATAACATTTGACAATGTGCAAACATTATGGAAAATCTGTAAACAAACACTGGTATGAACATCACCCAACACCGGTTACAGAAATAGAAGATGTCACCATTCTATGGGATTACACCATCTACACAGACAGAAATATTGAAGCAAACAGGCCAGACATTATTGTTAAAAACCAGAAGGAGAAAACTTGTCTATTAATTGATATGGCTTGTCCAGCGGATTGTAACATAGCAACCAAGGAATTTGAAAAACTGTCAAAATATAAAGAGCTGGAAATTGAAATAGAAAAAATGTGGAAATTGAAAACAAGAGTTGTGCCAGTGATAGTAGGTGCACTTGGAATGATAAAAAATGGAACAAAACAACACATTGAAAGAATCCCTGGAAACCCCAGCTTAAGAGATATACAAAAAATTGTCTTATTAAGTACAGCCCACACACTAAGGAGAACTTTGTCTATGTAACGCTAGGGATGATAGGGATGATAGAAAAATCACGAAATGGGGCCATAACAACACGCCATGACCTGCCTTAGGTCTTCCCGCAGACTTGGTTGGTAGTGAGTCCAAAGCAGAAATCGAAATATGATGAAAAATGACACAATAATAATAATAATAATAATAATAATAATAATAATAAACAATTTTTGACGTATACTACCGGCCATAATTATTAAGCGACCCTATTTTTTAAAGAAAATGTTGTATTTCATACTATTTTTAGTATTTATTGCCAAGTGGATAATTCTAAATGAAAATAGAATGTTTTTTTTTTGTTAATACTCCACATTAACATGTGCATCAATTGATAGAGTTACACTACTGGCCATAATTATTAGGCGGCAACCGTGTCCAGTTTTTATGCTCTCTTCCCTATGGTAGTCTCTTCTTATTGGTTGGCCGAAGCAAAGTCTTCTTGGCTTGTAAAATTTTGCAAGGTAATAATAACAAAAAAAAAAAAAATTCTATTTTCATTTAGAGTTATCCACTTGGCAATAAATACTAAAAATGGTATGAAATACATCATTTCTTTTAAAACACTGGGGTGGCCTAATAATTATGACCAGTAGTGTAACTATCAATATTCTTCAACAGTTAAGAGAAATACAAACTAAATAAGTTACCTTTGTTTATATTTCTGAGATTAGATACTGTAATTCTTTATACTCTTCGGACTGTTGTTTTCATCTTTATTACCATATTCACGATGTTTCGGTCGTTGTACTCTCCGATCTTTTTTAGCTGATTGCAACTTAGAAAATAAAATATTTCCGTGTTTTTCAAATTGAAAGATTGAAGTCAGTGATGCCATGAATGAGAAATCGGAGAGCCGAGTTCGAATTTCAGTTGAATTCGTTGCAATCACTTACGCACAAATACCCTTTGAAAAGGTATTAATTAATCTCTCCCCCCTCCAGTTATGGGTTGAATAGCATGACAGATTGAGTTCTGTAGCTTTGGTTGGCAACCAGTCTACCGAAGAAAGTAATGTCAACCTACTGCAGGAAAATCTTCTGCCTAGCCATATCTCGAAAGAGACATGATCGCCCAAGATTGTATCATATATCACACTTAACTGAGTAGCAGTAGAATAGATATGCCTCATCTTTTTAGCTTCTCTTACTTTGAACATGAGGAAATTTCCTTCTCAAAGTTTTCTAGACAATTATATAAATACATACGAATTCTTATAACTTTTTGTAGATTTATATACTGGACTATTATGTGATATCTATCCTCCTCTATGGCAGCGAATGCTGAACAGTCTCCTCAAAGATAAAGGAAAGACTCGAAGCAACAGAAGGATGTTGAGGATACCATGGGCCAAACATGTGAGCAATGACGAGGTTTTGGAGAGAATGGAAACGAAAAAGAAAAAGGAAACGTATTCTTAACATCAGCAAAAGACAGTTGAAGTTTCAGTGATAGGTAATGAGGAAGAAGGGATTGGAGATTCTGATACTCACATGGCGGATAAGGGGAAAGAGTTACATGAGAAAGTAGCGTATGAATTATTCAATTATCTTAAGCAAATGGATGGCAGAGCAGGGTTTGGGAGAAAAAAATGAAAACAAAATGCATTAAGAGTTGCAAGAGAGAGGAAAACGTGAGGACCATGATCGCCTACGTCCTGAAGAGACACTATGCATAAAAGAAGAAGAATGTTTCATAATACAATGAAGTCCTTATTTTATCTAATGACAAAACATAAACGTAATTGCAAAAATACAATGTCGGCTAAGCGTGGTGAATTGTGGAGAATTACAGTGCTAACTATGGCAAATGGATCATAATTGAATCCATATTTGCATTGCAAAAACAAACTGCATGCGTCATGAGAAATTTTAAAAAAAAGGAAGTGAAAGTTGTATACTTACAATTCAATAAGTTTTTGAATAGAGAAGATTTAATTACCGAATTCAATGAATGTAATTTTTGGCAAGGCATGTATGGATTCCATTATGATCCATTCGTGACATTTAGCACCGAAATTCCCCAGATGCAGTTCACAAGGAACACTATACTTTTTTAAAATTGCGTTTATATTTTACCATTAAATAAAATAAGAAATTTCTTGTGTCCTTAAAACTTGCATGCATCAAATTACGCAATTAAAACTTATAGAGTTCGAATTCTAGTTGAATTCGCTGCATTCTCTTACGTGCAAATACTCCTAGGGAAGTTATTAAACCGTCTCTTTCCTTCTGAGAACAGGAGTAATAGCAGAAAGTAATGGCAACATACTGCGTGAAAATCTGTCCGGTCAGTCATGTCTCAAAAGAGACATGTTCTTTTAAGCGTGTATTACGTATGGTACTTAACTGACTGATATCAAGAGGTTGTTGAATCGTAAGCATTCAAGGTTCGTTCGTTTTTTTTTTTTTTTTTTTTTTCGTATTTGTTGACTTGGAAGCTAACAGGTCAGTTCTATTTTATTCAAAATTTGACACATGGCTATGCGCGCTCTTATTCTAATTCCGCAATATTCAGATGCGATAAGTAAATTGTCGCCAATTTATATTTATAATTTTGGACATGCGCGTTGTTTGTTTTTGATTTTGTCGACTGCACAGTATAGTAGGGTCAGCTGGGCACTTTCTGTGAGAAAAAGAGCGCCATGACGCAATTCAGTCTGCCAGAAATTTGGAAACGACATGCTGTACTGTTTGGCATTCGCGCAGGAAACATTTCAGAGTGTTTTGGCAGCAATCTGATGACAGTGCATGGGATTTGGAAAGAGTTGGATAAGTCTAATGGTGATTACTAATGATGGCGACATAATTCTTCTATTCATCTTCCCACAGGGCCTAAGATTTAACACGGAGGCTTACATCAAGTGCCTTGAGGAGGCAGAGCTGTCCTGGGTCAAGAGAGTGGCTACTGGAAAGCCCTATGTCTAGCAACATGACTCTAAACCATGCCAAACCAGCAGAAGAACTCAGTCATGGCGGTCAGACATTTACTGTGACCACATCACCCCTTACATTTTGCCACCTAACTCCCCAGACTGTAACCTCTTGATTATTGTTTGTGTAGCGCAGTTGAGTGAGAGATCAACAAAACTCCTTGTAATACTAAAGATGAACTGAAGGCAAGGATTATGGAAGCATTCACCATCTTAAAGAAGGAGTAAGTGCAGAAGAGATGCAAGGAATTTTGAAGTCACTTGGAGGCCTTGGTTGAAGCTGATGACGATTTTATTGAATAAATTTACTCTTTAGTATTTCAAGATATTTTCTGTGTAATTTTGGTAAATATATTTTAAAATGAGATGTCAGTGTTATTTTCATTTTTGAGGGATTTAGATGTCACTTTATCCATCGCATCCTGTTTATGTAAATATATACTCGTGTTTTTTTTTAAAAAATAAGTTTGATAAATAGAGGCGATATATAGACGCTAAAAATATTTGCCACGTTGGATTTATTTCTAGTTTGTAGAACCAGCAAAGAAAATTAACACCGAGTTTTCAAATAGGCAGAAAGTCATTTCATAAAATAATCAGGATCATCCGGTTTACACTCTTTCGTCGTCACAGTAGAGGTTTATCAATTTTTCCTGGCAAGGATTTAATTTCCAGTTCCTTCCAAAGTCGACTTCAACTCTATAGTTTTAATGTCTTCGCCTAAAACTTAGCTACTATTTGTTTACTTATTTTATTTCGTAGAAGTAGGTTCAATTATTATCCGGTTTACACTCCGGTTCCTTCTAAAGTTTTTTCTTTCTCTTTCACTTCTGATGGCCCTTTGCATCTTGTTAAGATTATCAACTTGCTCAGGAGGTGCCTCTTATCCTGTAATACTCTATAAATTAGGCTTTGTACAGGGTGAATATCACTGTAAAAAGAATTATGTTAAACTGCTGACTAAATATTAGGTTGTTCCAAAAGTTCGTAAACACTTGCGAAATGGGTCTATCTGGTCCAGCAAAATCGAGACAAGCGATGGGTTCAGAAAGGGCAAGAGACACCGTCGGTTCCAAAACAAGATCGATTCGGCAAGAAAGTCATATTGTGCGTTTGGTGGAACTTTGAAGGAATCGTATATTTTGAGTTGGTTTCGAATGGTCGTGCAATCAGTGCCGAACTTTATTGTCAGCAACTTGAGCGGGTCTACGAAAAGTTGAAGCAAAAGTACCCGGCTCTGATCAACCGAAAGCGCGCTTTGATGCAGCAGGACAATGCCAAGCCACACACCGCAAGGAAGACCAAAGACAAGTTTGAAGAGCTGGACGGCATTGAGGTTCTGCCATATCCAGCCTACAGTCTTGACTGTGCTCCATCAGAGTAAGGCCTTTTCCGCTCAATGCAACACTTTCTGAAGGGCAGCCGATACGACTCGTTTGATGAAGTCGAGGAAGCGTGTCAAGAATTCTTTGATTAGAAGCCGGCTGAATGGTACTTTGACCAGATCCGAAAGCTTGCAGATCGATGGCAGAAAGTCTTGGAAAATGATGGTCTTTATTTTGAGCAATAATTTTTGTTGTTTTTGCGAGTAAAATTTCAATTTTTTGCAAGTGTTTTCTGGTAACCTTAGATTACTTGGCGAATAAAATTTCAATATTTTGCAAGTGTTTACGAACCTTTGGGACAACCTAATGAAAATAAGCTAATCAAATTCCCAAAATAATTGCTTTTGATGCCTACAAGCAGCTATAAATCGTAAAAATTGGTTTGAACGTAAACATTGCTTCCCATCCTCAGAACAATATATCATCTCTTATAATAGACGCAAGAAAACATCTTATGCTTGGACATTTTGCTTCTTGATAACTCTAAATGATGTCTCTGGTAAGTTTATCAATAACATCATTCTTCCATGTCACATGTCCAACAAACCTACAGGACCACAAAATTTCGTACAATTTTGCTATACAAAACAGCAGAACATTGTTTATATAGACAAATTCTTTTTCTGAAGGTATTAACCCAGTATATAAACTCCTATATATAACATTGTATGCGTTTAATTTTTTAATATATCTTTAAAAATCTTTCTTTGTATGTCAATGCTGTAACTCAGTCACTGTCTTCCATTTTTGTTCGCTACTAATATGAAAGCTACAAGAACAACGCCACAATATTCTTTCATTCACTATCGACTAATGACGGTATCGCAAAGCCGTGTTACTTCTGATTAAATCAAAACGTAGTCTGTACGTTTTACATATTTACAAATGGGAAACTTCAAAGTATAAAGTTGTAATTGATTCTACTTCGTTTTTAGATTCTGTTTTATTGATTAGAAACTAAGTATCGTGCAGTTCGTGTTTACACCAATATCTAAAATATTATTCGCGTTGTGATGCAGTGGATATTGGCTCGGAAGGAAAAATCGAAGAAATGCCTTCGAATTCCAGTTACATTCGTTGCATTCACTTTCGCGCAAATACCCTTGAGAATGGTATTAATCTGTATTAATTTTCTCCCTCCAGCTATGGCTGGACAGTTTGGGTTCTATAGCCTTGGTTGGAAACTAGTCTACCGCAGAAAGTAATGACAACCTATTGCGGGTAAATCTTCTGCCTAATAAGTCATGTCTCGAAAGAGACATGTTCGCCTCAGCGTGTATCACGTATGGCACTTGATTCACTGACTAAAATATTAATTCAAGAAAGAGTCTGCAAAATATAGAGAATCGTCGATATGTACTCGTGTATTTTTTTCGTTAAAAAGTAAGAATACAATTGATTTATTTTGCATATTTTCTGGAATTTTTCGATGAGCCAAATAATTTAACTATTCTAAAAGCCAGCCAGTCAGTTAATTGCCATACGTGATACAAAGGGCGATCATATCTCGAAAGAGACATGATTAACTAGGCAGAAAATTTTCCCGCAGTATGTTGCCATTACTTTCTGCGGTGGTCTGGTTGCCAACCAAGGCTATAGCATCCAATCTGTTGTGTTATTTAACCCATAGCTGGAGGGAACAGACGGATTAATACCTTACACAATAAGTAAGTGAGTGCAACAAATTCAAGTAGAATTCGAACACGGCTCTCTGATTTCTTGTGCCGAGCCGATATTCACTGCACCACAACGCACATCCATTCCCAAAGTGAAAATGAAACAAGTTTTCTTTTCATTTTCTATTTACTTATTTCTATTTTTTAATCAAGCACGGAACATAAATAAACTTGTTCATTTTAAGAGAAACTTAGTCAAACAATTTTCATTAGTCAGTGTCACAGAGCCTCAAAAAACACACAACATGCGCGCGTATGTATATATGAATATCGCAAATTCTCTTGTGGTGCCCCCACAAAGCTTCAGAGATCTTTACTTCAATTGTCATTCGGGGTCTTGGACTTAGAAAAACATCAGATTCTCTCTGAGTAAACCTAATGAGGAGCGAGCACCTTCTAACCAGTTACCAGGCTTCTTTCAGTTGAATACGCGAATTTCAATTCCGGTTCGAAACATCACCAATCTCTTCTTTTTAAATCTGTTAAGTAAAATTTACATTTTTTAAAAATTATTTTGTCCGAAACAAGGCAGAACCGATACTAGTGTGCAGGAGGTTACAGTGAGAGAAGGTATTAGACATAGTGGGTAGTGAAGAAAATAAAAGATGAATAGCATTTAAGAAGATTGAAGATCGCACTTGACGTTGCATTTAAATTCTTGGAGATTGTAGCACTCAAGTGCAATACGCAAGTAAACCGATATCATATATATATATATATATATATATATTGTAAGGACATTTGTACATAAGAATTTCTTTATGTCATGGTGTGGTTTCGGTAGATTCTCTGTGAATATGTGGTGTATATATAGGATTTAATGGTGATCGTTGTGGTGCAGTGGATATCGGCTCGGATTTCTACAAATTGGATTGAAGGACGGACAAAAAAACCCCGAGAGATTAGACGTATGTTCTTACTCACTGACATGAAATAGAAAAAGGTTTAACTACAAATATCTAAAAAATATTGGATATATTCTAAAATGGAAGAGAGAGCAGTTTAATTGGCTGTTTTTGTTTAATGGCATATCAACCTCGGCGGGTCATTTATTGCCAACTAAATGTTATTTATTTATTGCTGGTATTACCTTTTTCTTTCAACAATTTATTGTTTTTTTATATAAGTTTTTGTGTCTAGTAATACTTTTTTCTTTTCGAGTACCAAGATTCATTGAGATTTGTTTTTAAGGGCAGGGTCCCTAAGTCCTACGCTGTTATTTAACATAATAACTGGAGGGAAGGGACGGATTAATACTTTTCTCAAGGATACCAGTGCTTAAGTGAATGCAGGGTATTCAACTGGAATTCGAACTCGGCTTACCGATTTCTCTTTCCAAGCCGATTTCCACTGCACCACAACGAACATCCGTCACTAAACGCTTACAACACCTGGTATTCCCAAGCGGTCACCCATCTAAGTACTGACCAGACTCAACGTTGCTTAGCTTCGGTGATCGAGCGAGAACCGATGTATTTAACGTGATATGGTCGTAAGCCAGTTTAAATAGTAACTGAGTGACAAAAAGAATGAACTCGTTGATGACATATTAGATTCGAATTAGAATGAAAAATACATGTAAGATCTAAAAATATCTTTATTTCTCTCAATATATTATGCGGAATGTTATCTGCTCATTGATAAAAAGGAATGCGTGATGCTTTACATCTATTCCTATAAATTAGGGCTTGCTTACGCATGTGTGAAACCCCGAATCAAATGGACCGGATCCGTTTATTTCTGGATCAAAAATAAGACAAGGACAATAAAAGAAACGATTGAAATTTGTATATTTGTTCTCGTGAAGCCGTTTTCAATATTGCTGCCAATATCAACGTGATGTAATGCTAATCAAATGAGAATGGGTTTCTTATGACTAGGTTTTATAACCTGAGATTAAACGAAAAATATTTCATTTTGCTTGTATAGATTTACAAGTGGTGAGAAAAATGAACTCTAGATTATTACGTTCACATCATCCCTTAGGAAATGCATTAATTTTCCTTTTCTTCGATAGCTACTGCTAAAGCAGTGTGGCATTCTGGACTCTAAATCAACTAATGTAGGAGAAGGACAATCCGTAATTCAAAACTGTAAAAAAGCAAAAGGAAATTATTCCGCTATATTTCTCAAGAACAACCATAGTCATCAAATATTTGCCGATAATAAAAAAAGCAATTGTGAAGAGCATTGGTCGCCTACATCATGAAAATCAATATTTTTCATTTATTTTTAAACTTGCTTATTTGATAATTATTGTTTAAAATTTTTATACATATGTACTTTAAGCCTACCATTCATCCATACAATATTGCTGCCACATATGGTCTGGTGCTCCTGCTATTTACCTTGAAATCCTTAATAAGAAGCAAAGAAGAATCAGCAATATTATTGGTCCTGATCTGGGGGCTCAACTTCAGAAATGTCTAAACCCTTGTTTCCCCAACAAGGGGTCCATGGGCCCCAAGAGGTCCATAAAAGAATTTCAAGGGGTCCAAAAGATTCTAATTCGTACCGGCGTATACTCATAATGTGCTAGATGTGCGGCTCACACCCTATAATTTTATCCATAGTTTCAAGAATATTTTCCAGTCAAAATTATTGTCTAGCTTCTGGTGATCAATGATGGAATTATATCCAAAAGTGAAAATGGGGTTTCTGCATTACTCGCAATCAAAACAAAATCAAGGAACAAGCTGTTTGTAGAAGATGACTTGAGGTATGTACTGGCCGCTACTGAACCAAGTATTCATAAGCTGATTGAGAAATATAGAGTAAAATACTTTTTTTTTCCAATAAATAAAAAGTTTCATTCACTTCTGTTTTGGGATTTTTAGATTTTTTGTTTTTTTCATACATGTGTTACGTCTATACAGGTTTTATGATTTTTTTAATTCATAATTTCGCTCGTAAGCTTAAAAATGAAGACAATTTTATAAAGATAGTTTTTGTGTACAATACCTACAACTATAACAACGTTAACATAACCGTTTTACTATGTGTTTTACTTAAATAAAGGAGGGCTGAATGAAATGTTTCTTGATTTTATATGAGTAAGTTTAAAGCTTAATCAGCATAATAACGCAGGGTATTATACATGAATATATTTTTTTACAGAAAAATCTCTTAATTTTGTTGGTTTAACTTATTCCGTTGTAGGGGGTCCACAAGTGAATAAGTGAGTGAAAAAAGGGGGAACGGGACAAAAAAAGGTTGTGAACCACTAGTCTAAACTATCAACTGCCGTTCTATCAGAACAATGATTGAAAATAGCTTCAAACGAATTAATCTTAAAGATCTAAAAGAAGACCATCGTTCATCAGGTTGTATAGATCGTCGCTATCAAATCAGAAACGAAAAGCTTTACTAAATAACATCACATCACTTGTTTTTTCTTTTATAATCACATTGCTTAAAGCAAGGCATTTTATTGTCACTGTTTTGCCGGGGGTTACATAGGAGGACAGTTATGAAAAAGAGTGACAGTTTATAGGAGGTGTCAGGAAGTGGGTAAGAGAAGGATGACTGGCCATAAAGTGAAGAATCAGTTTATATATTGATTGTAATCTAAAATTGATGCCCCACTTTATATCCACATTATAATAGTATAGACATAACCAGAGTGACTGGTTATAGGGAGTGTCAGGAAGTGGGAAAGAAAGGATGAGGATACTGATGAGAGTGGAGTGGACGGAGAAAGGAGCATGAGAAAGAGGCTGCAGGTTAGTGAGATAGAAGATGACTATTGACTTTACATTTAAATTATTGGATATTGTAGCTGTCGCGGAAGCAAGTAAATAGAAGGGAATTCCACAGACGGAAAGTGCGAGAAAAGAAGCTGATGGGGTAGAATTTGCGTTTACAAGTTTTTGATTTCACAGTAAAAGGGTAGGACCTAGTTGCTAATCTTGTGGCTGGAGTAAATTTATATAGGGAACACCAGTGAGCTAAGTTCATCAGAGCAGAAGCCGTGAAAGTATTTGTACAAAAGACACAGGGAAGCAACACCGCGCCGGTGTGAAAGTGACTGTATCCGAGCTGCCAAGTACATTGTACATGTACACTTCCAACAGAAAGAATGAGTAGCAAATATGATTAATAAGGAAAATAATGATGTAATCGCGCTGTTAATTTGTAGCAGATAAGAAATTAATTAAAATCAACATTCTTCACTTTTACAAAAATTCACAATCACGTGTGAAATCCTGGTTTTCCCAAATAGAACAAGGATTGACCATCTGCTTAACGAAAAAGTCGAAACCAGATTTTTCAAGTAGGTGTTAAAATGATTTTTGACTTGTAAAACTTGAAAGGACAGCGATCCAGTGCGAAATTCAAAAGGACATATAAATGACTTCGTAGCTTCAGAGACTCAGATCGGAGCAGCAAAAGAGAGAATCATTGGGAGCCACGAGACAAACATCTAAAATGTAGCTTCAACTTCAAGTAACTCGGACATTGTCCTCTTTCTCCTTATCTATTTCAACAATTACTACTACGAACATTTTGTACGAACTCTTGATATACTTAACTTTCTCATTGAACATTAATTTCTACGAATTCTTGTTGTTCCATATTTTAATAAATTACTAATTTTAACATACAAAATGTATATTTTATTCTTACACTATTCCACACATTCCATCCTGCCGACAACCAACCTTCTGATGATAATTCTGCATAAAACTTGTAAGCTGTAGGGAGTTCGGTTAAGTATGACACAAGGCCGAATTAAAGAAACATTAACCATTTCCACCTACACCTCATATTCTCCACACTACCAAAACTAAAAAAGGAAACTGCATCCGTAGCAGTCGTATTGAGATAGCGAAAGATGCCTTCCAAATTCTGATCAAAGTATTAAGAAATAAAAATATCGTTAGAAACAGAAAAGAGTACTGAACTGTTATATAATATTAGTCCTCCTTTATGGCAGCGAATGAAGAGATTAAAAGAAGACTTGAAGTAACAAAATATGGTTCAGCAGAAGGATACTGAGAATACGATGAATACGAACATGTGAGCAGCGAAGAATTTCCAGATATAATAGTAGCAAAAAAGATATTTATGCTTAATATCAGGAAGAAACAGTTAAATTTATGTGACACATAATGAGGAAAGAGGACTTGGAAAATCTGATACTCAGAGGACAGATTGAAAGTAAGAGGGCCAGAGGGAAGCAGTGGACAACCTACGTCGTGAACATGGACAGTGGAGCAGAGTTTAGGAGAGATTGCAAAAAGACAAAAAATGATTAAAATATACAAAGGACCGAAAATTGTAAAAACTCAAAGAAGAATGATTGAATGAATGAATGAATGCTAAAAGTTTCTTTCATGAAAACGACTAATTTTAGCACAACCATTACATATAATAGTTGTTTTCTACCTCTCTTTTCTCGTATTGAGTTCGAATTATTCAATTATAAGACTTATTAAATTTAACTTTATTGAACATTTTTACCGTATTGTTCCATTATTTTTCATAATTCTTTCCTTCCTGCACTTTTTATAGTGGAATCGGTTATTCGTTTTTTTTGTTATGTCTTTTTTTTGTTTGTTTTTGATTTATTTATTTATTTATTTCAATAAAAGTAAAAAAATGTTTTCTAAAAACCGGAATAAATAGTAATCCAAAGAAGATTATCTGTCGAATATAGAGAAGGAGTGAAAACTTGACAAATTGCAAAACACGCTCTAGAATTAGTCTGATGGAATATGGCTATTGACCTTAACTATTTACGAACGCTTTTCATCTGTTGCTGCTTTCAATTCATTTTTTATACGTTTTCTACGACTTATGAACACTTTGCAAGTTTTTTTTTTTTTTTTTTTTTAATAAGCGTTTCACCCCGAGCAAGGCATGTCACTGCCACTACTGTGCAGGGGGCTACGTAGAGTGGAGAAAGGCTGGTTAAATATAGGAAATAACAGAGGGTGGGTGATAGGCGGGTGAGGATACCGAGAATGAGGGTTGGGTAGATGAGAGTGTTGTGAGAATAGTTGGGAGTTAGTGTGATAGGAGGTGTCTATTGACCCTACATTTAAACACCTGGAGATTGTAACTGTCGGGAAAGCAGACTTGTGGAAGGGAGTTCCACAGGCGGGAAGTGCGAGAAAAGAAGCTGTTGGAGTAGAATTTACGGTTAAAGCCAGAAAATATTTTAGATTATAAATTGTATAATTGTAAAGTTGGAACTCGGCCTTACCATTTACAATTCAGTGCCATTATTCATTACACAACCGGCACATTCAAGCTCACAGTATCTGGTACTTTCAAACTCTTACCTATCTAGGTACTGACCAGTTAACTTCGGTGGTCGTACTGGAACAGGTGTTTCAAGCCTTTTGCTTTCAGTTAGTCTACCTGATGGCGATGAGAGCTTTATTCAAATTCCATCATATACATTTTTAAATGGACACTAAATTTTCAGGGACAGAAAAATATACTCTAAAACTAATATGAAATAGTAAGAAAAATGAGAACTAGAAAAGTGTAATAAAAAACAAATATGAAATAATATGAACTATTTGTGTGATATTATTTTCTCTGTTCAGATAAAATTGAAGGCAATACGTTTTTTTCATAAGCGCCTGCCTTCCATACATATATGTTAAATAGGAGAATTTAGATCAATCTGAGATAGTCACAGTTGTGTCAGCTATGAGACTTGTGTCGTGTGTTGTCCATGGCTTCTTTCAATCTATTGGCAATCCTTCTGGACCCATCGCTGCATGCTAGACTCAATGAATGGCGAGCAATTTTTTTTTTAAACACACGCAGTTGGAAGGCACAGTAATAGCAGACTCATTTCTTGATGAAAGCGAGAGCGGAAGAGATAAAAAGAGGATGGATTTCAACAGGTGAGCTATCGACTTATCATCACCAGATGTTGGCTTATTTCATTGTTCTGGAGACATCCACATCAAGGAACCTAGAAGTGGACAAGTGTCTTGACCCTTCTATTACTGCCATCGTACTGTCTTCCTGCGTTTTTCGGTCTTATATAAAAACTTAAGCAAAGAAAATTCATCACTGTCAGAATTCTGCGACCACGGAGCTCAAACCACCCAACTCATTTCGGATTCTCAAAGTTGTAATCAATATAGTAGGGTTTGCCGGTTTGGGCTACGCTGCACATTCTGGACGAAATTATAGTTTGTCCTGAAAGGATTTATCTGACGAGAGGTTGGGATGATTCACAGTTCGCTACAATGACTGCAAATTGATATCTATGCTATTTCTGCCATACTTGTTATTTTTTTTTCAAAGTTGGAACAAAAATCTTCAGTCGCTAATTTGTGTATCAACATGCGAAAATAGGATGTCTGACTAACACAAGCAAATACTATACGGTCATCCATCAAGTCGCTTTAAATGCAATCTTCTTTTACGCCTTTAATCATCTAATTCACTCACTAGTGCCTCGCATCCAGTTGTCTCTTCTGTCAAGCAAATGGATCCAGAAATAATTTCTAGCTTTCAGATAACCGGAATATATGTAAATTAATAAAAAAATAATAATTCTTGAGACTTCATTGCTCAAAATAGAAACAGAAATAAGTTATGGAAATCTTAAAATTTGCCTAATATTGAACAATATTTGGATTAAATAAATCGGGTGCTTGCTTATAAATGGTCAATCGAAATTGAATTCAAACTGTTAAAATTTTGTTTTAATACCATCTTCATTATATCAAAGTGTCTATCAATTAAGCAGATTAAACTAAGATGGGACTCGTAGGCTAAAATTTTGGAATGGTGTTAAATGTACACAAAGTTTTTGTTTTTTAAATTTAATTTCTTTGAGTTTAGTATTATATATCCAAAAAAGATTCCTTAGTTTTTATCGTTGGATATGTGGCGCTTTTTGCTATAAGAAACTTCATTCGAAAAAGACATTTTTTTTAATCGTATCACCCCGAGAAAAGCGGTAACGCCACTGATGTGCAGGGGGCTACGTAATAGTGAAAATATTGGAAACTTCAATTCAATCCAAGAGCGTCAAGCTTAGAAAGTTTACCGTAACTTCAGGCTTCACTCCGTGAAGTGATCTTCGGATGGTTTATAAATATACTTAAAGACAGCTGAAAAGTTCATAGGCTGACCAGGATGTTCTCATAGAATGTGATAAAATAAGGTTTATTTTTCATCATGTTTCCCTTTGAGCTACACACACTTATTCCATCGGTGTTACAGAACTTGAACCCCATTGGTGAAAAAAGCTTTCATTTTATTTGTCAAAAAAGCAGATCAACAGCAGATATGCCATCATGATAATGGTTCCCAGCAAGTGTTTTTTTTTAATGTTGGAGAACGAATAAGAGTCAGCTGTGGCCGAATCATGACGATAGGAAAATTGATCAGTCACAGTTATGCACAGCAGCCATTAAAAATTTGTTTACTGGAGCATTGCCTTGATAAAACAAGACCCGCCCTTTTGTTAGTTTTAATGGGCGCTTGATCTTGATAGCCTTTCGTAACTGTCTAAATTGGTATAGTACTCTTCATTGGATGTGCTTTGTGGTACAGTGGATATCAACTCGGAACGACAAATCGCGGTACCGAGTTCGAATTCCAGTTGAGTTCCTTGCATTCACTTACGCACAAATACCCTTGGGAAAGGTATTAATCCGACTCTTTCCTTAAGGTCAAATAATAGGACAGATTGGGTTCTATAGCCTTGGCTGGCAACCAGTATACCGCAGAATTCTACTGCGTGGATTGTCTTTTTTGATAAAGTTATGAACCCAACAGACTGGGCAGAAGATTATCTCGCAGTAGGATGCCAATGCTTTCTGCGATAGAGTGGTTGCCAACCAGGGCTATAGAACCCAATTTTCCCTATTATTTAACCTATGACTGGAAGGAAGAGACGGATTGATACCTTTCCCAATGGTATTTGCGCATAAGTGAATGCAAGGAATTCAACTAGAATTTGAACTCGGCTCCCAGATTTCTTCTTCCGAGCCGATATCCACTGCACCACAACGCACATCCAGGTAACAGATTAAAAAGATATATTTTTACCAATTTTTTTTTTAAATTATAATTTCAAAAATAATTTCATTCATTTGTGAATAAGTCCAGAAAGTTTCATTAAAATCCGACAATTCTTTGATTTTTGCAAGAAATTCCAAATTAATGTGTTTGTCACTGGAAAATGCTGACTTATGTCATATTACATTTTCTCTTGAAACGGTTTAGTTACCCGCTAACTATTCTCTTGAAACGGTTTAGTTACCCGCTCACTATTCTCTTGAAACGGTTTAGTTACCCGCTCACTATTCTCTTGAAACGGTTTAGTTACCCGCTCACTATTCTCTTGAAACGGTTTAGTTACCCGCTAACTATTCTCTTGAAACGGTTTAGTTACCCGCTAACTATTCTCTTGAAACGGTTTAGTTACCCGCTCACTGTTCTCTTGAAACGGTTTAGTTACCCGCTAACTATTCTCTTGAAACGGTTTAGTTACCCGCTAACTATTCTCTTGAAACGGTTTAGTTACCCGCTAACTATTCTCTTGAAACGGTTTAGTTACCCACTAACTATTCCCTTGAAACGGTTTAGTTACCCGCTAACTATTCCCTTGAAACGGTTTAGTTACCCGCTAACTATTCTCTTGAAACGGTTTAGTTACCCGCTAACTAAAATCAAAACAAGATTTTTTTCACCAAAATTTCCGATGTGTTAGAAGAGATTAAAAGATTTTTTTAAATAATTAAAAAAAATACTTTGCTCTTTCATCTAAATAATAAAATAGGTACCTCCATGAATTCGCTAAGATAAAAAAAAAGCACGATAGTATGAAGAAAAAAAAATCCCAATCTAAATAAAAACAAAGTTTTGTCGGTAAAATGTTCATGTTAAAAGGATAGATCAAAGTATTTTTTGTAAATATTTTTAAAAAGGTTTTATTCTTTCTAACACGTTCGAAATTTTGGTATAAAATCTTGTTTTTCTTTCGTCCGTGAGTGGCGCAATTTTTACAAGGGTTTATTACGACAAACGTAATATTACGCAAGTCACTTTTTTTGCCGATGAAATTGGAAACTCTTGCAAAAAATCAAATGATGGTCGGATTTTCATGAAAATTTCAGGACTTATTGATAAATGAATGAAATCATTTTTTAAATAATTTTTACAAAATCTTGGTAAAAATATATTTTATCACATATGTTACCCCTACCCATCAATTTCCTGAAATGTCTGGAAATTCTCCAAAGTCCCCCATATACCTAATCTAAACTTATTTATAAATGGAACTTTGTGTGCGTGTGTGTCCGTTACCTATAGACTCCGAAACGGCTGAACCGATTTTCTTGAAAATTTACACAGTTGTACTATAAGCGTCTGCGAGTGTTCTTAGCTAGGTTTTGTGTCGAGGTATCCACGATAAATATCGAAAATCGAAAATCAAAAACATCGGGTTATAGAAGGAGTGGTCCGATTTTAATCAAATTTAATACACTCATAGACAAAGACATAAGAAACGATATTCAGAAGTCTCAAGGTTGCAGTTCTTACAATAGTGCAGAAAATCGATTATATATATATATATATATATATATATATATATAAGGCAAGATGTTTGTGTGTGTGTGTTTGTTTACCTGCCTGTATGTCTGTATTTGTTTCAGGCTTTTTATTTTAGCTTTTGCTTCGGGTTTGGCTCTAAGTAGGTATAATTGTAGTTCTTAGTCTCACCCATGATACCATTTACTCAGAGGACTTATTTAGCCTTCAAAATTCAGTTTACGACGAAAAAAAAACTTATTTGATATCGATACCAGGAAATCAAAATTTGATTTACAACAATTCATTTTTCTTTCAGTCTACGGTTTCGCTTTAACTGGAAACAACTATTGCTTTTTAGTCTTTCGTGCCAACGTCCAAAGAGTGTGAGCTCCAGGACCATGGATTAGTTTTAAAGCTTTCCTTACACCCGAGCAACGCCGGGCTCTACTGCTAGTATTAATTAAATACAGGAATCATTGGGGAATGCTAAGCAACTATCTTTTGTTTTCTAAATTAGCCCTTTTTCAGAAAATCTGCTCCGAATTGTGAAAACAAAAATGCAATGAAGCTATGCCAATTTTTTAAAGATAAACTTTTTATTTGTTTTACAAATAATATATATTAAGTATACAATAGTCTGAAAAAAATTTCGATGAATAATGAATTATTTAAAAAATTGTTTTCATTTATATTATTTTTTTTCTAATAATTTTTTAAAAATTCAAAAACCTTTGGAAATTTCATCCTTCATCGTTGACGCAAGGTTATTCAGTTAATGCATGAAGACTATATATACTAATCAAAAATTGAAAAGTTTAATACAAATAATCGAACCATTCGATTTTTAAAATAATTAAAACATTTTAATTGTGTGCGTATGATGAAACGTATTTTCTTTTAATGGTTGGCCGTAAGTGATATATATCAGTAAAAGGTCACGTGTTTCAAAGGTTGCGTTCTTTACAAGAAAAAAAACTGTATGAACGTTTTCGGCAGGGTACAATTCTTTTCTGCCGCTTCTGTGTTTTCTATGCCCGACGTTTCTACATTCAGCTGACTTTGCAAATCATCCCTTCAAAATGTGAAGCATTTTTTTATATTTTAATTCCTAGTTCCCTAATATTGTTTAAGAAAAACAAACAAAAAAAAAACTTAATTACGAAATTCACAATTTGTGGAGGTCCCTAAAAAGAATATGAAAAATAGATATTAAAAATAAAAATTGATAAACGCCATAATTTCTCATAAATTATTGAGTTACCTCCGTCATGTTATATAATTTCATTCTATTATTGAATTGTAAAATTATTTTAAAAGAAAAGTTTATATAATTTTTAGTTCTTATAAAACATCTTCAAACGTAAAAGCTAAACTAACTAAAATTGTATAAAATATTAGATAATTGCTGAAAATATTGTGTTAAATTTTTAATTTTACTATATAGTTAAAAACTAAAAAACGAAGCGTACGATTATGTCAAATTCGTCTTCCATACTTAGTATTTTTTGACGGCTTCAGTCTGTCATGTCAATTATCGGCTCGGATAAAACTATAACACCTGATAACAAAGCTACCGTAAATATGAAACGGTTTGATAGTACATTTCAGTAATGCTTGTTTCAAATCAAATTAAGGTAGGCTTAAAATTTCTAGTTTGATTAAATGTGTCAGCGAGGTATATTTTTGCAAGATTTTTTAAAACCTAGTATTAGCTTCTGTTTACAAAATGTGTCAATCGATTAAAAATGGCCGAAAACTTAATTTTTTTTTTAAACAAAGAAAAGAAAATATACTCCAATCAAATAATTTCGGTTTGAAATCCACCAGAGTATTTTGTTTACGGAAATTAATAAATTTAATCTCTTGACTTTCAATTAAAGCTAAAATTAAAGTTTCACAAAAAAAAAAAATTTTTTTAAAACTTCAATTTAAATTTAAGTATCGAAAATGAGTGAAGGTGCCTATAACAAATATTTTAATGAAAAAAAGTTCATTTTTATTAAGTTTGGAGCCGTTTTTTATTCATACTATGCTGTTTTCCAGCAATTTAGTGGAGGTACCTAAAATAGTCAGTTAGATGTGCCACCGAGTTCATTACGAGAAGACGTGTACTTTCATTCGTCCCAAAAAGACGTCCTAGAGAGATAACGGAACGTACGGCAAGATTATTGGCGAGAAAAGTGGGTAACGAGGCTAGAATTACACTTAAAGAGCTTCAGGAAGGACTACAAGTAAGAGAAGTAAAAATGAGTACGGATACAATTTTAGTCGTTCACTTGGTCGATATTGTGGTATTCAGGTTATGAGTGCGTGTGTAGACTGTGTGTGCCGATTATAATCGACAGTAGTTTATTATTAAACTATAATGAAGATGAACAAAGCTTGTCTTACCGTTGTGATAGGGTCCTTCAAAGGTGGAGGTGCACATAGATTTAATGAGTTGATATATTTTTATTTTTCTCCGGTCAGACAGGAAGTATTTTTACACTTATTGAAAACCACCTGAAGATATCACTCATGGTAGAAACCTAGGTCACGTAATAACTTATTTATAAATGGAACTTTGTCTCTGTGTGTGTCCCCGTTACCTATAGACTCTGAAACGGCTTAACCGATTTTCTTGAAAATTTACACAGTTGTACTATAAGCGTCTGCGAGTGTTCTTAGTTAGATTTTGTGTCGAGGTACCCCCGACAAATATCGAAAATTGATAATCGAAAAAATCGGGTTATAGAGGAGTGGTTCGATTTTAATCAAATTTGATACACTCATAGACAAAGACATAAGAAACGATATTCAGAAGTTTCAAGGTTGCGGTTCTTACAATAGTGCAGAAAATCGATTATATATATATATATAAAAGGCAAGGTGTTTGTGTGTGTGTCTGTTTATCTGCCTGTATGTCTGTATTATTTTAGCCCTTTTATTTTAATTTTTGCTTCGGGTTTGGCTTTAAGTAGGTATAATTGTAGTTCTTAGTCTTAGCCATTGTACCATTTACTCAGAGGACTTATTTAGCTTTCAAAATTCAGTTTACGACGAAAAAACTTATTTGATATCGATACCAGGAAATCAAAATTTGATTTACATCAATTCATTTTTCTTTCAGTCTACGGTTTCGCTTTAACTGGAAACAACTATTGCTTTTTAGTCTTTCGTGCCAACGTCCAAAGAGTGTGAGTTCCAGGACCATGGATTAGTTTTAAAGCTTTCATTACACCCGAGCAACGCCGCGCTATACTGCTAGTATATATATATATATATATATATATATATATATATAACAGTTATGACATCTTTTCAAGGCAAGGACCCCAAGAAAAAATACTTAAGCGAAAGCATTTGCTAGAATTTTGCAAACGAGCATTGTATCAAACCTGCAGCATTTGGGGAAAATGTACTTTGGTCAGACAAAATGAAAATTGAACATTTGGCAGAAATGCTGTGGCAAAGGTTTGGAGAAAGAAGGATATTAAATATTCGCCGAAGAATACGATCCCAACAGTAAAATTTGGAGGCGGATCAACCATAATTTGAAATCGCATTAGTGCCCAAGGTGTAGAGAACATTAAAATAATAGAAGCGAGAATGAGTGGAGCATCTTATAGGGATATTTTGAAGGGAAATTCATGCCAGAGTGCACATTCGTTGGGGTTGAAACCACGTCGGCTATTTCAACAAGATAACGATCCAAAACATACTGCAAAGCTTACATAATCATGGTTAATTTCAAACAGAATAGACGTTCTGAAAAATCAATCTCCAGATCTCACTCCCACTGACAATTTATGGAGAGAGAAGAAATTGAAAATTCAAAGAAAGAACCTACAAAACCTACAAACTACAAAGGAATTTTATTGTGAAAAATGGAAAAATATTAGCCAATAAACATGCAAGAAATTCATAGGGGTCTCCTCTAAACGTCTACATACTGTAACTAGCAATAACAGTTCCGCTACGAAATATTAATAAATGATTTAATAAATGTATTGTAACTTTTTGCGTTATTAAATATATTTTTTGTTCTTCGTGGGATATTATTGATTATTTTTCTAAAATCTGGTTGTTCAATTAAAGGCTTAAACATATATATTATTAAAAGTAAAAGTTTAATTAATCTGTGTTAGAAACACCTAAAGAAACATTTTTGTAATGTGTTGTAAACTTTTGCGTCGCACTGTATGTATATATACTTTCAAAATTCTCTATTTGGGCAGCAGTATCTCTTTTATACAGGCATACGCTCTACATCAATGATCTCCCTGATACCATAAGATCCCAAGTAGGTATGTACGCCGATGACAAACAGTTTATTCTCGCCTCGATCAAAAATCTGGTGTGGGCGACAAAGCTAGCCTTGCAGCCGAGCTTGGAAAGGACCTCCAATCCGTAGTGGACTGGGGTAAGAAATGGCTCGTAAATTTTAATGCTTCTAGAACGAAGCTACTATCAATTAATCATCATAGACAATCGCACCTACCTCCTATTAGCATGGACCAGGCTTGCCTCCCAGAGAGTAAAACACTACGCCTCCTTGGTCTCACACTTTCAGCGGACCTCAAGTGAAATGACTATATCGAATCCACTGCTAAATCCGCTGCTATGAAAGTCGGTTCTCTGTGCAGGGCCCGGAAGTTTTTTCCGTCTGAATCTATCCTGCACAGTTATAAATCTACCATCCGCCCGTGCATTGAATACTGTTGCCATATCTGGTCGGGTGCCCCTGCTATTCTTCTTGGGCTTCTCGACAAGGTACAGCGGAGGGTCTGTAATGTGATCGATACCGACTTAGCAGACCGCCTGCAGTCTCTCTCTCTCTCACCGGCGCGCCGTGGCTTCCCTGCGTCTCTTTATAAATACTTTCATGGCTTCTGCTCCGATGAACTTAGATCACTGGTGCCCCCTAGGTTCGAATTTGCACGAGATACTAGATTAGCAACTAGATCCCACCCTTTTACAGTGAAACCGATAAAATGCAACCGCAACTTCTACTCCAACAGTTTCTTTTCTCGCACTTCCCGACTGTGGAATTCCCTTCCACATGACTGCTTCCCCGACGGCTACAATCTCCAGGAGTTTAAATGTAAGGTCAATAGACACCTCCTAACAAACTAACTCGCTTCCATTCTTTCAAACACTCTTGCCACCCACCCAACTATCTATGACCCCACCCCCTTCTGACATTTCCTATATCTAACCACTCTTTCTATTTACCTTCCCCTATATAGCCCAAGTGCAATAGTGGCAGTGGAATGCCTTGCTTGGGGTGAAATGATAAAAAAAAGACAAAGTATTATGGTTAAGTTTTTATATAATTTTTCATGTGATCTTACGATTTGTTTTTCTTTTCAAAACATAAACTATATAAAAAACACACGTGACTCAACACACATACATAAATTAAATACCACGCATATTCAGTCACACGTAAAATAAAATTCATTCTCGATTATGGTTAGAAGTACAGCCGAAAGCGCTCGAAAAAACAACAAAATTGTACACATTTTATACAATTTATGTCCTGAAAAGAAAAAATCATAAGATCACATAAAAATTATATAAAAAACGGAACCATAATATCTTGTTTGTCAATTTAAATGAAACCTACACACACATTACTTCAAACGCTATTTTTTAGTAGATATCCGTATACACACACACAGAGAGAGAGAGAGAGAGAGAGAGAGAGGAAATAATTATTTATTTCCAACATATTTTTGGAACTATTTTTATCCATGGCGTTCAATAATATTATCAGCTTCAAAGAACTTTGTCTATTGCAAATTAATAGTCTACTAATTCTATGATTTTTTTTAACCTCACTCGCAGTTTTGCTTATTTAATCATTTCTACTGCAACACCATTAAAATTAGTCGTATATTTGGTTTACGCGACTGGATAGTTCAAAATACAATAACCGTAAGATCTTTCAAAATATAAATACGGATATAGACATCGTCTACTGCCGGCAGTATCAACACTAAATAAAAATGTTGTGACGTTTATTATTTCACCTGAAATAAGATTTTTATTCAAATGCCTAACTTCAGCCGAGACGACCTTTTTATGATCATCATGTTGAAATTTTATAATCATTTCCTTTGTAACAAAAATAGTTATATTGGTGTGACTTAGCAACTTTTATACTTTATGTATACGAGTCACTGCGTGCCGAATGTGCGGACAGTGGTTGGACGTGTAACGTGATGCCTATTGAGGTTGGATGTCTTGGGTTTCTGGGACGTTCAGTCATTTCTTTCCTTTCAAAAATAGGCATCAACGGCCGTGGTTTGGAAAGTGCTTCGCATTGCATTCAAGCAACGGTTCAGCACGCGTCAAGTTGGATTTGGTCGAGATCAAAACAACAAGCAAATAAAATACGCAAGTGAGATATTTGCGTGGTCGTCTGTAACTTTTTTTCCCTTCATGAGCGCGTTAATAACGGCAAACCCGTTCAGGAAATTTCATTGCCGATACAAACTGCAAAGAGGAACGATCGTTTTGTTTACTTCATTACGAGAATGTACAAAGAGGGACAATTAACAAGTTTATTTTCACACCCAGCCTGGTGGCAAACGCTGCTGGTGGTGCCAGGGGTGGCGGTCCCGTCATAGCCATCGAAACCGTGATATCATGCCTGGTCGGCGGCTGATGAAGAGAGTGTATCGCACGTGATAACACACGGTGTACGTTTAAAAAATTTTCTTAACTCTTCAAGTCTAGCGTGAATATTTCTCTATTCAACGTTTCAATCTAGTATTCGAGATGCAAATATAGCGAGGAATTTAACTCCATTCTTTAATATTCTAAGCCTGGACGAATGGTAGATTTATAGATATGTAAGATAGATTCTGGAGAGAAAAATTGTCTACCACGACATAGTGAACCAACTTTCTTGACGGTTGACCTAGTAATGGATTCAATATTTTTTTTTTCCAAGGGATGTGCTTTGTGGTGTAATGGATGTCAACTCGGAATGAGAATTCGGAGAGTCGAATTTCTGTCGAATTCGTTTCATTTATTTACGCACAATTACTTTTGTGAAAGGTAAAAAAAACTACAAGACCTTCTACAAAAGGTAGCTGTGGAGAGTGACAAAAAGGTTTACAAATAAACAGCAAGAAAAATGAATGCATGGTCATCAGCAAAAAGAGCAACCCAAAATGCCAAATACAGGTGGGGGATACCAGAATCAAGCAAATACAAAAATTTAAATACCTAGAAAGTACTGAAATGGAAAATGCGACACAGAGATATGAAGGCGAATTGGCATGGCAAAGGACGCGTTCCAGAAGCTGAGTAAGGAATTAAGACACAGGAAAATTTCACTAGAAACAAAGAAGAGATTGATAGATTGCTATGTGATGTCAGTTCTTCAATACGGCAGTGAATGCTGGACAATATCATCGAAAATGAGAACAAAACTTGAAGCAGCGGAAATGTGGTTCTACAGAAGGATGCTGCGGATATCGTGGACCGAGCATGCGAGCAACGATGAGGTGTTGGAAAAAATGGCATCGAAAGGGAAATTAATAGTGAGCATCAGGAAGAGACAACTGAAGTTCCTGGGACATGCAATGAGGAAGGAAGGCTTGGAGAACCTGATGCTGACAGGTCAGATAGAAGGAAAAAGAGACAGAGGAAAGCAGCGGATAACATATTTGTAGAGCCTGATCAGGTGGATGACGGAACGAGGATTACGTTGAGTAACAGGGATAGGGAGACGTGGAGAACCATGATCGCCTACGTCCTGAAGGGACAGCGCACATAGAAGAAGAAGAAGAAGAAGAAAAAGAAGAAGAAGATTAATCCGTCTCTTCTCCATCCAGTTGTCGGTTGAGCAGCAGGACAACCGCATAAATAAATGTCAACCTACTGCAGGAAAATCTTGTGCCTAATCAGTCATGTCTCTTTCGAGACATAATCGTCCAAATGTTTATCACGTACAGCAATTAACTGACTGACTTAAAGTTAGAATAGAATGTCATAAACTGAGAGCTATACGTTTAAGTCAGCGAAAGAAGAGAACAAACACAAGATTAAAGGGAGTAAACTTACTCGCGACCGGCTTTATTATTTTTTTATTTAATCGAGTTGGCTCCAAGGAAGAGAAATATTACTAAGGAGCAAGAACAAAAAAAAATAATCAGGAAGATCACAGCGATTGACATTTTATTTAATTTTTGGCAGATTATAGTCGACTGGAATGCACAGAGCCAGAAAAGTGTTCTACAAGTGCGAGAAAAAAAAGAATTTACGGCTACATCTAACCAGCTTAACTGTAAATTGTTGAGATCTCGAAATTGCATTTAAATTCATTGTGATAAAACGCCTGTCTCTCGCCAATTGTGGCAAGTAATAAAAGTGTGAAAGGGACTTACCTCAATCTGTACGAATAGCATGCAATGTCCTGTTACGTGCTAAAAAGTAAAACAATATTATATGCTGGCCGGTCTCACGAGGTAAAGGGGAAATCCCGTTCTTCATACGCAAATAAGATGGTGCCGGCTTGCATAAAAAGCCTCTGTTTTTCAGAGAAGGTTTTTTTTTTTGAGTCGTGAGTTACAACCAAAGTGTACGTACAGTATTGAGGCGTGACGATTTTAAACACAAAAATCAAAACCACATTCATCAAGTATAGGTACGATAGCGAAGACCTCATCCGAACAATTACCATAAAAGTATTTCTAGAAAAAAAAAGAGGGCACTCTAGCGGTGGAAAAGTGACAGAAGTCGAGAGAACAGATCAGGACCAATAATACTGCTGATTCTTCTTCGGATTTTATCAAGAAGCTCAAAGTAAATAGCAGAAGCACCGGACCATATATGACAGCAATTATATAAGCATGAACGAATGGTAGACTTACAGATATGTAAAATAGATTCTGGAGAGAAATATTATCTCACTCGATACAGCGAACCAACATTTTTGGCAGTTGACATGGCAATGGATTCAGTATAGTCTTTACACTTTATGCCAGCCGAGAACATTAGACGGAAAAAAGTACAGAAAAAGAGAAAGAGATAAACCGAAGGATAAAGAGAAAATTCTGGAAGTATATGAGGAGAATAATCCCGTTTCTTAGCGTTAAATAGGAATCAGGCAGTGAACGTTAATGCAACGGGGACAATTTCAATCCCAGTAGAGGGCATGATGATAATTTTTTAGATGAAAATTGAAATTATTGAGCAGAAAAACTTGATTCATGAGTAATCACTTTTAATAAAGATATTACAGAATATGTAACTTTTTTTTTCTTCGTGCAGTATCTCTTCAAGACGTGGACGATAATGGCTCTCCACAATTTCCTGTTCTTTGTAGTTCTCAATAAATTTTGTCTTTTTGTTATCTCTCCTAAAGCCAGTGTTCTGCTATCCATTTACATAAGCTCATTATTCTTCTTCTATGTGCCGAGTCACTTCAATATATAAGCGAACATGGCTCTCCACAATTTCCTGTCCTTTGTAGCTCTTAGTGAATTTTGTCTTTTTGTTATCTCCCCAAAGCCAGTGTTCTACCATCCATTTACTCAATCTTGATAAACTTACTTGGACATGCAAATATGAGTGTATGGATAACTTTACTATTTGCATTAAAGTTTTCATCTCAAAGTTTTATAGTATTTACATTATTCGGACTATTGTCCTCATCTTTGTTGCTATTTGTAAGACGTTTCTGTCGTTGTACTCTACGGTCTTCTTCAATTGCTAGGAATTTCGAACCGAACATTTTATTACAATCACTGGGGTATATCATCCCCATTCCTTGCGTAAAGCGTCGATGTCATGAATTATCTCCCTCTAACCCTGTAAGTTACTTGTTCACCACTGCTGTAGCCTGGTATTCCAATCGAATAAGAATCAAGCCAGGAACTAACCAACGTCTATATCCACTGAGCCATGTATTCTTAAGGAAATATAGACAAATATCAAAATTTTATATCTCAAATACAGCATTTCATAGCAAATAAACTTCGTCTAAGAAAGTCGATTTTCTAATAGTAGCTTAGATGTCACACAAAGGCGAAAGTATGAGGTACTCAGTGAGGATCTAACTCACTTCTCAGTTGTAATAGGTTCTAGCGAGACAAGCTTGTTAATCATTACACCACGTCGAGGTGCCTAAATTTCATCTAAGAGAAAACAGTACCACTGGGTCCGAAATAATTTATATGCTATACCGCATATTTACTTAATTTAGTCATCTGATTATCTACAATTTTTTTTTTTTTGGTAGCCAAGTGCCCTTGGCTGAGTATGAGTATAAAAGGACAGGCCTCTTCCCAGTATATGATGAAATATAGGATATTAATGTTGCAGTCTTTAATGACACTAGCCACAACAAAAAAAACTCTCCTAAGAAAGAATGATTTATGCGTAAATAGGTAGCGTAAATCATCCTTTCTTATACTAATGAAGCAAATTTTGTTACTTGTAAAGCAGTAATCAAAGAGAACGTTGTCATCTCCTGAAATTGGGGATATCACTGACGAGAAATTACTTTTCCTTTCCCTAAAGATTATAAAGTAACGCTAATAGTGTGTGTACATATGCGTGAGAATGTGTTAATATTCCTAGTATATAGTGTGTGTGTGTCGGAAGCGGAAGGAAAGTAACCTGAGTCTAGGTACATAAAACATCGAACGACGGGAACAATGGACATATGCGTGAGAATGTGTTAATATTCCTAGTATACAGTGTGTGTGTGTCGGAAGCGGAAGGAAAGTAACCTGAGTCTAGGTACATAAAACATCGAACGACGAGAACAATGGACATATGCGTGAGAATGTGTTAATATTCCTAGTATACAGTGTGTGTGTGTCGGAAGCGGAAGGAAAGTAACCTGAGTCTAGGTACATAAAACATCGAACGACGAGAACAATGGACATATGCGTGAGAATGTGTTAATATTCCTAGTATACAGTGTGTGTGTGTCGGAAGCGGAAGGAAAGTAACCTGAGTCTAGGTACATAAAACATCGAACGACGGGAACAATGGACATATGCGTGAGAATGTGTTAATATTCCTAGTATACAGTGTGTGTGTGTCGGAAGCGGAAGGAAAGTAACCTGAGTCTAGGTACATAAAACATCGAACGACGAGAACAATGGACATATGCGTGAGAATGTGTTAATATTCCTAGTATACAGTGTGTGTGTGTCGGAAGCGGAAGGAAAGTAACCTGAGTCTAGGTACATAAAACATCGAACGACGGGAACAATGGACATATGCGTGAGAATGTGTTAATATTCCTAGTATACAGTGTGTGTGTGTCGGAATCGGAAGGAAAGTAACCTGAGTCTAGGTACATAAAACATCGAACGACGAGAACAATGGACATATGCGTGAGAATGTGTTAATATTCCTAGTATACAGTGTGTGTGTGTCGGAAGCGGAAGGAAAGTAACCTGAGTCTAGGTACATAAAACATCGAACGACGGGAACAATGGACATATGCGTGAGAATGTGTTAATATTCCTAGTATATAGCATGATATATAAAAGACTGCCTCCCGGTATGGTTAGTCTACATGAAAACCTACTTTTCTATTTGGCAGAACAAGTAACCCCATTTTTACCTCTCGTTGCAAGCAAAATGCCAATTGAAGAATCAAATTATTTACAAGAAACTAACACAGCAACTGAAGTAGACACAAATATATTCACTTTCTTTCGTTCTATCTGGTTCGCCTTACTATTTGCCTCTCTCGATGACTCTTATGAATTTGCAACCGCTTCCCTAGCCACAAGCTTACAAATATACATGCAAGTATCAACATTTATAACAAGAAAGTGAATACGTTTCCCTTTGAATTAAAATGCTGAATAAATTCAATTTCCGGCAGTCAGTCTAACTTTAGTGATTTCCCATTTAAGCCAAGTGATATTTCCGATTTATTTCCATCTTTGAAATAACATTTCTAATCCAAACCCAGCACTCTCTATGTCGGCCACCTATGCACAATTTTTCTTTCTTCTTCAGCTTCATATACTTCGCATTAAGACCACGCATCATTATAGACATTGTCACTTTGAAACAATAAAACAAAAATGCTTTATTTTAATTAATTTTCCAATAAACAACTCAAATATGCGATTAAAATTGAAATTTCTCCCTCCGTCTCTCACCGATGACACGCTTCTCTACAAACAGAAACGCTTGCGTATTGATCAGCGTTTACCAATAGAAAGGGAAAGATGTAAAAAAAAGTACAAATACGTGCGTAACATTTTATCTGCGGAGTTTTGCAGCAATGTTGTGTGATAACTTACGAAAAGAAATTCTTTTTTTTTTTAATAATCGTGTTGCTCCAAGCAAGGCATTTTACTGCCACTGTTTTGCAGGGGTTTACATAGAAGAAAAGTTATGAAAACGAGTGACAGTTTATAGGAAGTGTCAGAAAGTGGGTAAGAGAAGGATGACTGGCCATAAAGTGAGGGATAAGTTTATATATTGATTGTAATGTAGAATTGATGCCCCACTTTATATCCACATTATAATAGTATAGACATTGTTTTTATAATCATATCGCCCCAAGCAAGGCATTTTACTGCCACTGTTTTGCAGGGGGTTACATAGGAGGTAAATTATGAGAAAGAGTGACAGTTTACAGAGGGGTGTCCGGAAGAGGGAAGGAGAAAGATGAGAATACTGATGAGAGAGGAGTGGACGAAGAGAGAGAGAAAGAGAGAGGGAGGGAGGAAGCAGGTCAGTGAAATCGGAGATAACTATTAAGTTTACATTTGAATTCTTGAACATTGTAGCTGTCAGGGAAACAAGTAAACGGGAGGGAATTTCACAGGCGAAAAGTGCGAGAGAAGAAACTGATGAAATCGAATTTGCATTTAGAATTTATTGGTTTCACAGTGAAAGGGTGGGACCTAGTTGCTAATCTTGTGGCTCGAGCAAATTCATGTATGGGGGTACCAGTGAGCTAAGATCGTCTGAGCAGAAGCCATGGAAGTATTTGTAGAAGAGGCACAGGGAAGCCAAGTCGCGCTGGTGAGAAATAGACTGTATTCGAGCAGCCAAGTCGATCACATTACAGACTCTCCGTTGGATTTTGTCAAGGACCCCTAGGTGAATAGCAGGGACACCCGACCAGATATGGCAGCAGTATGTAAAATCTATTTGGATATCAGTCCACTTCCCTATTTTAATTACAGTGAAACGAAAGAATATCTCTGCGCGTATATTTATATCTATGCATATTTAGATATGCGGATTTACCTACCCAACGCTGGACGTGTTCGAATTGCAGCCGAGAATCGCAAAGCTCACTTTCGCACATATGTTTTTGGAAAATGTATGGATCCATCTCTTCTCCTACCACCAACCTATGTCATGGCTCACTTGGCTCTTTTGCCATAAGTTGGCAACCATTTTTTGAAAATAAATCTGTGAATATAAAACCAGCCTGAAGAAGGCTAGGTTTCGTCAGGTTAATCGCTACTCTAAACTCACCAGCGATGTTCTGATTGAGCACTCTGGAAGAATGGTAGACTTTGAAAAACAGTAGCTACTCTGGCGTGTACACATCGCTCATTCAGTAAAATGAATTAGAGCACTCTGGCTATTGGGCGCGTATAATGATTATATATGCGCTAAAATGTCAGCCTTCTTCCACCGAACGTCCATAGCCGAGAGGTAGAATCGCCGACGGACGCCAATTTGGTTGGGTTTCAATCCTGGGTTAAAAAGCAATCGGAGTCTAACCGTACTGATGAGCTGTGATACAGCGAAACAGATCTGTCTGCGGATGACTATATATATATATATATATATATATATATATATTCAAATAAAACTCCGAAAATTACATATGTCGTACGGCCATTTCAGCGAGGAAAACCCTCGGTTCTTCAGCGACAAAATTCTTTATTATGCAAATACAGAAAAAAATATATACTAGAAGTTTACTCAAAAAGCAACTCATACACCGGAAGTTTACATGAAAAAAGAAAGAAATAATAAAAATGATAAAAATCATTTTAAGATTAATGTGATTAATATTAATAGGATTTGTATGGGATTTTACCGTCATGTCATTTTCGTTTTGAATATATATATATATATATATATATATATACCATAGGCACTAATATATATATATATATATATATATATATATATATATATATCGTAGGAACTAATATATGCGTGTACGTGCCTGTGTATGCTTATTTTCTAAGTGTAGCTTAGACGTGGCACAAGGCCGAATGTCTGGAGCACTTAATAAGGATCAAACTCGCTATATATTTATAGATAGATATAGATATATGCATGTATGCGTAAGATGTGTTTGAATGTATCAAACAGAGGCTTAGGTTTTATTACACAGAAAATGCATATGCCTTATTGAAACACATCGAAATCAAATTGATTTTAGAATATCGAGTTCTCTAGGATTGATAAACCTTCTGTTTGACTCATGTCATTTCGGACATTGTCTTTCATGAGTCTCAACAAACGTATCACGCTGAATTTAATATTAAATCAAATGATTCCCATAAGAAACAAAAAGTTCAATCATTTTACATCATTGTACAAGATAATTAAATTTACAGTCGACACAACTTACAGCATGGGATGATATTTTGAAGGAAATTGTATTTTCTCTTTTCCTTTATGAATATACAAGACTCAAATCTCATCCGAATTATCTTTCATTGTATCAAAGTCGATTAATAGGTTTCTGCATTTGGCAACCTCGGAAAAACACTTCTTGAGCGTTCGAAATAACTGCCACAGGACAAAATAAGTAAAGGTAGTTTTTTATCTGAAGCTATTAAAGAAACCATTTACATTTTAATACTTTGAGAAAAAGATTAAAATTAAATTATCAGAGTGTCATCTTTTTTCAGGGAAAATGTTGTTAAAAAATATAAACTCATTTGCTTATTTTCAATGTTTATCTTGCTGAAACATCTTCTCATCGCACGATAGTTATAAATGTTTTTCAGCATTACTATTCAGGAATAAGTAATATGTAAGCATACATGTTATAGATGTGTGCATTAACTATCTCCCAAATATCTGAGTTAGCGTGTGACTTGATAAATATTAAATTAGAAGCATTATATTTTGTTTTCCTATCATACAACGGAATGTTGTATTTTAGAGCAGAAAATAGGGCTGTAAATGATTTCTTTATCATTAAACGCGAACGATATCTTCGAATCAAAGTTTTAATCTTTATTTTAGCTTTCAGGAACCACAAACGTAGGTGTATAGTGTCGATACTTATATAATTTAACAAATTTTGTCTGCAATAAAATAGTTCCAGAAATTATTTTATCATCAACTTTTGCGCGGGAATATCACTTTATATATATATATATATATATATATATATATATAGTCATCCGCAGATAGATCTGTTTCGCTGTATCACAGCACATCAGTACGGTTAGACTCCGATTGCTTTTAACCCAGGATTGAAACCCGACCGAATTGGCGTCAGTCGGCGATTCTACCTCTGGGCTATGGACGGTCGGTAGAAGAAGGCAGACGTTTTAGCGTGTATATTGTCATTATACCCGCCCAATAGCCAGAGTGCTCTAATCCATTACTGAATGAGCAATGGTTGAGACCTTTTCCAAACGGATTTCATTAAGTTAACGTGAGTGTTATGCAGCTAACGTACGTGTTGTGTTTAAAACTAGATTTGTTCTTCCATCTATGCGTAAAGACATTCTACCCCTCCTACTATATTAATTCTATTATTTACTATTTTAAATCTAGTTGTGGACTCGGCTTGAAGAAAGAGGGCATAGTTGCGTATAATGCCGAGGAAACACGTGTGTATATTTAACAACACAACATAAGAAATTTATTTACAAATTTACACTGTTCTATTTAAAAGTGTTCCAGTGAAGTAACGTGAGACTGAGGAGATAATACGTGCTATTCAATACAAAACAAAATAAAGAGTTTCTTTTACAAAGTTAAACATTTGAAATTATTAGGAGCTTGTCTCAGGAAAAAGTTAATTAAACATTAAAAAGGTTCGTAGTTTCGATGTTGAATAGAGTTCTTTGAAATTTCGCTGTTCTCATTAAAGGCTGATAATGTATCGGTGTATAATTTAACATCGGAGTTATTCAAACACATGAGACTCGATGAAAAGTCAGTAAAGGGAATATGTACATTCAATGGTCGAACACGAAGGAGTATTCAAAAACCGTAAAGTAAGTTGATAGAGTTGGTTTCACATAAAGTTATACGATTGTATTCAATATGGATAAAGAAGGTATATTTTAAGGTTTTACATGAAAGTATAATTTTGGAATTCAAGATAAACAGAATGTGTTTTAACGTACTTAGCTTCAACACTAAAAAGAGTCTTAGCAATCATCCGTCGTCATTAAAGGCTAATAATGTATCAGCGTGAAATGGACATTGGTAAAGCGTTGTTTCTGCTTTCTTTCTGCCGCCGACTCACTTTCTTGTCGTGATTAAACTGGATGAAATAAATAAGGGAAGTTTGTATTGACGTGGATTATGTTATCAGCATTTAAGTTAGCGCCGCATGGTGAAAGATGTGGGCGATTGTTATTACATTCAGTCAGTTAAGTGCTATACATGATACACGCTTTGGGAGATCATGTCTTGAAAGAGACATGACTGACTGAGCAGAAGATTATCCCGTAGTAGGTTACCATTGCTTTCTGCGTTAGACTGGTTGCCAGCCAAGGCTATAGAACCCAATCTGTCCTATTATTTAACCCATAACTGGAGGGAAGAGATGGATTAATACATTTCCCAAGGGTATTTGTGCGTAAGTGAAGTTGTTACAATACATAGCAGATCTATACAGGCGTCTGCTTCCGGGACGAACAGAAATCGTTGTTGGGTTGTCTCAGTTAAATTCTTTTCACGGTGGGTCAGATCGGATTGGCGGGAAAATTGCGTCTCGTGCAGAAAAATATTTTGTCAAGTGAATTAGCCAATCAGATTTCGAATTTTAAACAAATCAAGAAAGCTGGCTGAGGCCTGCTTCCAAGAAAGGTGCACAAAATTTAACTAGTAAAAATAAAGCGATAAATAAATTGTCGCCAAGCTGCGTAAATTGTCCTTTGATAGCTAAGTAGTAATTTTTAACCAAGGACATTGCGAGTTTGCAAATCGTGAAGAAAGAAAAGCTGTTCTTATATCCACCTCAGACATAGGTAGAACGACGCAGGGTTTGGATGTTAGGATTAAACAACATGTACCTGCTAAAATACTTAATAAGAATTTTTCGTCTCATGATACCATTCGAAACACATACGCATCTTCTATTACGGATCATTTGATAAATAATCCGACTTTTATTTATACAACCGCTTTTGGCTATACTTTTTGCCATTATCAAGAATGAATTTTATTTTACTTTTAACTGATTATATTGATTGTTATATATATATATATATATATATATATATATATATAAAATATAATTCACCTGCAGGCTCTAAATTGCAGAGAACCAATATTATTTACGAATTTACACGTCCTTTTAGGAACTGTGCTCCTGGTCAATTCAAATTCGTAAATAATTACATTAGATATACTACTACATGTTTAACAAGAAGACTCACGTTGCATCTCTTTGATAATAGCTCTATTAGGTATCATTTAAACCCTACACCTAAACTATCTGTAAAATAATCGTCAGTAATACAAATGTAACATCATCCACATGTACAAAACGGCTAAAAACAATGGAAGTATTGTTGATAAAAATAGCCAACACCCAATAATACCAACTGTGAAAATAAATTTAGAAAATAAAATATTCCTATAACTCTAGATACATACATAAAACCATCCATATGTTCAGTAAAAAATAAAATAAAACTCATCCTTGATAATAGCTAAAAGTTTAGCAGAAAGCTCTTTCATAATTAGAACATTCAGACAATTTTTATATAATTTATGTTTTGAAAAAAAAATTATTACTCTCATGAAAATTTGATGTATATATGTTTACTAGCAGTATAGCCCGGCGTTGCTCGGGTGTAATGAAAGCTTTAAAACTAATCCATGGTCCTGGAGCTCAGACTCTTTGGACGTTGGCACGAAAGACTAAAAAGCAATAGTTGTTTCCAGTTAAAGCGAAACCATAAACTGAAAGAAAAATTAATGGATGTAAGTCAAATTTTGATTTCCTGGTATTGATATCAAATAAGTTTTTTTCGTTGTAAACTGAATTTTGAAGGCTAAATAAGTCCTCTGAGTAAATGGTATCATGTCTGAGACTAAGAACTAAAATTATACCTACTCAAAGCCAAACCAGAATCAAAAACTAAAATAAAAGGACTGAAAAAATACAGACATGCTGGCAGATAAACAGACACATACACAAACATCTTGCCTTATATATATAGATAGATATTATCGATTTTCTGCACTATTGTAAGAACTGCAACCTCGAAACTTCTGAATATAGTTTCTTATGTCTTTGTCTATGAGTGTATCAAATTTGATTACAATCGGACCACTCCTTCTATAACCCGATTTTTTTTTATTATCGATTTTCGATATTTAGCGGGTGTACCTCGACACAAAGCCTAGCTAAGAACACTCACAGACGCTTATAGTACAACTGTGTAGATTTTCAAGAAAATCAGTTCAGCCGTTTCGGAGTCTATAGGTAACGGACACACACACATACACACACTCATGTACACACCGAGAGACAAAGCTCCATTTATAAATAAGTTTATATATATATATATATATATATATATAGTATTCAGTTGCTAAGTTTTTCATAACGGTTTAACTGATAAAATTAATTTTGGCAAGCAGGTTTTTTAAACAAAAAGTACTTTATATCGAGGGGGAGGTAGAACGTTGATAAGCAAAAACAGTTTGCCATTTTTACTGAGCAGGTTCATGCCGTCTTCGAAGTTTAGTGAGAACACCGTTATGGTGCTCTCACTCATCAGCTCATTCTCTCTCTCTCTCTCTCTCTCTATATATATATATATATATAGAAAGAGAAGAGAGAGTTATTTATAACTATATAGACAGACAGATAGATAGATGTATGTATGTAAGTATGTATAATAAAAACTTAAATAGTAAAAAGGAAGAAGCTAACTCAATAATATCATTTATAAACACGGCCACAATATTCTGACTTTTCTGGAATCAAAACATTCTTACTATTATAAAAACATCTACATATTGAGATAAACAAAAAACGTTCTTGATGATGGCTAATAGATCAACTGAAAGCGCTCGAACCCACAGATCATTTAGACAGATCATACACGCTATGTCACAAAAAGAAATCGCTTGTAGGAATGCAAGAACAATATAATAAAATGCTTAAAGAGTGGTGCCTAGTCAGTCACCTCAGTGGAACCTTATATATATATATATATATATATATATATATATATATATATATATATATATATATTAGGAAAAACTACAAAAAAGTTGTAAGTTTAAAAATGTATTTTTTTGACAATATTTATTTATTTCTATTATTATATTTGATATTTCAGACCGTCCTCGGCCTTTCATCAGAAACAAATGATTTTAAAATTTAAATTAGAAACGTTTTTGTTTGCGAGAGCGTTCGTCCGAGAGATTGTTTACATCACGTGACGCAGAAAGCGACAGATTGTTTTAAATATTTGTAAACGTAAACATATCTTTAATAATACTTACAAATTTTGTTTTAGAGAAAAAGTATTTAAATGTATCTAAAAAATGTTTAACTATTGTAATATTTATAAAGATTCAAAACACCTAAGTCTCTATTTAACCCTAGCCTGTGTGTATTTAATTTTAAAATCCAGTATTTTTCTTTCTTTCTGCGTGAGTGTGTGTGTATATATATATATATATATTAATATACGTAAGTACAATAAAGCAGCACTAATTATTATAGACTAATGTCCGAAAATCAATGGTAACCTATATATTGGCTCATTTTTAGATTTAGTGTACTGTATATATATATATATATATATATATATATATATATATAGTCATCCGCAGACAGATCTGTTTAGCTGTATCACAGCTCATCAGTACGGTTAGACTCCGATGGCTTTTAACCCAGGATTGAAACCCGACCGAATTGGCGTCAGTCGGCGATTCTACCTCTGGGCTATGAGCGCTCGGTAGAAGAAGGCAGACTTTTTAGCATGCATATTATCATTATACACGCCCAATAGCCAGAGTGCTCTCATTCATTACTGAATGAGACACTACCGGACATAATTATTAGTCCACTCCAGTTTTTTTAAAAGAAATGATGTTATTTCATACTATTTTTAGTATTTATTGGCAAGTGGATGATTCTAAATGGAAATAGAATGGTTCTTTTGTTATTATGACTTTGCAAAATTTAACAAGGCAAGGAAGCAAACATGAACTCGTCCGAATCACCTTAACTTTTTTTCATTCTTTCATTGATGAAACTGCAATATAAGTAATTATTAAATATTTATAAATTCATTTGATGCACATGTTATTGTGCAGTACTAACAAAAAAAAAACAATCTATTTTCATTTACAATTATTTACTTGGCAATAAATACTAAAAATAGTATGCAATACATCACATTTTTAAACACTGGGATGGCCTAATAATTATGACCGGTCGTGTATATATATTGTCTATTTATGCATATTATTACTATATATATATATATATATATATATATATATATGAATAATGACAATAGAAAAACTTTTCTTAGCCGCCACGTTTGGTCCTGTCTCTCAGAGGAAGAAACGCATCGGTTTAAATAAGTTTTCGTTTGATCTTTATCCTGATTATCATGTTGCAGATATATTTCTATTTGTATCAGAATTTTTACAGACATATAAATATATATATATATATATATATATATATATATATAAAGGGTATGTGTAAATGTTTCCGCCATTTTATTCTTTTAAAACTAGTTAATTAATACTATCTAATATCTACATTTATTAATCCCTCGACATATTTTTTGACTTTCTATGACTTTACGAAAACGTTCGAGAAGCTTTTGAATTTCATCTTGATAAAATAAACCAAATTTCGACGCGATGAAATTATCTGCAACATTGAATATCGAAGACATCTTTCAATTTTTGATCAGATAAAAAATGTTGAATTGATCGAAACTGATGATAATCGATGTCACCAAGTATGGTGAATATGCCACATGATGAAGAATTTCTCATCCCAAATCCATTATGGTTTTATTATCTTACTTTTTTGTTTTGTTTTGAGTCGAAAAAGCTGCGCGACAACGGACATTTGCATGACAATTGCATGACTATCTGGTTTCTCTCTCCTATAAATTATCTCTTTTTATTCAATTGCACTGCTCAAATTTAGAAGGTAATGACCATAACACTTTCAGTAACAGTATCACCGGGCTTCAGTAATTCGTAATACAGCATGCCTTTCATATCTCACTAAATACAAATCAATACTGGCTTGGTTTTGCTGTTGACGCTAGAATCTGTCCTGGAAACACTCTTGATTTGAGATGCACCTGATTATCGAATTTCCAGGGACAATTCCTTCCCCTAACCAAAATAAAATAAAATAAAATAAAATGAAATAAAAATTCCTATCTGGAAAAAAGTGAACAACGGATAATCCCCAGTAATTCGCGCTGACAATTCACATGGAGCTCATTTTCCCGCTCTTTTAATTTTCAAAATACTTGGCAGACGTCCTATAACTGTTGACTGATTGGTACCTTTGTTTTTTGTTTTTTGTTTTTTTTTTTGGTTATATTTTAGGCAATTTTATCAAGTAGGGTTATCATCCCAAAAGAGTTTAGAGCTCGTCAATTGCAAATGCGTGTAGCCGAGTGATGTGCAGTTGTCAAAGTCAATTTTCTCTTTGTTGAGTTTCGTAAACCCTTTAAAACACGTAAAAGAGCAACCCAAAATGCCAAATACAAGTGAGCATATTAAAATCAAGCAGGTAAAAAAATTCAAATAGCTGGGAAGTGTTCTAACGGACTTAACTGAAAAATCCGAAAGCGAATTGGCATGGCGAAGGACGCGTTCCAGAAGCTGAGTAAAGTATTAAGACACAGGAAACTTTCCCTAGAAACAAAGAAGAGATTACCGGATTGCAATGTGATGTCACTTCTTCAATATGGCAGCGAATGTTGGACAATATCAACAAAGATGATGGAAAAACTTGAAGCAACTGAAATGTGGTTGTACAAAAGGATACTGCTAATATCATGGACCGAGCATGTGAGTAATGATGAGTCTTTGGAAAGAATGGAAACGAAAATGAAATTAATATTGAGCATCAGGAAGAGGCAACTGAAGTTCCTGGGACATGCAATGAGGAAAAAGAGCTTGGAGAATCTGATACTAACAGGCCAAATAGAGGGAAAAAGAGACAGAGGAAAGCAGCGGATAGCATATTTGAAGGGCCTAATCAGGTGGATGACGGAACGGGGGTTGCGAGATGTTACAAAATAAAGCGTGCTAAGAGCCACCAGGGATAGGAGGACGTTGAAGGCCATGATCGCCTACGTCCTGAAAGGACAAGGCACATAGAAAAAGAAGAATGATTTCAACTGGAATGCCTTAAAACTTTCATTCTTGCCTTATCTCTCTTGAAAATTGTTATCAAGTCGGAAGTACAGGGTGCAATGGGTAAATTGTCGACATTTTATTTTGTTTGTTTTAACCTGCACAATATCAGTCAGTCAGTTAAGTGCCATACGTGATACACGCTTGGGCGATCATGTCTCGAAAGAGACATGACTGACTGGGCAGAAAATTATCTCGCAGTAGGTTGCCATTGCTTTCTGCGGTAGACTGGTTGCCGACCAAGGCTATAGAATCCAATCTGTTCTGCTATTTAACCCATAACTGGAAGGAAGAGACGGATTAATACCTTTCTCAAGGGTATTTGCGCGTAAGTGAACTTAGGCGATGATATCTCTAAAGAGAAATGACTGACTGGGAAGAAGATTTTCCCGCAGTAGGTTGCCATTACTTTCTGCGGGGGACTGATTGCCAGCCAAATCTATAGAACCCAATCTGTCCTGTAATTTAACCTATAACTGAAAGAAAGAGACGTATTAATATCTTTCCCAGTAGTACTTGCACGTAAGTGAATACAAAGAATTCAACTGGAATTCGAACTAGGCTCCCCGATTTCTCGTTCCGAGCCGATATCCACTGCACAACAACGCACATATGTTTAATTTGGCACTGTATGTGGGAAACCGAGCACGATTGCGCAATTCACTCCGACAACAAAATGGAAAAGGTTGCTTAGCATTAGTGCCGGAAACTTCAATACGAACTTTTCATAGTGTTTGGGTGCCAATCTGAGGAATGATGCATTAGTGCTACCCCGAGTCAAGAGAGTGGCAGCTAGAAGATCCTATGTCTAGCAACATGACCCTGCCCCAAGCCACACAAGCAGAAGAACCCTGTCATGACTGTTAGACAATACCTCCGAGCACATCATCCCTTACATTTGGCCACCTAATTCCCCAAACTACTACACCAAAGATGAATTAAAGGCAAGAATTATGACAGCATTCACCAACTTAAACAAAGAAACCACCCAGAAGACTTACAGGAGATTCCCAAATCGACTAGAGATCTTAGTTGAAGCCACTGGTGATTATATTCTATTTAATATATTTACTCTTTAGTATTTCAAGATATTTTTGTGCAATATTGGTAAATATATCTGTTAAAATAAGATGTCAGTGTTATTTTCATTTTTGATTAATTTAAACGACAATTTACCCACCACACCCTGTATATATTGCCCGTCACCATTTTCTTTCTTTTCACCAAAGGATAGAAGAATACCAATTACAAAGCAGTCAAAATAGTTTCCAAATGTTCAAAAAGAGAAAGACCTGGGAATGTTTGCAAGCACCAAATACAGCAATGCTACTTGTGAAGCGTAGCTTTCTTTTGTTGCAAGTGAGGATCTCAAATCCCGTTCGATAAAGATTAGGGCTTATTTTTATTGATTGAACTTATTATTACACTGGTATAAAGTTCAATTAGAGGTGCAGATCAAGTGAGTAGATGTGTATTTGGAGTTAAAATTGATTCCCTATTCTCACCATTTTGTGTAGTAGAAAAAACAATTCACAGACCTGAGTATAATTTTGGTAGAAGGTCACAAGCATGAAGTACTTATAAATCGAAATCACCGGGCAACAGAAACGAACTTCAAGATCCGCGTGCTAACACACACACACACACACACACACACACACACACACACAGAGAGAGAGAGAGAGAGAGAGAGAGAGAGAGAGAGAGGTTTCGTTACATTTCAATTTCACTTATTAGTAAATATCCCTGGAAAAAGTATGAATCCTTCTTACCGTATTCTCCCAGCTATGGTTGAATAAAAATAGTAGAGCAGACTGGGCTCTTTAGACTTGGTTGAGAACCAGTCAAGAACGTGTGAAACGCTGTTTGGAGACCTTGTAATTGTGCACCACTTTCAAAACACTATAAACAAAAATCATATTTGCGGATAGCAATGTCTGTTCGTTTCTAAGAATTGTATTTCTGGATTTTCATAATTCGAAGACAACAGGAGAGGGTACTATATGTATATAAAAAAGTGAAAGAACACGTAGGTTAAAACCCACTGTTCAAGCATTTATTTTAAAATAATTATTATTAACGTGGAGCCCATATTTTGGTTAATTTTCAAAATAATTGGCAAACGTCTTACTGATCAGCACGATTTTTTTCAGACAATTCTAGCATTAGGTAGAGTTATCACCCAAAAGATTTTAGAGCTCGTCAAACGTATTGGTTAGATTTAAATTAGACCAGTATATAGTTGTATGAAATAGTGCTCAATATATATATATATATATATATATATATATATATATAATGTAGAGCTTTTATATAACATGAAGTATATTTAATAAAGCCAGACCTTACAACGGTATTGATGTCTGCAGATTGTGCCAAGAATAACAGTTAGCCATAGTATTTTTTCTAAAACGAGGAAGGTTAATAAATAAAAGATCCGAAGTAATGCCCGCACGTAAACACATCAGAAAATATATTTTAGGATCAATTATATGAAAGTGTTTACAATTATTGAAAACTCCTCAGATATTTTGAAATTTTTATATTCTAGCCGTGCGTTCTGCAAATCTGTTATACGTGTGAAAAATACGTCGAAGAATCAGTTGACATAAAACGGCCGAAGATATCGAAAGGTTGAAAGCAAGGTTGCATAATCAACTGACTTCCAAGCAAATATATATATATATATATATATATATATATATATATATATATATGCTGCATTCCATTAGAGTATCATGGTTAGTTCCACAATTTTGTAGATCTCAGTAAATTTGGTTTTTCGCTGCCCACATCCTAATGCCTGTTCGGCCATCCATTTATACAAGCTCGTTAGGCAGGTTAGTTGCTGCTTTCCTCTGTCCCTCTTGCCTGTCAGTGTCGACCTTTCTAAGCCCTCTTTACTCATTATTTGTCCTAAGAATTCCAACTGTCTCTTTCTGGTGTTAACTATAAGTGTCCTTTTAGTTTCCATTTTTTGCTAAAACTTTATCATCGTTTACGTGTTCAGTCCATTATATCCTCAGCATCCTTCTGCAGAGCCACATTTATGTTACCTAAAGTCTTTTTTCCTCTATGATGAGAATGTCTAGCATGTACAATGTCTAGCATATACAATGGATAAATATGGTATAACAGCTCAATCCTCTTTTCTTTGTTTTTTCCTGTTTCTTAATTATTTGCTTAGCTTTTGGAAGACAACTTTACCTATTACAATGCGTCTTCGGATTTCGGTGCCGCATTTTCCGTTCCACTGCCAAAATATTTAATTTTTGGGTTTTGCTTGATTTTGACATCTCCGATTTGTAATTTGAATGTTAGGCTTTTCTTTTTACTGACAACTATATATATTCTATCTTCTTACAATTGCTCGTTAGTCTTTTGTTAGTCCTCCATTTGTTTGCTACCTTCTGTTAGACGTAGTGCATTTTTTCTTTTTGTATCTGATATCACCACTGGGTAATTTGCATATCTAATGTTGTTAAGACTGTTAGTAAATCGTGTAAGAATTCTGCTTCTCTCAGCATTATCTAGATACACACGAATGAATTACGAAAATTCTCTTCTACACGGTATATGCTGCTATATAAATGTTTTTCCTTTGTAATTAAAGTTATACTTAATATATGCATGCAGGTCTCTGAAACTAACTGCTTTGTCTTCTACCAGAAAATATATAAAATAGACAAAACCCAAATAATTTAAATATCTTCCCAATATTCTGTTCGTTCTTGTAAGCTCTATCTTTGTTCCAGGGCAAAATTGATTAATTTGCTTGGGCTGAATCATACAAACTACTTCTATGCAACTAAGGCTTTCGAGTAATTAGTAAAAATCTGTCTGCCTATTTGCTGTCTGATGTTTAAATTAATATACCGCCTTTCAATATGAATCAAAGCTAACTACTATTTTTCCTTTCTAATCCTAGCTTCAATCAGTTTTACTCTCATAAATGAACAACGACATAAAAGCCATACTAATGGTTCAATCTCACCCCGCAGCTTTATTACAAACACTGAATGATCAAAATCTGTCATTGATTTATCATGTTTATTACATAGAAAACGCTTGGGTATGAGAATAAGCTATACCCGGCAGCAAGGTTTCTGATCGGGAGAGTTTGAGAAGCATCTTAATTACTGTTGTTTCCAGATGTACCCTGACTCTGGGTAGTAGCACCTGTTAGGTTTCTAGCCATAGTTAATCCCCAAACTGGGGTTGAAACAATGAAAATATAAAACTGAATTTTAATGTAAAGTTCAAGCAATATATTTTTGGAAATAATACCAGCAATACTTTTGAACCTTGACAAAAAAACACCATCTTTACAAAAATACGTCAATGAAACCTGATCTACAAATTAATTTCTTACAAAGAAAAATACACATTTTATTTATACGAATCTATCCTAAAAATCTTGTCGACATTAATTGGAGTAGATATCGCCCGGTTCACACTCCACCCACGTTAAGCCATTGCAGTTGATATGCTGTTAAACTAAATTAACCCAAATCCATAATTACATATTCATGGTTTGTAATTTAACTATTAAATAAAAACTGTTTTCAAACTATTGCTACATTTCATGGATAATAATTTGATTTGATTCCAAATGGGTTAAAATGAAATGAATTTAAAATTTAATAAGGTTATGTTATTTCTTCATGAGGATGTGGCTATTTTACAGATACCAATTACATTTTAAAACAATAGAAATATTAAATTGTTTATCTTAGCTGTCTTCACCAAATAACTTAACCATATTATTGACTTATTTTTACGAATGTTACGTCGATTGACCAACCAATGCGTCTTACGTGATACTAATTAAATCGTAGCAGTCGTCAATCTTACTCTTCACAGTATTATTTTTGAAGAGAAAACAATACCCTCTTCTGTCTGCCACGTAATTTCATTATTCCTTTCAGTTTTGTCTTGCTCTTCAATTTTCATTTCTCTCTCCTTATTGTCATTTAATCATTCCTACATGAGTCAGATATCATTATGCTAGTCGATGTGTTAATCGGTATTAGTCGGTGTTGACAATATAATTTTCGAGATATACAATCACTTCTCACTGAAGGATTTTTTTTTAAACATATCACCCCGGGCAAGGCGGTAAGGCCACTGGTGTGCAGGGGGCTACGTAAGAGAGAAAAGATTGGAAAAGAGAAAGCCGGAAACCACATCCTAAACAGGGAACAAGGGATGAGCCTCTACACCTGTTCAATAGACGTGGGTGGAGTGTGAACCGGGCGATAGTTCACTCTATCTACTCCTATTGAAAAAAAAATAAACAAAAAGGAAAAGTGAAAAAGATTGGAAAAGAGAAAGCCGGAAACCACATCTTAAACAGGAAACAAGGGATGAGCCTCTACACCTGTTCACTTTTCCTTATTGGAGTAGATATCGCCCGGTTCACACTCCACCCACGTTACACGCTTAGCGACATCCCGACTTACGGAATTATATAAAATCTCATAAAAGATATTTTCTTCAAACTTCAACCGGTCTGTATTGTACGCTGATCTTGTTTATCTTTCTTAGATGCGAATTAAAATAAATAAAATGAATAAATTCAATGAATAAATAAATTTCACAAATACTTGTACTGTATTTACGGAATGCAAACCGAAATAATATACAAAATATAGAGCTAATTTTTTAAACTATTTTATATTTCTTGTTCGATACACTATCGTCTTTCATAAACATTTAGAGATAAATTTAAAATGTTACAAATGGTTCAAAATGACATGAAGTTGGTTGTCACAAACCCATTATGTGATAAGTATGTATTTAGCGACTAACCCACTTACTGACCAGATCGTTGTAACGCAACCCGTTCGTTAATTGAGGAGTGACCCTGAAAGTTCCTTAAGGACACGTGGCCCGGTGGATATGGACTTTAGTTGGTTCCTAACTTGACTCTTGAAGTTGGGAGTTCAATTCAATACGGCAGTGGTGAGCAAGTAACTTGCAGGGTTAGAGGGAGATAACTCATGACTTCCAATCGTGGCATTACTACTACGCAAGGGATGAGAATGATATACTCCTGTGATTGTAATAAAGGGTTCAGTTCGAAATTCCTAGCATCTGAAAAAGGCCGGAGCGTAGGACGGCTGAAACGTAGTACAAATAGCAACAAAGATGAGGACAATAGTCCGAAAAATGCAAATAGTGTAAATGCTACCTCACCTCAGAAATATAGACAAATAGAACGATCTATTATTAAATGTTGTATAAATGGCAACAAAGATGAGGACAATAGTCCGAACAATGCAAATAGTGTAAATGCTACCTCACCTCAGAAATATAGACAAATAAAATGATCTATTCTTAAACGTCGTGCAAATGGCAAGAAAGATGAGGACAATAGTCCAAATAATGCAAATAGTGTAAATGCTGCCTCACCTCAGAAATATAGACAAATAGAACGATCTATTATTAAACGTCGTACAAATGGCACAAAGATGAGGAAAATAGTCCGAATAATGTAACTACTGTAAATACTACCTTATCTCAGAAATATAGACAAATTTTGCCTTTTTTTTCAATTTTTTTTATTGTTTTCTGAATTCTCTAATTTCTGTAAAAATATTTTCGCGATTTCCAAAACTCTGTTCCAATTATTCAACAACTTTACAATGGCTTGCTGCTCTTATGTTTCTTTTACAGACCATAACAATCTTTCTTTATCTGATGTTAAAAATATATCTAAACTTATTTATAAATGAAACTTTGTCTGTGTCTGTGTCCGTTACCTAAAGACTCCGAAACGGCTGAACCGATTTTCTTGAAAATTTATACAGTTGTACTATAGGCGTCTGCGAGTGTTCTTAGCTAGGTTTTGTGTCGAGGTACCCCCGATAAATATCGAAAATCGATAATCGAAAAAATCGGGTTATAGAAGGAGTGGTCCGATTTTAATCAAATTTCATACGCTCATGGACAAAGACATAAGAAACGATATTCAGAAGTTTCAAGGTTGCAGTTCTTATAATTGTGCAGAAAATCGATAATATTATATATATATATATATATATATATATATATATATATATATATATATATATAAAAGGCAAGATGTTTGTGTATGTGTCTGTTTATCTGCCTGTATGCCTGTATTTTTTCAGCCCTTTTATTTTAGTTTTTACTTCGGGTTTGGCTCTAAGTAGGTATTATTGTAGTTCTTAGTCTCAGCCATGATACCATTTACTCAGAGGACTTATTTAGCCTTCAAAATTCAGTTTACAACGAAAACACCTATTTGATATTGATACCAGGAAATCAACAATTTGACTTCAGTCTACGGTTTCGCTTTAACTGGAAACAACTATTGCTTTTAAAGCTTTCGTGCCAATGTCGAAAGAGTGTGAGCTCCAGGACCATGGATTAGTTTTAAGGCTTTCATTACACCCGAGCAACGCCAGGCTATACTGCTAGTAAGTATTAATAAGAGAATCAATGTGAAGTGAGCAGTGTGCTCAACAATAGGAAATCCTCAATACCTCCTTTAATCCATGAATTTGAGGTTCTCACGTCATCTGCGGACAAAGCTGAGTGCTTTGCTCGCAGATTCTCATCCAATTCCACATTTGACTCGTCCGGAGTACACCCACCCGACTTCCTTATTAGAACTGAGGCCAAACTGCACGACGTATATATTACCCCGATAGTAGTATCCCGAATAATTTCAAAACTCGACCCCCATAAGGCGTGTGGAGACGATGGAATCCCGGTGATAGTCCTTAAGAGGTGTGCTCCTGAACTTTCCCCTGTACTCTCTCAACTATTTAACTACTGCCTTTCTGCTTCCTGCTTCCTGCTTTTCTGCATGATGGAAGTTCTCTTCAGTCGTTCCTGTATTTAAGAATTGTGGTGAACCCTCGGACCCATCCAACTATCGCCCTATCAGTCTTCTACCGATATTCGGGAAAGTATTCGAGGCCATAATCAATGCTGAAATAATTCATCATCTCACTGCCCACAAACTCTTCTCTGACAGGCAATATGGCTTCCGCTTTGCCAGGTCCACGGCCGACCTGCTAACAACCGTAACAGAGTACATGCTACAGGCCCTTGATGAGTCTGACGAGGCTCGCGCGGTTGCTCTGGACATCTCCAAGGCTTTTGACAGGATTTGGTACTCTGGCCTCCTATGCAAACTACGGGGTTACGGTATTACCTGTCGCCTGCTTGACCTAATCCAATCTTATCTAAATAACCGCAAAATGAAGGTCGTTTTGAATGCGCGTGCCTCTTCATCCTACAGTACAAATGCTTGGTGTCCCACAGGGCTCTATCCTGAGCCCGACGCTCTTCCTTATTTTCATCAACGACCTCTCAGATGAGATCAAGTCCCAAGTAGGCATCTATGCAGATGAAACTACAATAAACTCCCACACCAGTAAGAAACCTGTCGTGGTGGACAGACATAATCTCGCTGCTGACCTTGAACGGGATCTACACTCTGTGGTGAACTGGGGCAAGAAGTGGCTTGTCAACTTCAATTCGTCTAAGACCAAGCTGTTGTCTGTCAACCATTACAGGCAACCTCTCCTGCCTCCCATAAGCATGGACCAAGCGATTCTTCCGGAGAGCAATACACTACGCCTCCTCGGACTTACCTTGTCCTCAGACCTTAAATGGAACTACTATATTGAATCCATAGCAAAATCTACTGCTAAGAAGATTGGGTCACTATGTCGATCCAGGATGTTTTTTCCGCCTGAATCCATCCTGCATATATACAAGTCAACAATCTGTCCGTGCATGGAGTACTGCTGCCATTTATGGTCAGGCGCCCCTGCAGTTCTACTCAGTGTTCTTGACAGTCTCCAAATAAGAGTTTGTAATGTGATAGGTGCTGATCTGGCGGCTCGACTGCAGCCACTTCCCCACCGTCAAAATGTGGCCTCCCTTTGTCTCTTCTATAAATACTTTCATGGCTTCTGCTCCAACAAACTTAAGTCACTGGTGCCTCCTCAACAGGTGTTTACTCGTGCAACCAGACTGGCAACTGGGTCCCACCCATTCATAGTCAGGTTAGCCAAATGCAGACGACAATTCTACTCCTGCAGCTTCTTCTCTCGCACTTCCCGCCTGTGGAACTCGCTCCCGTATTCTTGCTTTCCTGACAGCTACAACCTCCAGAAGTTTAAATGCAGAGTCAATACTCATCTACTAACCACTGACTCTAGCTCTCTCCCCACCCCCGTATAACCTTTCCTTCTCTCCACCTATGCATCTGTCATCGCACCTGCTTTCTCAGCTTTCTATTGCTCCTTTCTAACTAGTTTGTACTTCTCACTCTTTTCTAATTAATCTTTTTACAGTTATGTAGCCCCTGCACACCAGTGGCATTTCCGCCTTCTCGGGGTGAAATGATTAAAAAAAAAAATTTTACACTACTTAAGAAATATTCTTTACGCAAAAAGAATCACTTTAAAAAATGATATCAAATTACACCAAGCTTCATATAAATGCGAAAAACTGAGAAACAGCAACAGAAAACAAATAATCTTGAAGAGTCAAGACATTACAATTATGTCATCACGAAACTTCGAAGTCAGTATGACTGAAAAACACTGCTCATCTAAGTGACAAAATTCTGTACATTAATTCTATTATCGTTCTATACTTAGCTTGATATCGAGCATTTTATGACAAAAAAGACTGCTTGCCTAAAATGCCTTTCCACCAGTAAATTCTCTAAGCGTCATTGCAATTTAACACTAATAACTATACTATCGTATGTATAAATTTACCACCTTAAAAACATATTATAAATTCGTAAGGATGTTTTACTTCCACTTCTTATTAATTCTGTAATTTACAAATTTCAGTGTGGTTGCGGATGCGACTACATAGATAGAACATCTCAGTGTCTGGATCAAAGAGTTAAACAGCGTTTACCTCCCAGAATTTTGGACTCAGCTGCAAGTCGTAGCCAACTTGTGAATACTTCCGGGTCTTCAATAGCACAGCATGTTGTTAATAGCAGGAATTGTGTGGTTAGATTGAGTGGTGAGAACTTTATAATTTTATCAAGGTCCCACTTACCTTTTCATCTAAAGGTGCTAGAGTCCATATACATCAGATCCGATCCCGAAGGCCTTTTCTCTGTAAGCAGAGAGAATGCCTTTTGGGTCTGAGTGTGATTGGGCTCTAGTTTCCCTTGTGATTTTCCCCTCAATTCTCATTTCATCTTTTAGTTCACGATTAAGAAAACCCCAGAAATAAAACATAGATAAGTTCTGATCGAAACTGTTTTTTTTTAGTATACCATCAAACTTCCAATTATTCTTAGCTGTTATATTATAAATTGTAATTCACATGGAATATTTTTCATGTAAATATATGCTGAAAAATTTTACTAATGTCTTAATTTACTGCCTAACAAAATAAAATTTGACATGGCGTATCTTCTATTTGTTCTTACTTTCCTGATTGTCTGCGTTTATTTCTTTTTCTACACTTTTCAGTTTTAAATTTTCCTTTTAACATGTTCACTACTTACAAAATAGCCAACCAGGTGTTTCTGTCTCTGGCGTCTGCCGTTTACTGAGGGGCAGAGCGTAAATTACCCGCCACTTAAATCGAGGCGGGAAAATCGTAAAAAGGCAATAAAACAGAAATTAGCGTACTGAACATTTAGGAAACTACTTCCGACTACGGTAAACGTCTGTATGAACAACTATCCACAGCCTCTTCACTCCATCTACTTCACTTTTATATGTGTCGCCTTTTCGCAAGGTGGAGATTCACTCAATCTTTTGTTCCATCTGGATGCTAAATCTGTCGATATACAAGCAAACCCGAATAATCTTTGTATTAAGATACGTAAAAATAGAATAAAGCATGAATAAAATCAAAAATGTGTAACGGAAAACGAAATGTGTAGAAAGGGTTTTCAGGTATCTGTGTGGTTTTTATTGACTTGGTTGCTGCCCTTTTCTTTCCGTTTTCCTTCTTTTACAGCTGTGGAACGGGAAGGTCTTAGTTTGGCAAATTATCAGGAAAGGATATGAAAAACAATTTACTAAAATAAAAATATACATATTGTAATACATGTACAGAAAGAAAAACAGAAAACAGAGAAGAAAACCTCATCATTTAAGCGTTTCCTTCATTTGATTTCTTATTTTCCTTCTTTTTATCTCAACGCATTTCCGGGCATGTTGGGAGAAACAATATTCTGAAGCTGGATTTTTTTTCCATACAATTTAGACGATTTAGTCAAATAATATCTGTTAAAGATAAGAAGGATAAAAATGGAAGAAGAGGTATAAGAAAAGACCAAGTATGGGCGGCTTGAAAGAATATCTTTTAATCGGGAATTAAGTTGAGAAACCAGTGATTTAAAGAACACAGCAAGAACAAGAGAAAGAAATGGAGTAATTATCTGCGTAATATTGAAGATTAAAGAGAAATGAAAAAAAGAGTAAAAATGGTTACGATAATAAAAACAAGAATAAACAAAATCTAATGGCGAGAGTAAATTGATTATCTAAAGTAACTTGAGTTAATTGAAGTGTAATTTTAATACGGAGGTTTACTCTGGAAATGCTGTGCTAGTAAAGAATGAATTGAAAAGCCAAGTGACAAAATCGAAAAAACCTCCTTAGTTTCATTGAATCAAATTTATTTCTACCAATTCAGGAAATTTGATTTAAGCTGCCCTTTGAATTGCGTGATTTCGTTCTTGTTCTGGATATGCGAATAAATGGTTGTGCGTTGTGGCACAGTGGAACGACAAATCGGGGAGTCGAGTTCGAATTCCAGTTGAATTCCTTGCATTCGCTTATGCACAAATACCCTCAGGAAAGGTATTAATCCGTCTCTTCCCTCCAGTTATGGGTAAAATTATGGGAAAGATTGGGTTTTATAGCCTTGGCTGGCAGCCAGTCTACCGCAGAAATCAATGGCAACCTACTGCGGGATAATCATCTGCTCAGTCAGTCATGTCTCGTTCGGGACATGATCGCCCAAGCGTGTATCACGTATGGCACTCAACTGACTGACTGAATAAATGTTATAGATATCGTCACAAAAATTGAATATAGAGTTCAAATTCAGGCAGAGTCTGTTGCATTTGATTTCGCCCAAATTCCATTAGGAAAGACATGAATCAGTCTCTCCTTCTCTCAAGTTCTTCTTCTATGTGCCCTGTCCTTTCAGGACGTAGGCGATCATGGCTTTCCACGTCTCCCTATCCCTGGTGGCTCTTAGCACGCCTTCTTCTGTTACAACATGAAACCCTCGTTCCATCATCCACCTGATTAGGTTCTTCAAATATGTTATCCGCTGCTTTCCCTTGTCTCTTTTTACTTCCATCTGGCCTGTTAGTGTCAGGTTCTCCAAGCTATCCTTTCTCACTGCGTTTCCCAGGAGCTTCTGCTGTCTCTTTCTGATGCTCAGTCAAGTTAGGGAGTTAAATAACAAGGTAAACTAGGCTGTTTAGTTTTGGGTGACAAACAATACAGGTTAAGAACTGTTCTGAATTCAAAACCATGGAAAACAGGGAATAATTTCATTATCTTTCTCAAGAATACATGGCATTATCCAGATTGTTTTTAATCATTTCACCCCAAGCAAGGCGATGATGCCACCAAGACACAAGAAGGCTAATAGGAGTGAAAGAGAATCAGAAAGCTTTATTGAAGAGAAAGGACAATAAAAGAATAGGATATGGGTAGACAGAAGATGGTGATTGATGTTGCATTTAAATTTTTCAAGAGAAGCAAAAAACTAGAAAAAAGAGTTTCATGGGCGAGAAATGTGAAAAAAAACTATTAGAATAGAAAATAGTGACATCTAGCTAGTTTAACTGTACAACGAAAAAACCTAATTGCCAATCTAGTAATACACTTCATGTTCATGCAGCCGAGTTACCAAGGAAGACAGTTTATTGTAACTGTCACAACTTGATAAGTGAGGCCTGTAATGACGACGACAAAACAGTTTAGTCTGGTGACTTCATTATTTATTTTTGTATAGATATACAAAAAATGTGGCACAAGGCCGAAATTGGGGATGGAGAAGTCTGGTCTTCATCTGTCCTAATTTAACAGCTATTCATTTTCGTCGACCCTGACACATTTACAATAAATCTTCCACCATAATACCACATTTTTACTTACCATTCTTACCACGTCCACCATAATACCTCGGTTGCTCTATGTAGTCTTACTTAACTCCCATATGTACAATTTTCAGTGGAGGACATGGGCAGAAAATAACAACATTTAAAATTGCCCAATGATTTTATACAATGAAAATACGATATGTACAAGAAACTAAATAAAATTGTATTAGTAATAAAAGCCCCCCCCCCCCCTACTCTAACATTGTAACAGCAAAATCAGTTCCCCGGACGAAATATAATGCGTGGCTTTAGGAATATAAAAATACCACTTCTGGTGACTTCTGCTTGCAGAAATGATATCCCTGCTTTTTGTTCACACCTACAAAATATGGCCGACATGGTACTTCCGTGTCTGAACAATAGCTGAAACGGTGCTTCCGTTTTCTTAGTTCCTGGTTACAACATCCTTCCTCAATTAATCAAAAACTTATTTACCAATATGATTGTAGCCAACCGTTACTGAGATGAGAATGTCCATGGGCGTTTGAAAAAAAAATCAGAGAAGGTGACAAGTATCAGGGGTAAGAGTTGTCTCCCTTTCTGTCATAATTACATCATTATAATTATCATCATCCTCTATACCCGAACCCTCTATATTTCTCTTATCTAACGATTTCTTTACAGCAAGTTCCTTCGCTAAGAGTCGAACACTGCATCGCTTTCCTGAATTGACTTGTTTTATATCTGTGTGCGGTTGCTACGACTCACTTTCAGCCTTACTTTTCTTTGCTTCCTTGTGTTTCTAAAAACGTGTTCTGACGGAGTTTCTGGGTTGCTAATTTTCTTCTCTCTCTATCTATCTCTGTAGAGTTAACGACACCGTGTAGCCTATGCTGAGTGTCCCTTCAACAAACTGGTTGGTTAGCACCGTCGGTGGATGTATCCGGTTCTGTTGGAAAATTCACACAAATTTGATCCACATGCCTTTTGCACACGCGCCCAACCTTCAGTCATACTAGAAAAGTCAGTGTTGCTCCTCTAAAACTCCAGACATCCATTTTGGTTTCCCTTGAAAGTTAATACCGTTAACAATATTTCACAATTCGAATCTGCTTTCTTGTTGCTTCTTTTCCATTGACATTTTAATATTGTCCGTTTTACTGGTGATTTTGGTAGATAAATCGGGATACACCAGATTAAGCCGAGATCTGTGCTGTTGACCCATTAACAACATGACTGGTGACTAACTACTTGTTTTTTGTGAAAAAAAAAAGGTAGCGACCCAGGACATACAGTATTCGAATTTCGAAACCAGCAGGAACCATTTTTTTTAACCTATGATGATTTAGCTAGTCCACTGGACGATGGGTGATATGGTGAACATCAAACATGCTTAATACCATTCAAGATGCTGAATTTGGAAAATTCTTCACTAGTAAAACTGCGGCCATTGTCCGACACAATCATACAAGGGCTCCAATGTATGGCAAATTTGCACCACAATCTCCGTTCCGTTGCTGCTGTTGATAAAATATCATGTGCATCTATATATTTACTATAAGCCTCCATTATCACAAGAATCCACTTGCTGTTGTTCGAACCTGCATAATAGATCTATCTATCGCCCGGTTTACACTCCACCCATGTCTATTGAACAGGTTAAGAGGCTCATCCCTTGTTCCCTGTTTAGGATGTGGTTTCCGGCTTTCTCTTTTCCAATCTTCTCACTTTGTTTTCTTGTTTTTTTTTTCAATTGGAGTAGATAGATCTATCTATCGCCCGGTTCACACTCCACCCATGTCTATTGAACAAGTTAAGAGGCTCATCCCTTGTTCCCTGTTTAGGATGTGGTTTCCGGCTTTCTCTTTCCCAATCTTCTCACTTTGTTTTCTTGTTTGTTTTTTTTTCAATTGGAGTAGATAGATCTATCTATCGCCCGATTCACACTCCACCCATGTTTATTGAACAGGTTAAGAGGCTCATCCCCTGTTCCCTGTTTAGGATATGGTTTCCGGCTTTCTCTTTTCCGATCTCTTCACTATTACGTAGCCCCCTCCACATCAGTGGCGTTCCCGCCTTGCTCGGGGTGATACGATTAAAAAAAAAAAAATCCATATGCACTCAAAATTATGCCCTCACTGGCCATTCCCATAAGTGTAACACGCTCGTCTGGGGCATATTAAACCTATCCTGTTACATCACACATCTTTTCACGCACAGCTCAATGTCTGAATCAAAATTAGGCCATGAGATATGACAAAAAGCAAGGAACATCATCTGTAAAATATCTGGGTGACCTTCATGTAATTCAATAAGCAAGGTATCGCCGCAACACATTGCGGGGATAACCACTCGTAAAACACAACCCATTCGTACTAATAAATTCTCCATCCTGTTTGTGTACGGTCAACAATCCCAAGTTTCACTGCATGGCCATCGATTTCTGATCCACCTACGCACTTGAGATAACACGGGACCCCTCGCTGTATATAAAGCAACAGTTTTCGCTCTGACAGGAGTTGAATGTAAAGCTGCCATAGAGAGCACTACTTCCTCCGTACAAGATAATGGTGTAAAATAGTCCTCCACCAGCAGCCAACTTAGCCCATCTCCACTGGGAATCTTTGAACCCGGATTGTGTATAACCTGATAATAGTATTTTGAGAGTACTAATACAAAACGCTATCTACGGCCATATTTATATTTATATTCTATAAATACTTTCACGGCTTCTGCTCCGATGAACTTAGATCACTGGTGCCCCCTAAATACGAATTTGCACGAGATACTAGATTAGCAACTAGATCCCACCCTTTTACAGTGAAACCGATAAAATGCAGCCGTAACTTCTACTCCAACAGTTTCTTTCCTCGCACTTCCCGACTGTGGAATTCTCTTCCAAACGATTGCTTCCCCGACGGCTACAATCTCCAGGAGTTTAAATGTAAGGTCAATACACACCTCCTAACACACTAACCTGCTCCCATTCTATCAAGCACTCTTCCCATCTGCCCGACCCTCATCCTCGCTATCCTTACTCATCTGTCACCTTTCTCCTGACATTCCCTATGTCTATCCACTCCTTCTCTTTACCTTCCCCTATGTAGCCCCATGCGCAATAGTGGCAGTGGAATGCCTTGCTTGGGGTGAGATGATTAAAAAAAAAAAAAAATCGTGTTGAATGCACCGGTTCCCGTTCGATCACCGAAGTTAAGCAACATCGAGCCTGGTCAATACTTAAATGGGTGACCATTTGGGAATACGAGGTGCTGTAAACGTAAGGACCAAGAATGGTCTAACGGTCCTCCAGGTTTGGGGGTTGGGTGCAGGGCTAACAACCCTGCCCCGTAAAAAAACAGTTTGTTACAGAAACAGCAACAAAAAATTGCTGCCCTATGCACCTTTGGGTGTGATTGATGATTGATGATTGATGATGATGATGATGATGATGATTGATGATGATGATGATGACGACAAAACGTTGCACTCTATCACTTACTATAGGTCATATCGCTCGATCGTCTTTGTAAAAGACTAAGCCAGGGATCAGTAATTATTGTAACCTCCCTGCCGTAAATGTATTTATGGAATTGGCGCCCTTCAAAAATTACTGCTGGTCCTTCAAGTTTTATCTGTACATACTTCTGTTCTATCTTTGATAATGTTCTCGGGGTAAAGTAAATTGTTTTTCCCTTCTATCCGTCATATGTGACAAAACTAACCCAATACCAACTGAGGATGTATCCACAGTCATTATAAGTTTAGATATCTAGTTGTAATGAACTAAAATATCAGCTTACATTAAACCTTTCCATTGTTCGAATAAAATGTTTCGGCTATTCCCCATTTTCGGGGCTATTTCGGCTATTCCCTTTTTTGTAATAACACATACATTCGAGCTAAATCCGTGCTGATATTATTTAAATACCAGCAATAATAGTTATCAAAAGCTAGAAATATGTGCTGTTCCGATATATTTTTTGGTGTCGGTGCTCTTTGAATAGCATTAACCCTATCTTAAGTTAGATGAATTCCTTTGGAATCAATCCTGTAATCCAAATATTGACGATTTCCCGAACTCCCATTTCTTATTCCTAAGGTGAAAACACGCATTTCGTCGTCTTTTTAACATTAAACGGCCTTCCATAATTTTACCAGATATCAAAAAGTCGTCATATAAGTAGCAGTCACTAGTATAAATTGAATTAACAGACTCAATGTATACCAATTCCTGTGGAAAATTCCTGGTGAAGAGGCAATTTCAAAAACAATCTTGTGTACATGAAAAGACCCTTATGAGTTTTTATAGTAGTTAGTTCTTTTGACTCTTCCTCTAAATGAATCTGTAAATGTGCGTCACTCAAATCCAATCTCGTAAAACCATATCCGCCCGAACTTTGCAATAAAGGTCGTCTATATTTGGAATCTGGTACTTGTCTAAGACGTAGATGGCACCTCGATGGCGTGTAATGGTTACAACTGAGAAGTAATTTCAATTCTCAATGGGTACCTCGTACTTTCGGCTTTCTACCACATCTAAGCAACTCTTAGAAAATCAACTATCTGTAAGGCAGGGTTTTTACCCTGTTAAAAATCGCCACAAATTCTCATTTGACTATTTTTCTTTAACATTGGAGAGAGGCAAATTGAGAAAAAAAAGAATGGATTTGATAACAGAGGTAGTACCCAAGCGATCCAGTTCGGCCTGAAACTTTTCTCGGGGTGCTAATGGTCCTGGTTGAGCTTTCGGGAAAGGGAGGGGGTATTGTTCTCTTTGATACATTGCGTCTTTTAAAGCGGCCTAGCATGATTTAAAAATCTGAGAATTTCTCGCTCGAAGTCGGTCCACGTAATTTCGTTACGGGTAGCCGACAAATTAACTGGTAATCTTTCTAACCAACCCCGTCCAAGAAGATTGGGTCCCGATCCGGGTACAACCAGTACTGTTTACTTACAGGTTTTTCTCTGGTGTTTCCCCGGTCACGTTGGCAATCACCCGCTAGGCTCAATGATATGCCCGGAATAAGTAATTTTTGTATTAAACCTTTTTAAGAAACATTAGGTAGTTGGTTGAACTGTTCCTCGCTTAACAGATAAGATGAACACCCGATGTCGATTTCTATTTCATATATTCCGTCGATAATAAATGTTTAAGCCGAACAAAGAATTTGAAACAGATATAGCCTCCTCTTGTTGTTCAGCATTAAAAAACCGGACACTATCCGTGATGACGAGGTGTTTAGGCTTGAAATGTTATAAAAACAAATATTTTATTTCCTCAAAAGTTGAATCACTTGGTTTCTGTGGTGCACATGATCTTCCAAGACTCTGTACATTTTATCACCTAGTGTTGAGTAAAATAGCTCTACATTTTATCGCTGTTTACTGTCCCAGATGTGCGTTGTGGTGCAGCGGATATCGGCTCAGAAGGAGAAATCGGGGAGCTGAGTTCAAATTCCAGTTGAATATCTTGCATTCACTTATGCGCAAATACCCTTGGGAAAAGTATTAATCCGTCTCTTCCTTCCAGTTATGGGTTAAATAACAGGACAGATTGGGTTCTATAGCCTTGGCTGGCAACCAGTCTATCGCAGAAAGCAATGGCAACTTACTGCGGAATAATCTTCTGCCCAATCAGTCATGTCTCTTTCGAGACATGATCGCCCAAGCGTGTATCACGTGTGGCATTTAACTGACTGACTGCCTTCGAACTATGTAGAAAAAACTGTACTAAACGGTCCAGTTTTGACGAAATATTTACAGATTCAATGCAGAATTCTTCTTAACGTCCTAGTGTTGACATATGAAAAAAAACAAAAAAAAACTCTCTTCTTATTACCAAAATGTCACAAATTGTTAATGGTGAGAGATCGATAATGACGACGACACAGTGATTTCTGTCTGTAGAAGTGTTACTCCTGCTTTTTATTTAAACATACACAATATAGCAGACATGTTCATTCCGTGTCTGAGTTACAGCTCAAACGATGTTGCCGCATTGTTTGTTCCCGGTTACAACAAAAACAACTGTCATTAAAATAGTTATAGAAAAGACAGAGGGAAGCCAAATTACGGCAATGAGAAAGTGACTGAAGCCGAGATGCCGGGTCAAATTTGATTACATAACAGATCCTTCTCTGAATTTTGTCAAAAATCTCGAGATATATTGTATGGGCATCAGGTAGTTATGGCAGGAATAATCAATGCGCGGAGAAATTTATAAATTCATAAATGTGCAAGATGGATTCTGACATGTAATAAAGAAACATAATATGTGGAGTGCATCGACTGTCTACGTCCTGAAGTGATATGACATTTTAAAAAGTTCTTTCAAATGTGTAAATGTTTCTAACAAGTGAACACACGTGTGTATGTGCACGTGTATAAGCGAGTGTATGCGTGCGTTCATGTCTGTGTGTTCGGATGAAGAATACCTTACAAAATGGCGGCTTTTGAATGTTATGATTTCAGGGATTAATAATCCTTGCTGGAAAAACGTAATAAAATCAATTATGCAGTTTCTCAATTTTTATCAATAAGAGTGCGTAATGAGAAACTCAGTCAGTTAAGTGCCATACGTAATACACGCTCGAAAGAGACATGACTGATTGGGCAGAAGATTATCCCGCAGTAGGTTGCCATTACTTTCTGCGGTAGACTGGTTGCTAGGCTATAGAACCTGCCCTGTTATTTGGCTCATAACTGGAGGGAAGAGGCGAATTAATACCATTCCCAAGGGTATTTGCGCGTAAGTGAATGCAAGGAATTCAACTGGAATTCGAACTAGACTTCCCGAATTCTCATTCTGAGCCGATATCCACTGCACCACGACGCATATCAGTGAAAAACTAGGCTCTCTGAAAGGTCGAATAGACAAAAGTACATTCCCTACATTTTCCACTATAACGCAATTCACTCCGTCAGAAGTTTGAAAGCGGCATGATGGCATTCGTACCGGAAGATCTAATACGAACATTTCAGTGTTTTGGAGTTTCAATGTGAGGACACTGCAGAAAATTCACAAAGATTTTGATTAGTTTAATGGTGATTACGGAGATACTACATATCTCCGTAATCACCATTAATTATCATTATGATAAGAAAAGAACTTCTGAATTTGTTGGTTCGGGACCCAGATTTAACACAGATGACCAAATCAATTGCCTTAAGAAGGTAATGCTATCCTGGGCCATGAAGGTGGCTGCAAGAAGACTATGTTACACAACAGGACTCTGCACCATGCCACACAAGCAGGAAAACTCAGTCATGACTGTTGGACAATTTCTGTGGCCACATCACCCCTTACACCTATCTCCCCAGACTGCAAACCTATTGATTATTGTGGGTGAGGCGTAGTTGAGTGAAAAACCAGCAAAACTCCTTGTAGCGCCAAAGATCGACTGAAGGCAAAGATTATGACAGTATTCACCAACGTTAACAAGGAAAGTGTCCAGAAAAGTTTCCGAAGTCGTCTGGAGGCCGTAGTTGAAGCCAATGGCGATTTTAGAGAATATTTTAACTCTTTACAATTTTAGTATATTTTTGTGTGATTTTGGTAAATATATCTGTTAACAATTAGGTTTATGTTATTTTCATTTTTGATGAATTCATCCATCGTACTCTGTGTGTGTGTGTGTGTGTGTGTGTGTATAAGTACAGCAAACTGGAGGCTGCCGTCGCCCAGGCAGCAATTGTTGCCCGAAACAGCAATTTAACAATCAATATTACCTGATCCACATAGACTAAACTAATTGGAGTAGATAGACTAAACTATCGCCCGGTTCACACTCCACCCACGTCTATTGAACAGGTGAAGAGGCTCATCCCTTGTTTCCTGTTTAGGATGTGGTTTCCGGTTTTCTCTCTTCTAATCTTCTCACTCTTATGTAGCCCCCTGCACATCAGTGGCGTTACCGCCTTGCTTAGGGTGATATGATTAAAAAAAAAAAAAATTATGTATACATATGTAAATCTCTCTAAATTTTTTAAAAGTGATCTTCATAGACATTTCATTATGTATAGGTTCCTGTCAGTCGAACAATGGTTAATTTTCTACATGGAAATCATTTCTAGATATAAGATAATAAAAAGTGTATTGCACTATAACGAGTCAACTACCACCGTCATGGTGGCAATCGACTCGTTATAGTGCAATGCACTTCTTTTATTATTTTGTAATCTACAGATTTCTTTCCTTTATTAATTGTGAATTATTATGACTTCTGAAGGATAGTTGAGTGGTTACCTTTACTTTTCCTATAGTTTGGGATTCAGAGTATTCCTTCACCTATATTGGTTTACCGCTAAGTCTACAAAGCCCTGTTGATTCTATTATTTAACACAAAGCTTGGGTGCAAAACGAAATAAATTAATGTCTTACAAAATGACTTTATTGATTCAGAAAATTTTCATCTTCATTATTGATATTTTAAAATCGTCTAACAGTCAATGTTCTTGATTCCATCACCACGTTTGAATATATATATATATATAAGTGTATATATATTTGAGCAGTATATATATATATATATATATATATATATATATATATATAAGTGTATATATATTTGAGCAGTATATATATATATATATATATATACTGCTCAAAAAAATTAGAGGAACACTTCGAAAACACATCAGACCTAAACAGGAGAAAAATGATCTTGAATATCCTTCCTGATAATAAATAGTTGATGTATTTGTAACAAAATGATGCCACATAATTTGATAAAAATGAAAATGATCACCCTATAGAGGGGGGAAATCAAAGATACCCCAAAATAAAAGTGAAAAAATGATGCAGCAGACTGGTTCATTTTTCCAAAATGTCATTTAGAAACTCAAAATGATTCTCCGTAGTTAGTGTGCCCCCCACCCCACCCCCACCAGCATGTACACATGCCTGACAACGTCGGGGCCTGCTCGTAATGAGACGATGGATGGTGTCCTGAGAGATCTCCTCCCAGATCTGAAGTAGGGCATCACTGAGCTCCTGGACAGCTTGAGGGGCAACCTGGCAGTACTTGATAGACCTAAACATAAATTTCCAGAGGTGTCCTATTGGGTTTAGGTCAGGTGAACTTTGGGGCTAGTCAATGGTATCAATTTCTTCATCCTCCGGGAACTGCCTGTATACTCTAGCTCCATAAGGTCGAGCATTGTCGTAGACCAAAAGGAACCCAGATCCCACTGCACCAGCGTAGGTTCTGGCAATTGGTCCAAGGATTTCATCCCGATACCTAATAGCAGTCAGTGTGCCATTATCTAACCTGTAGAGGTCTGTGTGTCCATCCAGGGATATGTCTCCCAGATCATCACAGACCCACAGCCAAACCGGTCATGCTGAATGATGTTGCAGGCAGCATAACGTTCCCTACGGCATCTCCAGACCCTTTTACAGCTGTCGCATGTACTCAGATTGAACCTGCTCTTATCGATGAAAAGCACAGAGCCCCAGTGGCGTAGTTGCTAATTCTGGTGATCTATGGCAAATGCCAATCGAGCTTTCAGAAACATGAACACCGGTGGCCTGCTGGAGTTCATTTTGTAGGGCTTTGGCAGTGCTCATCCTGTTCCTCCTTGCACAAAGGCGCAGATACCGATTCTGCTGCGGGCTTAAGGATCTTCTACGACCCTGTCAAGCTCTCCTGGAATAACTACCTGTCTCCTGGAATCTCCTCCATTCTCTTGAGACTGTGCTGGGAGACACAGCAAATCTTCTTGCAACGACACGTATTGATGTGCCATTCTGGAGGAGTTGCACTACTTGTGAAACCTCTGTAGCATCCAGGTACCGCAACATGCTATCAACAGAGATGTTGATCAAAGACAAATGTAAAACAACAGCAGTAGAAAGTCAGTCAGTAAAACATCAGCCAAAAGAGATGGGAAGGGAAGGGAAAATAAGTATCAGTGGCCTCAACCATTCCTTTTTTTTACTACTATCTCATGAGTAAAGGGGCTGGAATGTTTAGGTCAGAATTAGTATTAAATAATTCTGACCTAAACATTCCAGCCCCTTTACTCATGAGATAGTAGTAAAAAAATCTATTGTTCAATAAAAAAAAATAACATCGAACCTCCAGTTAAATATTACTGTCTACTAATATAAAAACTCTAAGGTGTCACTATGTATCTTATCCAGACAAAATTAAAAGTGACAAGTCTAGATTCAAGCCATCCTGCTCCCTTTCATAACCTAAATATTAGAACTCCATGGTTAAAATAATTCTCAATTTTGATTGAACAATATTGACACACCTAAAGCATTTTCTCCAACTATCACTCCCTAATTTTCTAAATAACCATGAATTAATCATATATCTAAAAAATAAATCATTTTCACCATTTATTTTAATATATCACCTGAAGAAGAACAGTATTGTTCTGAAACATGAAATTTTTTGTGTAGCAATATTATGTTTTATAAACCGTTGTAATAACAAAATTACAATATTAAGCTCTACTCTCTATGGAGCACTCTTTTTAAAAGTAAATGCTTTAACAGTGGGTTTAATCTACGTGTTCTTCCACCTTCTTGTAATATATATATATATATGTGTGTGTGTGTGTGTGTGTGTGTGTGTGTAAGTGATTAACTATCTGTAGATACCTTTACTTCTCATCGATGTATATACTTCATCACAAATAATGGTCTTTTATGAGAATAAGTGTATTGGTTTGAGGTCATGCATCTCTTCAAGGTATAGCCTTTTCGTTCTGACAAATGTTTTTAGTTGGCAAACATTACCAATTATCTCGTTGTCATGCCAATACAATTCTTGGGGGACCGAAGTGTTCGTACGAATACTTCTCTAAGAACCAAGTTCTGTACTTAATTTTATGTCTTTGTTTTATTTCTTGCTTTTACTTGAGACTTGCGCTCCATGCTAAGTATAGCATTGATGAATAAAAAAAAGAGGAAAGAAAATCACCTCTGTTGAGAAATGTCACGTTGCGCCATGTCTAATCCCAAGCGGAAACTAATAGGCGATCTTCATATGCAAGATAGAGAACAGTAATTCTTTTTAGACATGTCTTCTTTTAAAGTAGCAGGGTCACATATTTAAGCATTGGTCTCATGATATTCCTTCTCGTGAAATACCCCAAAATAATAGGCCCAAAGATATCATGATCAATAACGTGATCTAATATATTATTTAAAATAGTCTACGAAAAGTCACTTACTAGCCGTTTCAATATATAAAAAGAAAACAAAAAAAAAAAACTACGTTTATATTGATCATATTTTACATCCAGATGCTGCTATCAATAAAATGAATAAAAGGCCAAAATGTTTAAATGTACATAGACATTAACTGCACAAGATGAACTGAAGAAAATAAGGACAAAATGATTATATTGCACCAATCTTTCAAGTTTCGAGTAGCTGCCTGCCTTTAACATTTGTATTCAAAATTCCGATTTTCCCTGGAATTGAACAAAAACTCGGTAACTATAGCCTGCATTTTTTTTTTCAAAGATATACGTATCCATTTAAATAACAAACTTGAATAATTTCGGAATAAACTGATAAAAATAACTATCGATGATACCGGAAGTCGACTCTCATCTAAGTGATTCATAACGTAGGGAATGTTAAAGTGACAGTTGTACCAATAATTATGGGAGTACTAACGGCTATCTCGAGGCTCTTGGGGCAAATGGAATACCTCTTAAGTATTACTGAAGGCTATAATAATATTGCGAGCAGGGCTGATTGCGTCATTTACTCCTTGCGGTGACTTATAAAATTTTTATACTAAAAATAATACTTCCAGGAGTATGTGGCGGATTTCGGTGGAGGTCAAGTGACATCAAGTCTCCCAACTACTTAAGAATTTGCTTCAGTATTTCAGTTACGTTTCTCAGGGGGTTTCAATTCTTACTTGGAGTTTCAATATAATTTTTTTCTTTTTTCTACCCTGCTCTTTTGTTTTGTTCTATTCATTAAAAATGGATACAAATGACATTACATTCCTGATTATTAAGTTCTTGGCAATGTCCAGATATTTCCCTCGCTTTTCACTCCGTTTCAATTTTATTTTGTGATTAACCAGAAAAAAACATTTACGGTCTTGGAGTACTTTGTTTTATTGTTTTATATTGACTTTATATGGATTCTTGGCTCGGATATCTTCTTCTAACGGTTCAGTTCGAAATCTCAACTATTTGCTCATGATCTATCACACTCCATCTTCGTCTATTGAACAGGTGAAGAGGCTCATCCCTTGATCCCTGTTTAGGATGTGGTTTCCGGCTTTCTCTTTTCCAATCTTTTCACTCTTTTCTTTTTTTTCAATTGGAGTAGATAGACTAACCTATCGCCCGGTTCACACTCCATCCACGTCTATTTAACAGGTAAAGAGGCTCATCCCTTGTTCTCTGTTTAGAATGTGGTTTCTGGCTTTCTCTTTTCCAATCTTTTCACTCTTACGTAGCACCCTGCACATCAGTGACGTTACCGCCTTGCTCGGGGTGATATGATTAAAAAGAGAAAATACGTAGAAATTAGTTAAAATTATACAAATAATTCTTTGTGACAAGGTTAATAAAAATTAAAGTCAAACCAATTTGGAAAAATAAAGGGCATTTAATGTTATTATAACAGATAATTCAAAATTTTACTCTTGTACATAAGAGATTCCGATGCATAAATGGATGTTAACCTGGTAGATTCACTGGGTATTGCTGATGCTGTTTCTGTTAGGAGTACGCCTTTTGGCGCAGCGTAGTTGCTAGCCCCACACCGACGCGTTTTTTTTTTGTTTTTTTTTTGCATTTACAATGGTTAATATTCTCCAAGATAGGCACCATTTCGGGGTATGAAAGTAGCTGAGGCTGAGACGCCAGGTCAGGACCAGGTCAGCTGCGTTCCTTCAAGACATAGACGTTCATAGTTCTCCACAATCACGTGTGGCTCTTAGGATTTTTACCTCCTTTGCATTGATGAATAAAACCGCGCATATGGTTCTGCCACTGATTCACACAAGATCATCAGTTAAGTGACTCACTGTCTTCCTCTATCTCTCTTGCCTTGAATATGCCTCGTGAGCGTTCAGTTTTCCAAACCTTCGTTCTTCATTAGGAATTCAATCTGTTTTTCTTGGTTTTGTGTATAAACATTCTTTTTGCGACAATTTTTCTCTAAGACTTTCTTGTTACGTACTCGTTCCGTTCAAGGAATTTTTAATATACTTCTATAGAACTGCTTCTAGTTTTTTTTTTTTTTTTTTCGCCCTCATGCTTTGAGAAATTGTTTAACATTCACTTCCATATTTTTTTTAGAATCGTCTCACCCCAAGCAAGGTGTCGCGGTGTGCCTGATTACCACTCCCACTTTGTGCAAACAATCCCGTATACACCCGTCGGCAGAGAACGGTCACGACCCACGGGTGCTAAAAATAGCAACGACCTCTTTTCAAAAAAACAAAAAACAAAAACTTAAATTTCACCACGAAACAAAAACAAAAGACCTTTAATTTCGAACCGAAATACAGTCAACAAACACCGAATACACTTTTGACTGTAATTAATACGGCCTGAAATTAATTATAGTCATTTATTTGTTTAGGGGGTTCGCTGCTGTTGTATGAACGTTTTTAATGAATGCCAGCGATTTCACAGCAAATAGGCTCTCGGCCAGGGTGGCTTTGGCCTTCCGGCTGGGTCCGAAATAACCAAATAAGACCCAATAAGACCAGTTTAAAACCAGTTTATACCGGTTTTGAACCTATCCACCGCCGTGGTCACATCTCTCTCAAGTGGGCGAGAAGAGTAAATATCTCTCGACTATGGTGGCTCCGGCCTTCCAGCTGGGTTCGAAATGACCGAATAAGACCAGTTTAGATCAGTTTTGAACCTATCTACTGCGGTGGATAGGTAATGTTTTGACCAGTACCTGGCCGTACGCGCTCAGGTTCCCCACATTAAAAAAAGACCTTGTGTCACATCTCTCAAATGGGGAAGAAGAGTAAATATCTCTCGGCTAAGGGGGCTCCGACCTTCCGGCTGGGTCCGAAATGACCAATTAAGACCAGTTTAAGACCAGTTTTGAACCTATCCACCGCGATGGATTGGTAATGTTTTGACCAGTATCTGGGCGTACGCGCCCAGGCTCCCAACAATAAAAAAAGACCTTGTGTCACATCTCTCTCAAGTGGGGGAGAAGAGTAAATATCTCTCGGCTATGGGGGCAAGGAGCCTCACTGCATCGCGACTTTGACGCTCCCAATCAAGTCGACCAAGCTTCCAGTGGCTTCCAGCTCACTCCTGCAGTCTCCAGCGGCGTTCAGCTCACTCTTGCAGATTCCAGCGACTCTGGCAGCCACCAGCTATCTACTGCGGCTTTTCACTGACGTCCCACTACCGGTTCCAGTGCCCACTGACGTCCAACGACCGGTTCCAGTGTCCACTGACGTTCGACGACCTGTTCCAGTACCCACTGAGGATTAACGACCGGTTCCAGCGCCCGCCTACGTCCGGATCCCGCTCCAGATACACGACCTCCATCGCCTTACCATTCACCGTTCACTTAAGAAAATAATTAAGACCCGATTTGCATCGTCTCCAACTGACCATTTGCGTTTATCATCCTTCTTTACTATTGCTGTCTCCTTTCCTTGCCTTTGCATCTACTTTGTTAGTTGCACGGTCGATTGGCACTCACATCCCTCGGCTCTACCCTGCAACAAAGGCATTTTACTGCCACTACTTTGCAGGGCGTTACATATGAGGAAATTTATGAGAAAAAATGACAGGTTATAGGGAGTGTCAGGAAGTGAGTAAGAGAAGGATGAGAATACTGATGAGAGTGGAGTGGACAGAGAAACTGGCATGAGAGAGAGGATGCAGGTTAGTGAGACAGGAGATGACTACTGACTTTACATTTAAATTCTTGGAGATTGTAGCTGTCGGGGAAGTAAGTAAACGGATAAGAATTCCACAGACGGAAAGTGCGAGAAAAGAAGCTGGTTGAGTAGAATTTGCGTTTATATGTGGATGGATATCACATAGCAATCCAGGCTTAGATATAGGGATTTGAATTTCGAAATTACAAAAAATATGAATTTTTTCATTCTTTAGATCAGCTTTTAATTTGTGCTTCTACCTTTTGTTAATTTACACAATTCATATCGTTCCTACCCAGTTATGTCGAGTATTACTTATGAGCCAGGTTTCGACATTCACTTACGATGAACAAGCAACCATTTGCCATTCGGCATTATCATCTCTCTTTTAGCTTTGATAGAATTTCTTCTGATATGCTTGTTTTCCGTTGCTGATATAAAATCGGTTACCATTTTTCAATGCTTTCTCTGAATACTTATGTGCAGGTTGCAATTTCTTTTGAATTTCTCTTAAATTCGCCATGAAATCGTTTTTCATTCCAATTTAGTCTCGAATTGTTGTCTCTTCTGTTCCAATACTCTTTGTCCCTTTGTAATGTGTGTTACATTTATTGACTCAGGATCCGAGTCTGAATTTCACAAATCCTTTGATTGTGAAGTCAACGCAAAATTAACTGGTACACCCCTACCCACCACACACACCGGTTTCCTTTATTGATATTGTCACCTGGGTGTCGGTCATTATTCGAACTCATTAATTTTCTGATTCAAAATTCTTCGCTTGTCTTCTTTTATTTTACTACTGATACTGCCAAGTTGATCAACTTTGTTTTTCAGTCATGTCTTCAAAGTATATCAAGTTATCTTGAGATATTCTTTCTTATTTTTCTTCATCCGATTCTACTATTCCAAAATATTTATAATCACTCACCCCATTCGATATCGTTATTATTCAATTGTGACTGATTTTTTTTTTGTCGATTCTTATTTTCATTTATTTATCATGAACATTATTCAATCCAAAATTATCATTACTAGATATTTATGCAAATTCGTTATCACAAAACAAGGATTTACTAAACAAATACGCCAACATTTTTTAAAACTCTAATGAGTACAGACGAAATGTTAAAAGCATCTATAAGTACACTGTTATAAAACTGTTCTAAGGACCAGGAGCAAATTTGACACGTACAGGGTACATTTAAAGTGCAAACAGATCTAAACTTATTTATAAATGGAACTTTGTGTGTGTGTGTGTGTGTGTGTGTGTGTGTGTCTGTTACCTATAGACTCCGAAACGGCTGAACCGATTTTCTTGAAAATTTACACAGTTGTACTATAAGCGTCTGCGGGTGTTCTTAGCTACGTTTTGTGTCCAGGTAGCCCGATAAATATCGAAAATCGTTAATCGAATATATCGGGTTATTGAAGGAGTGGTCCGATTTTAATCAAATTTGATACTCTCATAGACAAAGACATAAGAAATGATATTCAGAAGTTTCAAGGTTGCAGTTCTTACAATAGTGCAGAAAATCGATAATATATATATATATATATATATATATATATATATATATAAGGCAAGATGTTTGTGTGTGTGTGTGTGTGTTTGTTTATCTGTCCGTGTGTCCTTTATACAAATCCACAATTTTTATCCGATTCTCACTAAACTTCACACAAATATTCTTTAGGCTGAGTCTGAGCTCCAGGACCATGGATTAGTTTTAAAGCTTTCATTACACCCGAGCAACGCCGGGCTATACTGCTAGTATGGTAAATATTAATAATTCAAGAAAATGATTATGTATACTTATCTTCAGCTGATCTTACAAAGTTACATACAACGCAATAATTTCTAAATCTATTTATTATTATGAAAGTAATACTTCCTTTGTTTGCAAAATACAAATAGCTACATAGTGTCAAAAAGAAAATTTGGATATGATTTGTAACACAAAAACCATAAAAATATATACAACACAAACATCATAAAATATTTACATCACAAAGTTTTTAAAAAATATATTATATAATATTATATTATTATAATTATATTATTTATAATATATTATATCATCATATTGATCATCATTTCAGTGTTTTCGACAGGTTCCAAATTTCATAGCACTATCAATAAGCTATTTTTCTTCATTTAATTTCATAGCATCATTCAAAGTACCATATGTACTCCTTTAACGCGAAGTCTCGCGTATCGTGCGACCACCAAATTTTTACCCATAGAAAATGATTTTATCATGTATCTCGTGTCATGCGAGTTCCTTTTTGGAGGCCCAACTTACAATAGACGAATCTTTTTTCCTCCATCAAAGACGTTTTTAAGATTTCCCTTATATTGTGTAAAAATAGTGCTTAGAAATTTTAGCATCAAAGAAACAATAAAGTGATTTTATAAATCTGCATGTAAAGGTCCCAGCGTCTTCTTTTTTAAAGATAAAGACTAAATGTAATAGTAAAAAGCAGTTTTAAATGTTTTGTATATATTGTTCCTTTATAGAGCGATTTACAAAGCCTAACGTTCACACTGATGAAGATGAGACGTGAGAAAACTGATTCTACGTAAGGACGCTGAGAATACCATGGACGGAACACGTGAACAATAAGAACATTTTAAGGGAAATGGAAACAAAAAGGACACATATATAGAATCAGATGTATAGACTTGAATTTCTAGGACACATAATGAGGAAAAGAAGCTTGGAAAATTTAATACTCACTAGATATAATGAATGAAAGAGGGACAGAGGGCAACAACGAGTGACCTAAAAAACAAGCTTATGTAAATGTATATCCAGAACATGGAGTGGGAAAGCTAGAAAAAAGACATAGCTAACAGCTACAAAGGACAGGAAGTCGTGAAGAACAATAATCGCATAGAAGAAAAAGTGATGCTCATACTTAATAAATAAAAGCTATTTTAAAAGACGCATTCGAGAACTTCTTTCCTGTCGGGTAATAAAATTATCGTGTTTCTCTTTTGTTTTTGACTCGAATGACTGCGTTTCTGAGAAATGGGCCACTGGTTGTTTTCTATACTTATGGATTTAAGTGGTTACCCATTAAAGTTCTAATAAAGTTTAACGTTGCTTGAATATCATGTCAACGTTTCTTATATAGATGTAAGTATTTTGCGAGCAGAATCGTTGAAAAGACACCCAATCGATGTGCACACTTTTGGTCATGGTAAATGGAATGAACAGCAAATGCTTCCATGTGTCGAAATTCAGTGACAGTTTCCTTGTTCCAGACACTTTCCATTTACAGTTTCCGTGATAATGCTATGTTTGGAAACTTCAAGTTCCTTCTGGTGTCAATAAAATTTAGAACTGACTTCACTTCATCCACAACCAAAGTGCATTTATCAGTTTAGAGGCTTGCGTCCAGAAACTCATAGATGATATCGATAGGTAAATTAGATAGATAAATATAGAAAGAGAGAGAAAGAGAGAACTTGTAAAAAGTGAAACATCTTTATGACAGTGTCATAGAAAAGTCAGGCGAATGCCTAAGAGCTTTCCCGTATTTACTAGCCATCCCACGCAAGGCCAGATGTGACACATGGTCATTTTATAGTGGGTATTCCCGGCCATATAGCCGGGCCAAAAAATGTCTGTCTATTTTTCCCCGGTCGTGGTTCTACCCTTCGGCGGAACCACGACTGGGTTTGTGCTCTCTTTTCTTAGTAATAGCGTAGGGTTTCCAAAGTCTACACCTAAAACTACTGCACCTAAAACTTCAATTCTTAGGTCGTTTCTAATTTTCTGTGTGCAGAAGGGTGTAATGAATAGCGGGTCGGAATGAGAAATCGGAGAGTTAAATTACGTTCTCTTATGCACAGATAACCTTGGGAAAGTGTGACGAAGGGGAAAATCACCAAATCCTAACCTTAGCTAGTTTGCCGGAAGAAAGAAAAAACATAGAAAAAAAAGAAAAAAAAATGAAAATAAAACCTAAATAATTATTGCCTCACATATGATAATTTAATTTTTTTATCCTTCCCGAGTTTCACGACACGATTTTTGCTCTTAGTAAATAAATAAATAAATATGTATACACAATGCGATGGAAAAATTGTCGTCTAAATCACGAACAAATGAAAATAACGCTGGCATCTTATTTTAGCAGATATATTTACCAAAGATCGAAATACCCCGTGTATACCCCGTGTACCCCTTCGATTAAAGCTATCCTCGAATTATGCTACGCTGTTTTGTTGGCTCGTAATTGGCTGTTTAATTCACGCATCGATAATTATTTACTACCCAATAAATTGATGGCGGCTGATGTCCCCTTCCTCTATTCATCAGTACTCAGTACCAAAATAACACAAACAAATCATGAAATAGTAAAGAGTAAATTTATGCAAATAAATTGACACTGGCTTCAACCACGGCCTCCAGATGACTTCGGAATCTCCTGCAGCTCTTCTATATGGTCTCCTTGTTCAAGTTGCTGACTGCTGCCATAATTCTTGCCTTCAGTTCATCTTTGGTTTTTGTTGGTCTCTCGCTCAAAAGCACCCTTTTCAAAAGGTGTCAGTGTGTTCCTTTTTTTAATGATAAATATTAAATGCAGAGCCAGGCATCGGGTTTTCCAGAAGCCACCCTTTTTGACCCAAAGCAGCACTACCTCCTCAAGACACTTGATGTAGACCAATGTGTCGAGTCTGAGGCCCACACCAACAAATTCGGGGATTTCTTTTCTTATCAGAGCGATCAGAGTGAGTTTTTCAAGCTCCCGTACCTTCGTAATCACCATTAGACTCATCCAAATTCTTCCCGAATTCTCTGCACTGTCCTCAGATTGACACACAAACACCCTGAAACGCTCGTACTGGTGCTTCCGATTCGAATGCCAAGCATTACAGCATGCTGCTTCCAAATTTCTGGCGGAATGAATTGCGTCTTGATGTTCGTTTTCTCAGAGATGGTGCTCAACTGACTTTACTATGCATTCAAAATAATGAAAAAAGAACAACGCGCATGCGCGAAATTAAAAATATAAAATATCGACAACTTACCCATCGCACCCTACCTATATATATATATATATATATATATATATATATATTTTAATTCAGATACTTCAATCCAAGGGAAAAAAGCAGGAAGGTAAATTCCAAAAACCCGATCCTAATTAATATTAAAAATTTTATTTTAATATTAAAAAATGATACGGGAAGAGAGCTCCATGTAATAAAATATTACAGAGCAAATATAAATTAAAAAAGGATTAATTCAATGATGTTGAATGGCCATTTCGATATGAAGATCCCCACGGGGGATAACACATCACCTCAGCAACAGAGGGCGCTCACCAAAATGTACTTTTTATTTAAATAACAATAAACGGAGTGTTTAATGTTTTACAAACAAGATTAACCGTTTAAATTAGATATTAAATTAAACTAAATGCTTGTTTATAAATAATCAAACTAACGAAGTAACAAATGGAATACATTTTATTGGGTCACCATATATATATATATATATATATAAACATCGACATGAGGCAAGAATGGCAGCTACTTTCCCGGAACAGCTCTACATGTAAGGATCATAAGTATGTAAGCGAATAAACCAGAACTGAAAGAAAAATTTGAGTCACTTACATAAATGTCAAAGTCTAGTTATCATGAAAGTAATTCAGAGGATTTTCGAAATATGAGCAATGCTCAAGTTCACTTGTACTGAGTACTGATGAATAGAGGAAGGGGACGTCAACCGCCATCAATTTATTGGGTAGTAAATAATTATCGATGCGTGAATTAAACAGCCAATTACGAGCCAACAAAACAGCGTAACATAATTCGAGGATAGCTTTAATCGAAGGGGTACACGGGGTATACACGGGGTATTTCGATCTTTGTTATGTTTGAGGTAACATAGCTAAAGGCCAGTCAGAGAATCCCCGCTGAACAATGCCCTATTTCCATGGTAAATTACCGCAGTGGGGTAATGAGCCCATATTTGGGGGGTAATGGATGTTTGATTTGGGAAGAGGCAATCAGCTTATAATTTCACACTGTGTCCTTGGAATGAATACCAAGAAACGTAGCAGACTCAACGTGGCAAACGACGCCCGAATAGCCCTTTCAGTCACAAAGCCAAGAATAAATAAACTGGCACTGGCACAGGCAATACAAGCTCAACACTCACATTAAGAATCTCGGCTCGGTTACGGCTACTATACCTCGGATTATTATAGATTGGTACTATTGTATTGAATAATTTCCATTAACTTTGTCTGCTTTTGATGTATGAAAATATAATTACTTCTTTTCCTATATTATGAGTATTTGTTTATTGGGGTGATGGATAATAGTGAAATTTTATTTTGGGATAATCGCAGCAAAAAGCTTGGAAACCTTTGCCGTATTTGATGAGGACACAAGCGTGGGAACTGGATTTTGAATTAGTAATAAAAAGGATATAAATAGAGAATATTAGCACTAATCAACTTTTCAAATTCTTTGCAATCTATTCGTACATTCACTGGACTTCACACTAGTTAAAGGCATGTCTCTATTAATTGGTAGATTACACATTAGCGATTTAAAAAATAAACAGAATGTAGTAAACAAATTTGATAGAGAAAAGAAATCAGACTCAGTAGAACACTCAGCAGTTTTCAGACCTTTACGAGAGTAAGGAAGTTATGTGAATAATAAATATAAATATAGCGATAAATATTGGAAAAGAACTAAAACCATAATGATTTACAGCATATCTTGAAAGTATCCATCAGCAAAATGAACTGGAAAATGAATCGGAGTCAATATAAATGGATAATATTTGAATGTATACGATTTGCTAATGTTGTTTTATTAATATAAAAAGCATCGAATGAGATACACAAAATGCTAAGTGATTTGAATAGAAAAAGTCTTAAGGTTTGTTTAAGATGAACAGAAATTAAACTGTTATGTCGTGCAAATCTTCTACGTCAATTCGATAATCTTCTTCCACGTCTGTTCGACAATCTTCTTCCACGTCTGTTCGACAAACTTCGTCGCCACTGTTATGTCGTGAGTAAGAATAAATAACTCAACAACAGAAATAGGTTAATTGTTGTATTCCGTGAAAATAGTATTTACAAAGGTTATTAGTATCCAATACAAGAATAAAGGTTTATCGTCTCAACCGTCGTAAGACGTAGTATGAGCAATGGGTACTTCTGGGTCGTCACCGGAAGTCTACTACTGACTTGTCGATCGGCTGCTCGGCACACTCTACGTAGATGCCACCATTACTTTACATAGTAATGGAATCGTCCATTATAGCCGAATAGGCGCGATGGCGTCCCAACAGAAACAAAAGTAATATTCAATTGTTACACCAGGAAAACGATCACAATGATCGAAAATGAAAAACGGGATGATAACTACTTTGGGCAGATGATAACATTAGAGAAAGAAGGAAAATAAAGACAACGTATGATGATTAGATGGAAAGCATTTAACAAAAATAGAGACATAATGAAAGGCACTTTGCCAATACGCTTCAAACGCCAAGTGTGTAATAAAGTTCTGTGACACGGGTGCGAAACCAGGAAATTAACAAAATCGCTTGCAAAGAAATTCTCACATATTCACAAAGAGCAATGAAAAGAACGGTGCCCAGAATAACACTAAGAGTCTTTTTTTTTTTTTTTTACCAAAATGGCCGTTGCAAATCTGAGAACAGATCAAGTTAGAATATACAAAAGTGATAAAGTGACAAAATTGTGGGTGGGCGCGACACATAACAAGCAGCATGAATAAGAGAAAAATAAAAGTCTGGGTAAATTTTGTCCAATGGGTACAAATCAAAGAAAGTAAGATAAAAAGATCAAATCGAATGGTTTGTTTAGACATAAAAGATACTAGGACAGTCACAGTCATCACAAAAAGATTTAAGAAAAGTGTCTGTCCCGCAGTGAATACACTTTAACTGCTTCTGCTGATAATTATAATTATGATGATGTTGTAGTGCATTGGTTATCGGCTCGGAACGAGAAATCGGGAAGCCGAGTTCGAATTCCAGCTGAATTCATTGCATTCACTTACGCGCAAATACCCTTGGGAAAGGTATTAATGCGTTTATTCCTTCCAGTTATGGGTTAAATAACAGGACAGATTGGATTCTATAGCCTTGGTCGGCAACCAGTCTACCGCAGAAATGGCACCCTACTGCGGGATATTCTTCTGCCAAGTCAGCCATGTCTCTTTCGAGACATGATCGCCCATGCGTGTATCACGTATGGCACTTAACTGACTGTCTGTCCCGCAGTGAATGCACTTTAACTGCTTCTGCTGATAATTCTAATTATGATGATTAAGATAATTTTCACACATATGGCAACATGTTATTCTTTAATCAACTCACCCCAAACAAGGTGATAATGCCAATAAGCCGCAAATGTCTACTGAGCGTTAAGGAGAATGAAAAGGCTTTAGAAGTAACCGGATACCCATTCCTAAACAGAAAACAGGTCCTGGGCATGACGATAAACTACATCCATCAGCAACGCCTCTGATTGAGAGGTTGTGAGGAGCATCGAACCACCTCCTAACTGTTGTTGTTCCCAGGTCCACCCTGACCCGGAGTGGTAGCACCTGTTAGGGTCCCAGCTATGAGCAAATAGCTAATCCTCAAACTGGGGTCAAAACATTATGAAAGTATAAAAATACACTTTCATCGAAATATATACATAAAAATAGGCTTTTATAGAAAAATATACATTTTTGAAAGAAAAATAATACCAACAATACATTTTTGAAGAAAAAAATTATAACCATAACACATTGTTGAAGGAAAAATATTCTCAGCAAAACATTTTTGAATAGAAAACTAGAAGACATTTTCAGTTTTCTGAAAGAAAAATGAATAAAAACAAACACTTTTCATTAAAATCTGACTAAATCAACCTTCTCACTATAACCGAACATTTAAAAAATATACTTTAAAACCCCACCTTTTTTGGCATTAAATAACCCATAGAGGTGTTGATATGCCGTTAAACAAAACTCAAACTCAAGCTAAACATAACATTAACTTATGCTCAAAAGGAGTGTGAACCAGAAGATAGTATTTGTACTCTTTGTTTAAGCGACGAGATAATTTCCCGTAGAATCATACAATTTTGTATTGGCCAGTAACCAAGTGACCACTACCAAAACACTAGGCATTTATGTTTCCTGTGCCTGACTCGTAACTAGATCGTTCGTAATGAAGTAATTAGGAAATTATTTCTTGTTCAACACTTACTAAAGTTTTATAATAGAACTGAGACAATTTAAGATATTTAAATGGCGAACGAATATTGCTTCTGTGCTTTATGCAAGATTAATTAACCTTATACAAAGAAAGGGAATGGAGAAAAAGTGGTATCGGCACGAAAATTTGAATCTGCTGGCCGAGTTAATTTCCGACGCAATCAGTAGTGTTGTCAGTCATTTAAGTGCCATACGTGATACACGCTTTGGGCGATCATGTCTCTTTCGAGACATGACTAATTGGGCAGAAGATTATCCCGCGGTAGGTTGCCATTGCTTTCTGCAGTAGACTGGTTGCCAGCCAAGGCTATAGAACCCAATCTGTTCTATTATTTAACCCATAACTAACGATACGAGACGGATTAATACCTTTCCCAGGGGTATTTTTGCGTAAGTGACTGTGAGGATTTCAACAGGAATTCGAACTCGGCTCCCCGATTTGTCGTTCCGAGCCGATATCAACTGCACCACAACGCACATATGCGCATGGAGAAAGGCGTCAATCTATTTCTTTTCCTTCTCCCGGGCTAAGGGTCAAATAGCTTTCCGACCTTAGTCTATGAGAAAGACAATGAATTCAACATTGCGAAAAAAAAAATGGGAAACCACTCAACTACCTTACCCAGTCAAACATGGTAATTCGTAGATTATGAAAAAGATCTTTGATCGCCTACGTCCTGATAGGGCACGACATTTAAAAAAAGTAAATTAAATTAAATTGAATTAGGTTGATGTTTGAAATCTATCTCTCTGCAACATGAGTCTTGCTGCATTTTTAAAGATATGCAAAATTAATATGCCAATGTTTAATTTTCATTGTCAAAGTAAGCTGCTTTCATACTAAATAAAACGCTAGCTTGCTTAAACAGTATCTTTTTTCTAAAGAAATAATTGGGCAGTCAAAAGTTTTAATATCGGTGGACAACACGGGCCAATTTTAGACGAGAAGACTAAATAAATTTGCGTATAGCATTAATTATAGAAGCAAGATCGACCAACGGAGAGGTTCTTTAAAAATGACTTTTTTTCTTGCAAGGATCGTTTTATTCATGAGCTACCGATCGCTTAGCACGGGCAATAAAACATCGGACATTTTGTCCATCGGCTACAGGCATGGCAGGTATACCTCGACCTAGTGTAATCGTTCTCTCACTAAAACCTATTCCAACTGAATAGTGAGTTCTAGCCTTAGCGGCGCTTGGAAAATCAACTCTAGGCTCGGCAGAAGCTCTGTTAAAGCAACGAGTTAATCCTTGTTAGAAATTCGGCTTAGACTCTTGATTTAACGTCAGATATTTTGATACCAAGTATTAGAAAAAGTTCATCTTAAAAAAGAATCTTAAAATGAAACGAATTTTACGGAAGAAATGTTATCAATATTTAGTTTAAATTGCACATCGAATATTTCAGGCGTTAACTTAGTTACTTTGAATATTTATTTCGATTTCAACTTTATCCGACAAAACACTTGCAAACATTCTGTCTATTTTCACAAATATGTAATTAACTTGATTAATGAAATCAGGTGAGAATAAATTAGAAAATATGCTCAGTAACGGTTTATTTCAAGAGATGTTTTCTTCTTGGAGTTCTGTGATTAATACTTTTCTAACTTAAAGCGAGTTTCGCATGTTTTATTGAAAAAATTGCGTTCAAATGAAGACAGGTAATTCATCACAAAGGAATAATGACAAGCTTGAACAAATATTCACTTCGTATAATGAAACTGGGAACGTGAAGATGAGAAAGTAGCAAGGAAAAAAGAAAAGAACATATAGACAAAAGAGAAAATTAATAATTAAGTACAATAAAAGTTTATGATGAGGAAAAAGAAGAAAGAGAAACGGTATGGGAAATAGAAAAATGCTTATTTTAAAATAGTGTAAATTTGAGATTAAAAAAAAAAGAGGTGAATAAAAAAAAGATCTTCAAAATAAAAACAAAACTGGTTGAAATGAAAACAGTAATGACCATAAAACTTAATAACTGACAAGTTAATAACGAGTTGTAATCAGCAAGTTGTCATGATGTCTAAGATTATCTCCAAATATTTGCAACTTATAGCGAATGTAGGGTTTATATAATCGGGGATTTGCTTCAAAGGTTCCAATTTCAGCTACTATTAATTTATACAGAATTCATCTTGATTTTGAAAATCTAAAAGGACTTTCAAAATCAGGATGAAAATAATAACTTAGTATCAACAACTGAATCCAAGAAGAATGTGTAAGGATTCTGCGAATATGATGGATCGAGCATGTGAGCAATGATGAGGTCTTAAAAATGATGGAAACAAAAAGGAAATTAATATTGAGCATCAGGAAGAGACACCTGAAACTACTGGGACATGCAATGAGGAAGGAGGGCTTGGAGAATCTGATACTAACAGGCCAGATAGAGGGGAAAAAGAAACAGGGGAAAGCAAGGGATAACATATTTAAAGGACCTAATCAGGTGGATGATGGAGCGAGGATTGCATGGTGTAACAGGAGGCGTGCTCAGAGCCACCAGGGATAAGGAAACGTGGAAAGCCATGATCGCCTACGTCCTGAAGGGACAGGGCACATAGAAGAAGAAGAATAAAAAGAACCATTGAATGGTGGTAGTCACATTGCAACCATTTCCGGGGTTAAATTTCACTTTTCAAGATTCTTGTATTTATTATTCAGTTTATTCGTTTGACGTGCTTCATTTTATCTTTGTATCATTGTGCGTTGTGGTGCAGTGGATATCGACTCGAAACGACAAATCGGGATGCCGAGTTCGAATTCCAGTTGAATTTCTTACATTCACTTACGCACAAATACCCTTGAGAAAGGTATTAATCTGTCTCTTCCCTCCAATTATGGGTTAAATAACAGGACAAATTGGGTTCTATAGCTTTAATCGGCAACCAGTCTACCGCAGAAAACAATAGCAGCCTACTGCGGGATAATCTTCTGCCCAGTCAGTCATGTCTCGTTCGAGACATGATCGCCCAAAGCGTGTATCACGTATGGCGTTAACCTGACTGACTGAATATAATAGTTTAATAATCATGATTTAGGTTTCTACCGGGCATAAAGTGGGGGATCGGTTTTATATTGTTATAAAGTAATAAACTGACCCACACTAATTACTACTTAATAATATAATACATACCTCCCCACCTTCTAGCTATGAATCAAATAACAGGACAGATTGTGTTCTATAGCCATGGTCGGCAACCAGTCTACCGCAGAAAGCAATGGCAACATACTGCGGGATAATCTTCTGCCCAGTCAGTCATCTCTCTTTCGAGATATAATCGCCCAAAGCGTGTATCACGTATAACGTTAACCTGACTGATTATGTACTGTGTTCGTGACTGAAGTGGCGTGTATGCGCCTGGTATTTTGCTTCAGTCCTCAGCCATATCCGAAATTATACAAAATCTGGTACAATAGTTAAGAAAAAAGCATAGAAAAAATTATTTGGTTATTTTATTTAGAAAGTCATCTACGTATAAAATTATGTGACTTTCATTAGGCCGTCCGTCCGTCCATCAAATTCTAAAAAAAGCCGGACATTGACCGATCGAAACTAAACTTTGGTGAGAAGTAAAAGCAGCTAAAGGAATATAACATACAGTTTGTTTTATTAAAGTGTGTTGCTTAGTACATTAATTAAAAAATTAAGTTTTACTATTTAACATACTATTTAACCACTGTTTTAAAAACAATTACTTATTTAATAAAAATGCAATATTAAATTTTTGCATATCTTTTCTTAAAGTTTTTATATATACACGAGTCCAGTTTTTCATTTCGCCCTGTGTTTACGAGAACTATAAAAAAAAAAATCACAAATTCAAATGCTTCATAAAGTTGTAATTTGACACCAGAAAGAAATATTTATGCATGGACAGTTCTATATTGCTTGTCTATTGCATGGTCAAGAGTAAGAAATCCTAAGAATTTATTGATCGTTTTAAAAAAAGTAAAAAAAGAAATTTTCTTAAAAAGTATTGTTTGCCGTAAAGTTCACTTTACACAAGCTATATTCCAGATACTGAACGCTTTAAATATCATACGTGACACACGCTTTGGGCAATCATATTTAGAAAGAGACATGACTGACTGGGAAGAAGATTATCTCGAAGTAGGTTCCATTGCTTTCTGCGGTAGACTGGTTGCCAGCCAAGGCTATAAAACCCTATATGTCCTATTATTTAATCCATAACTGGAGGGTTGGTTATTTGGTTGTTATGGCATATCAACCTCGGCGGGTCATTTATTTCCAACTAAATTTTATTTATTTATTGCTGGTAATAACTTTTTTTTCTTTCAACAATTTATTGTTGAAAGAAAAAAAAAAGGTATATAAGTTTTGTGTCTAGTAATAGTTTTTTCTTTTCCAGTATCAAGATTAATTGGGATTTGTTTTTAAGGGCAGGGTCCCCAGGTCCTACCCTGTTATTTAACCCATAACTGGAGGGAAGGGACGGATTAATACCTTTCCCAAGGGTGCCACCACTTAAGTGAATGCAGGTATTCAACTGAAATTCGAACTCGGCTCACCAATTTCTCTTTCCGAGCCGATATCCACTGCTCCACAACGCACATCCGTCACTAAACGCTTACAGCACCTGGAATTCCCAAGCAGTCATCCATCTAAGTACTGACCAGGCTCAAAGTTGCTTAACTTCGGTGATCGAGCGAGACCCGCTGTATTCAACGTGATATGGCCGTAAGCCCATAACTGGAAGGAAGAGACGGATTAATACCTTACCCAAGAGTATTTGTGCGTAAGTGAATGCAGCGAATTCAAATGGAATAAATATACCATCCTTAAAACTATATTTTTCTAACACGAATATGTAGTATTAGAGAGAGAACGTTTGTACATGTCCAGATATAACTGTTAAAGTATTTGCAAGGAAGCAGAAATAATAATATATCATTCAATACTATCCTAACATTAAGCTGCAATATATTTTGCTATTAAATTCCTGACGTTCCGATTGCATTTTATTGGTGCACTTGATCACATGCATCATTCTCTCCGGACACCCCAGCTGGCTTCAATTCTTCTACTTATATGTCCTCGATTAGTGAATTCTTGCTTCCATCTAATGTGCCTCTGAACTGCTTGTCATTAGACACTCAGTACTAATTAATAGAATTTAATTTTCCCTTTGTGAACATAAAAAGAATCAGTACCAACTCTGGATAAAAGTTTTCACTTGCCGAATAGGTTTTATTTCAATCTTTTTTATTTTTACTTCTATTTCAAAATGATGTTAACTCGCAAGAAGTAATTTTACTTGAATCTTACTTCTAATTGTGACTAAATATATTCACTACCTGACAAAAAAATATTTATGAAATTGTTATTCATTATTAAATGTTGAACGGTAAAGAAAATATGACACAGAAATCCGGAGTCGAATGACTTCCAAAACCTAAAGAAAATATTAAAGAAACGAAGAAAATAGTACTGAACAGTTATGCAATATCAATCCTTCTATATGGCAATGAATGTGGGATATTTTCTCACAGGTGAAAGGTGACTGAGCCAACAGAAATGTGATTCTATTGAAGCATGCTGGGAATACTAAAGACGGAACGCGTGCACAATTAAGACGTTTTGAAACAAAAAGACACATTTACTTTGAATCAGAAAAAGACAGTTTAAATTTCGTAGGCACATAAAAGTGGGTTTGGATAATTTGACACTCACTGGACATAACGAAGGCAATAGGAGCAGGAAGAAACAGCGAATAACCTGCGTATCAATCTTGTGCAAATGGATGGTAAAACAAGGGTTAGGAGGGATGGTAAGAATCCACAAAGGAATGGAGTCATGATCTCCCACGTCCTGAAGGGAAAATACACGAGAAAAGAATTACCGATTTATCAAAAATATGAACAATTTTTGTTCTTAGAGAAGTGTTAAAGTTAGCATTTCCTTAATTATCTGTTTATGAGCCTAATAAATTTAGGCCCGTAATTATATTCTGCAGCTAAATATATCCATTTTTTTATTAATGTTTACGCTATACAAGCCCCAAGAGCCACCCACTGAAGAAGTAAGAAGTTCAGTTTATGAGGATATTTGAGAAAGACGGTTGACCCTAAACTTGATGTACTTGAGAGTGCAGTGATCGGAAAAGCATCCTCTTTGGAGTCGGTTCCACGAAATCGCGGTGTGTGGGAAGAAATTGTTCAAGTGGATCTTCTTTCTTACAAAAGAAATATAATGAGAATGAGAGTGTACGGATCTTAACTGTAAGGGACAAGAGTTGGTAGTACTAAAGAATGTAACGCGTCAGAATATTTTCTATGGAAATAGCAACAGGTTTTTTAATGAATCGTCTATTGGGAAGCGGTTCTAGGGAGGAAATTAATTAATCACCCACAAGGCCGCGTAGCCGCTTTTGAACTCTATAAAACTGGAAAATGAAGACTGGGCAGCGCCAGTCTGGATATGGCAGCAGTACTTCATTTTTGGCATAAAAAGAAAATTATTAGATGTCCAAAGATTTTTATGTTAAATTCTCACTTGATTTGCTGACTGATTGTTTGCTTAATCGATTGAATCAACCGATTTTGCATCAAACTGATTGTGGCCATCAATAGTAGAAATATTTTCGTTTTGCCTTTGATCTAAATTTTTTTCTTTTTCTTTTTGTTATATACTCAAAAATGTGTGAAAAATGGAAATGAAAAATATTGCAATCGCATGCAATTCAATAAAAGAAACCTACGACTGTCCTGCATGCAAAATACGATTGAAGGATAAGTGCAGTTGCAGCATTAGAATGCACATTTGAACGTAACTTCTGGCAAATTCTCATCCAACTGTAATAACATTTGGATTTCTTCAAGGAAGATTAGTTTTCAGATTGTCAATTATTATTAATTTTTTTATTAAACTCTTTTGTGCTTTTTTTTTTTTTGTTTCATATCACAATTGTCAGATGATTATTTCCTTTTTAAATTTGTTAGCAGCAAAGTGCGGTAATCAAAAAGAAATTTCTTAAAAGCTTCTGGTGAAAATTGAACGCGATTTCCTTTAACGTTGGGAGCCGGTCTGTCCGTTATACTATCTGACTGATTGTATTTCAAAAGGCAAGCAGCAGGAAACGCAGTTCCTATTTAACAATAGCGACATATTTTAGGCACGTGAGGAGACACAGTGGAGTAATGGATACGGCTTGGACTGGGAAATTGCAGAGCTGAATTTGAAATCCAGTTGATTTCATTACATTCATTTACTTGCTAATGAGAAAATCAGTTCAGCAGATATACCAAAATAGAAATGGCTATAAGGCAAGGATGTGTCTTCTCTCCGGACTTATTGAATCCATACAGCGAGGCGATTCTGAGAGAACTAGAATTTCTATCAGGATTCATTATTAGTGGCCACAATCTTAACAACATAACAGATAATAAAATACAGTATTTACATTATTCGGACTGTTGTCTTCATCTTTGTTGCCATTTGTACGGCGTTTCGGCCGTTGTACGCTCCGGCCTTCTTCAAGTGCTAGAAATTTCGAACCGAAGCCTTTATTACAATCACTGGGGTATATCATCCTCATTCGTTGTGTAAGGACACATGGCCCAGTGGATATAGACGTTGGTTAGTTCCTGACATGGCTCTTAGAGTAGTGAGTTCAATACCAAGTAACTTGCAGGGTTAGAGGGAGATAACTAATGACAAGACTTCTAATCGACGAATGAGGATGATATACGCCAGTAATTGTAATAAAGGGTTCGGTTCTAAATTCCTAGAACCTGAAGAAGGCCGGAGCGTACAACTGCCGAAACGTCGTACCAATAGTCTGAATAATGTAAATACTGTAAATATTACATCTCAGAAATTAGACAAATGCTGCGTGATATCTGTTCTCCAGTATGGCAGTGAGTGCGGAACAACCTTCTCAAAAATGAGTAAGAAACTTGAAGCAACAGAAATGTAGTTCTACAGAAGGATAATAAGTATGACATAATCCGAAAATGTGAGCAACGAAAAAATGAAAACAAAAATGAAACTCATACTTAACATCAGGAAGAGACAGTTGACTATTATTCTACGACATATAATTAGGAAAGAGGGCTTTGAAAATCTGATCAGTCAGTTAGTTAAGTGCCATACGTGATACACGCTTGAGCGATCATGTCTCGATAGAAACATGACTGACTGGGCAGAAGATTATCTCGCAGTAGGTTGCCTTTACATTCTGTGGTAGTCTGGTTGCCAGCCCAGGCTATAGAACCCAATCTGTCCTGTTATTTAACCCATAACTGGAGGGAAGAGATGGATTAATACCTTTCCCAAGGGTATTTGCGCGTAAGTGAATGCAAGGAATTCAACTGGAATTCGAACTCGGCTCGCCGATTGCTCGTTCTGAGCCGATATCCACTGCATCATAACGCCCATCCACTCCACAAAACACATCCGAAAATCTGATACTATAGTGAAAATATTGAAAACTAAAAAACAGAGGAAAATAACTCATAACATACTTAGTATGCTTGAGTAAATGGATGGTGGTACAGGGTTTGGGAGAAATAACATCGATTTATGAATAGTTGCACGGGGAGGAAAGTGTTGAGACCTATGATCACATACGTCCTGAGGGGAAACGGTTCATAAAGAAGAAGACGTACTAATATCCATGGGAAAGGTATGAATCATCTATTCTACCCCCATCTAAGGTTAAATAGCAGGACAGACTGGATTCTATAGTCTTGGTTGGAGAAAGAAAAACTAGCTTCAAAACAAGCTAAGTGGGGTGTCAGACTATCCCTTATAGAAAGTTCCACATCTACTGTGGTTGAACGTGTGGTGCTCTTACGATCCTAGATGGTTATATATATATATATATATATATATATATATATATATATATAACACACACACACACACATTATATATATATATATATATATATATATATATATATATATATATATATATATATACACACACACATTATATATATATATATATACACACACACTATATATATATATATATATACACACACACACATTTTATATATATATATATATATATATATATATATATATATTAGTGTATCGAGACAGCAGATAATTTTCTGGACATATATACTGTTAAATATAAGAGACAATGAATGTCTATTATGTTTAATTATGAGCCGTTCTAAATATCGTATTTTGGCTTTAATTTCAGGTGAAAATAAAGACAAAAATTCTCCAACATTAGGATAATTTTTATTAATTTGGTTCTAAGGTTTCGGCTCACATGAGCCATCTTCAGTTTTCGGCTCACATGAGCCATCTTCATATTGGCGGCCATCTACATTAAATCCAAACAACCCACACTTAATAAAATCACGTTTAAATCTGGTCATATGAGATTACATTGCATTTAAATATATGGTTCGGTTATCATTTCGGGCTCTCACACGGTGTGACGTCATAGAACCGCATTACAAATTTACGAACTGCGTTTGCTATTTTTGATAACTGTTATTGTTGCTTAGCAAAGTTTTACCTCAACAAAAGATAAAATCGTCGCTGGTGGTGGATGTTTTTAAGTTAACGTCCTTGTAACCTTTCTGAAGATTGCTCATGGGAGCCAAAAGCTTAGAACCAACTTAATAAAAAATTATCCAAATGTTGGAGAATTTTTGTCTTTATTTTCATCTGAAATTAAAGCCAAAATACGATGTTTAGAACGGCTCATGATTAAACATAATAGACATTCATTGTCTCTTATATTTAACAGTGTATATATATATATATATATATATATATATATATATAGTTTACTTGTGATAGCCTATCGGTTATAGGCGCGGAAAAATTGGCTTGATGTGTCAAGTTCGAATTGCTGTCGGGATCTTTATGAAAAGTAAGAATCTATCCCTTTTCCATACTTTAACGGCCTCTGCTTCGATGAACTTAGATCTCTGGCGCCCCCTAGGTATGAATTTGCACGAGCCACTAGATTAGCAACTAGGTCCCACCCTTTTACAGTAAAATCGATAAAGTGTAACCGCAATTTCTACTCTAACAGCTTCCTTTCACGCACTTCCCACCTGTGGCAATCCCTTCCATATACTTGGTTTTTAGACAGCTACAATCTCCAGGAACTTAAATGTAAGGTCAATAGACATCTATCACACTAACTCGCATCCATTCTCACAAGCTCTATTTCCATCTACTCCACCAAATTCCTCGGTATCCTCATCCGTCTATTACTCTCCTCCTGACATTTCCTATAACTAGCCCCTCTTTCTCATCACTTTTCTCTATGTAACCCCCTGCGCAACAGTGGCAGTAGAATGCCTTGCTTGGGGTGAGATGATTAAAAAAAATCATGAGTTAAATACCAATGCAAACTGGATTCTCATGTTTTTGTTGGTAACCAATTTAGGAGAATGACAACTCTAAATTCAAAACTATTTAAGCGTCTAGGTAGAAACTCTATCTGCAACAGTTGACTTGATGAGGCTTTGGTATTATTTTCGGTTCATGACTGACTTGGCTGAAAATTTCTAGCAGTGGGATGCCTTTTCATTTCGGTGGTAGACTGGTATCCAATCATTGCTATAGGGTATAGTCTGCCCTATTATCTAACCCATAATTGGGAGAAAGAATTATTTATGCTTTTCCAAAGAGTGTTGGCGTAATTGAATATAACGAAGCCGATTGGAATGTCTTCTCTCCTGAACTTATAACATCAGTCGCCAGCCAATTCGACTGACGCTACATCTCTCCGATCATAGCTCACATCTAAATCATCATGGTCACATTTAAATTATCATGGAATAGTACCAACCTCAGTAGGTAGCATACTCGTCGAGATCAAGGATGTGATACCCACCCCTGCAAAAAGCGTTTGAAAGTGACGGAAGCCCTTATAGAGAAATCAAGAAACCAACCGTTAATAACATTAACTATAAACAAACCCACAATATATATATTTTTTTAATCATCTCACCCCAAGCAAGGCATTCCACTGCCACTACTGCGCATGGGGCTACATAGGGGAAGGTAAAGAGAAGGAGTGGTTAGACATAGGGAATGACAAGAGGAAGGTGACAGATGAGTAAGGATAGCGAGGATGAGGGTTGGGCAGATGGGAAGAGTGCTTGATAGAATGGGAGCAGGTTAGTGTGTTAGGAGGTGTCTATTGACCTTACATTTAAACTCCTGGAGATTGTAGCCGTCGGGGAAGCAATCGTTTGGAAGAGAATAATGGCCGTACTCGATTATGTCTACTTTCAGAAAATTTTAGATCATCTAAAACAGCATACATACCATTTATTATTCATTATTTACATTATTCGGACTGATGTCCTCATCTTTATTGCCATATTCACGCCGTCTAGGCTGTTGTACACTCTCGCCTTCTTCAGGTGCTTGGAATTTCGACACAACCTGAACAACATAAGATACGCGGACGATACAGTACTGATTGCGGACATGGAAAGGAAACTGCAAGATCTCATACAGAAAGTAGCAGTGGAGTGTGACAAGAAGGGACTACAAATAAACTTTAAGAAAACTGAGTGCATGGTCATCAGCAAAAGATACAACCCAAAATGCCAAATACAGGTGGGGGATAACAGAATCAAACAAGTACAAGAATTTAAGTACCTAGGAAGTGTTCTAACAGGAGATGGAAAGTGCGACATGGAGATCCGAAGGCGAATTGGCATGGCAAAGGACGCGTTCCAGAAGATGAGCAAAATACTAACACACAGGAAGATCTCAATAGAAACGAAGAAAAGAGTGCTAGACTGCTACGTGATGTCAGTTCTTCAATACGGCTGTGAATGCTGGACAATATCATCGAAAATGAGGACAAAACTGGAAGCGGCCGAAATGTGGTTCTACAGAAGGATGCTACGGATATCGTGGACTGAGCATACAAGCAACGACGAAGTGTTAGAAAGGATGGCAACAAAAAGGAAATTGATGCTGAGCATCAGGAAGAGACAACTGAAGTTCCTGGGACATGCAATGAGGAAGGAGAGCCTGGAGAACCTGATACTGACTGGACAGATAGAAGGAAGGAGAGACAGAGGAAGGCAGCGGATAAGATATTTGCAGGGTCTGATCAGGTGGATGACGGAACGGGGTTGCCAGGAGCAACAGGAGCAAACATACTAAGAGCCACAAGGGATAGGGAGACGTGGAGATCCATGATCGCCTACGTCCTGAAGGGACAGGGCACATAGAAGAAGAAGAAGAAGAAGAAGAAGAAGACGAAAATCATTCTCATTCCATGCCACTTCATGATGTCTTAATTATCTCCCTTTAACTCAAGTACGTTTTTCACCACAGCTGTCGCCAGGTATTGAATTCACAACTCTTTGGGTTAAGTCACTCGATCTAACTAAAGCTTTTATCCACTGGGTCTTGTGTCCTTAAAGACAACAGTTCGATCAATGTAAATAATGTAATTACTACCTTATCGCAGAAGTGTAGACAAATACCATTTATTATCTTTGAGAATAGCTAACAGTTTAGCCGAAAAACGCTGGGAACCAACAAACTTTTAGACAATTTTCACTTTCATTGAGTTCAGAGAAGAAGACACTTTGTACGAATACATGGAAAACATAAAAAAAAAAGAAATATACGAAAATGCCTTTTCAGTCATGTTCAACAAAAGAGAGCTTTCTACGCAAATACAAAACTATATATAATGTGCGTTAGTTTTTCATCTCATCTCTTAGATGAATAATTTTTACTGATTAATTTTTTTTACATGTTTTTCTACTTCCCCAAAATAGGCGTCTTTCGTTCTTCGGTGTTAAGAAAATCGAAAATCTTATGTTGGTAAAATAAAATTCAGCGTGAAATTATTTTCATGACATGAATGAACAAAAGATTCTGTTCTTTTATTTTTAAACTTAGGGCAAATGACGGATTAGCTGGGAGCCAATCAAATTCGTCGATCAACATTTAACCTTCTCAAAAGGAAATGAAGCATCAAAGAAAAGACCCAGAAGGTTTAATCATCAAATAATCAATTTTGTTAATTATTTTCTTTTTATAAATTCTTGTTTCTGCTTTTCAAAGATTCTCAGAAATTCTCAAATACCATCTCTCTCTAGTGTCTTTAGAAATGTGTTCTTGAAATGTAAAACCATCTTTATCAATTTTATGACAAGGAGATGAGAACAAAAATGGTTCTGCTTACCATTAACCACAGAAGACTGGACATGTCTCCAAGACAAAGTTCGTGGCATTATTAATTTCTCACAAAGTAAAACACTTACCTGAAAGGCAAGAAGAAAAATCGTTACTCAAAAGCAGATTTACAATAACGAAACAAGTTTATATACATTTATATCACACAAGCTAAAAAAAACGGTAAATTGTAATTTTTCTAGAAAAAATATGTTTAAATTGATCGAAGTGGAACATATTATCAATTAACTAAGTGACTAATTACTCAGATTTTGTGGGTGTTAAATTAAATTTCAGTTTTCTATAACTACAATATTCTGATAAATTTATCATTATTCAAAAACTCTTTCCGAATTTCATAAAACTACTACATTTGTTTCATTTTCAAAAGAATATTTTCATAATTTTCTGATAGTGTTGTAGTACCTGAAAAAAAATTATATATTAATTCAATATGCTAATTCAATCAAGTCATATTCGCATTAGTTTAGTTAAACAGTGACATTAATAAGAGCATAAAATTGTGCGTAATATTAAGAAGGACGACTAATTGCGAACTTCAATTAAAAAAAAATCAGATACCATTAACGTTCTACAAATTAAATCTTATGAAAATTCACTTCCTTTACTAGTTATATCCAAATTATTTCTCAATTTAATTAATGACTTGAAATATTATTTTACTTTGAATACAAGAAACAAAAATTGAAAAGATTTGTGTACAAAAATCGGCTATGAATATTCGTAAATGAAAAGAGTGGATTTTTTAGTTTTATTCACCTTTCAGCTAAAACAAATATTTATAGTTAACAAAGCTTAGGTCAATTCTAAAGTATGCACTTCGAAAACTGATAGAAAATATTTCAAGACAAAATGAAATTCAAATACAGTGAAACCTATCGTATGCGACCACCCCTACTGCCATCAAAAACTGGTCGCATAGGACATGTGGTCGCTCACTAAAGGCTCATAGCCATGTCCTATTTATGCCAGAAACGTATATTACATTCCTCTAAATGTACATATTAGAATTTTACCATGTCATTTGGTAATAAATAAAGGAGAACATAAGAAAATGGCCTAACTTTAAAAAAATTTATTCAGCATAATTCATTTTAAAATTTTAAAAAACATATTTACAAGGGTCAACAAGAGACGAAAATATTTATTCACAAAAAATATTTATTAAGTGGACTTTTAAAAAAAGTCAGTTATTGCTTTCTTGTTCGTACCTGTACTAGGACTAGCCATTTCTTATAAAATACGCAGGTTGGAAAAATTTGCGACGTATACGATTTCAGTTTTTTTCTTAGAAGTGAGTGATAGCAAAAGAGAATCTGAAATAATACATGAAAAAACAAAACAACACATACAAACAACGATCGTGGGTGGTGGTAAAGAAACAGAGAGATAGAGATAGATATACCCAGATAGAAATAGAGTAGATAGATACAGAAAAAATAAAGGAACGAAAGAGATAGACATTTGAGAAAGGGACATAATTGTGATTTGCACAATCCCTGAATTTATCCAAGTCAGTACAGAGACTGCGATAAATCCCTTGAACATGTCAAATGCAATACATGTTGTACAAAACAGCCGATGTTTGACCGTGAGGTGAACTCAGGCAATGTGCATACATTTCAACAAGAAATAACAGTTTGATGCAACACTACAATAACAAAACAATGAGGAAGTGTTTCTGACTTAAAGCAAAATGAAATAGATTACTCATTAAGCTTCTCCTAATTTAGAAGTTCGTAGTGTACGACCAAAATAGATTTTTTTAAGCAGTCGCTTGATCAGTGATTTTCACTCGTTGATGTTAGTCGCTGGTCGCGTTCTGGAGGTGGTTGCTCACTAAGGGTCAATTAACATTAGCGTCCGTGCATACAAAAGCGGTCGTTAACAACAGGTGGTCGCATATGGCAGGTTCGATTGCATTTGTATTTCACTTTGCTTTGGCGCGTTTTTCTATGATACAATATGAAGGCGGCGAGTGTGTGTTTTTTTTTATCTTTGCACCAGTATTTTAAGTGGTTTTCGTTCTTTTCAAATAATTTTGATTGTTTATCATTTCACCCCAAGCAAGGCGATAATGCCACCGGGGTGTAGGCGGTTACAGGAAGAGAAAGGAAAAAAAGAAACTTTCATAAGGAGAAGTGATGAGAGGACAATAAAGGAACAAAGTTCAGGAAGAAAGAAGATGTCAGCTGACGTTGCAGTTAAATTTTTAAAGAATCTAGGTGGCAGGGAGACATGAAATCGGAAGGGAGTTCCACAGGTGGGAAGTGAAAGAAAAGAAATTATCAGAATAGAACTGACGGTTGCATCTAGTTATTTCAACAGTAAAATGGTGTGACCAAGTTGCCAATCTAGTTGAACGCTTTATTTTCATGTAGTCGAAGCACTAAGGAAAAAAAAGCTCATCAGAGCAGTTACCATGAGAATATCTATAGAAAAGACAGAGGGAAGCCACTTCACTTCGGTTAGAAAGCAACTGAAGTCGTGATGCCAGATCAGAATCTGACCCTTCTTTAAAGTTCCTTAATTGAAAGTGGTAATTTTTTCGTTCTATTTGTTAACTAATTTCAATTCAGTCAGTTATGTGCCATACGTGAAACACGCTTGGGTGATCATGTCTCGAAAGAGACATGACTGACTGGGCAGAAGATTATCCCGCAGTAGGTTGCCATTGCTTTCTGCGGTAGACTGGTTGCCATCCAAGGCAAAAGAACCCAATCTGTCCTGTTATTAACCCATTACTGAAAGGAAGTGACGGATTAATACCTTCCCCAAGGGTATTTGCGAGTCAGTGAATGCAAGGAATTCTACTAGAATTCGAACTCGGCTCTCCGATTTCTCGTTCCTAGCCGATATCCACTGCACCACAACGCACATCCGCATTTCAATTCACATTTTACTAATTTAATATCCAATGACAGCACAGACATAAATAGCTATAGAGATAATGAATCACTTTAGAAGATTCTACTTTTGATACTAACAAGAAATTTTGTCCTATTTAAGTTAATTTTTGAGTTTTAACACGCTTCCCGAGAAACTGAAAATCTCAAGGTTTTCAATTATTCAATAGAAAGGTTCACGGTTTTTCTATTTGAATTTTCTGATGAATCTTAATTCTTGAGTTAATGACTGAATATGCTCATAACGAGTTCTACAATATAATATCCATAGAAATTCCGTCACATTATTATATACTTAAGCTTAACAACTTCAACACAATATTGCAATATCTAAACTTATTTATAAATGGAACTTTGTTTGTGCGTGTCTGTGTGTCCGTTACCTATAGACTCCGAAACGGCTGAACCGATTTTCTTGAAAATTTACACAGTTGTACTATAAGCGTCTACGTGTGTTCTTAGCTAGGTTTTGTTTTGAGGTACCCCCGATAAATACCGAAAATCGATAATCGAAAAAAATCAGGTTTTAGAAGGAGTGGTCCGATTTTAATCAAATTTGATACACCCATAAAAAAAGACATAAGAAACGATATTCAGAAGTTTCACGGTTGCAGTTCTTACAATAGTGCAGAAAATCGATAATATATATATATGAGGATGTGCGTTGTGGTACAGTGGATATCGGCTCGGAACGAGAAGCCGGGGAGCCGAGTTCGAATTCCAGTTGATGCCATTGTATTCACTTACGCGCAAATACCCTTAAGAAAGGTATTAATCTGTATCTTCCTTCCAGTTATGGGTTAAATAGTAGGACAGATTGGGTTCTATAGCCTTGGTCGGCAACCAGTCTACCGCAGAAATCAATGGCAACCTACTGAGGGATAATCTTCTGCCCAGTCAGTCATGTCTCTTTCTAGACATGATCGCCCAAGCGTGTATCACATATGGCACTTAACTGACATATATATATATATAAGGCAAGATGTTTGTTTATCTGTCTGCATGTCCTTTATCCACAATTTTTATCCGATTCTCACAGAACTTCACACAAATATTCTTTAAGCTGAGTATGAGCTCCGGGACCATGGATTAGTTTTAAAGCTTTCATTACATCCGAGCAAAGCCGGGATATACTGCTGTTTAAAAATAAAAGGATACAAATGAAAAGATTTGAAATTGCCTTTTTCCATATCTCTAAAACACATATATCTCCCATTCTTTCTTTCTTTCTTTCATTAATTTTCTCTCTGAAACCATATAGCCTCTCTGATATGCTTTTCTGTCTTTTCACACGACCTAAAACGGAATATTCCATTATTTATTAAGTACTGACAGGGTGTAAAACCGTGCTAAGAGAGGGACAAGTAGAATTATATTATTGCTATTTTCTTGATTATGCCACATGCAGTTTATCATAATTATATTTGCTCTACTACTTGTTCAATCAGAAATGTCCACACATGTTGAAGTCAAGTTATAGGTCTGTCATTGCTTAAAGTAGCTCTCTTTTCAATAACTTGCGGCTTGTGTTACTTTTGATTTTCAATTTGGGCACTCTTTCTTTTTTATTTGATTTTATAGATGACGGCGAATCTACTGAATAATGTATAAATTTCGCTCTTTTACTTTATTGTTTTTTCTTACTGTTGTGTTGGAATTGTCTTCTTTGTGTTTCATTTCTCTGTTTACTTCTCCATATAAATTATTCTGGAACAATTTATCTTCTTGAATCTTAGTCTTGCGTAATAAGAGACGAGAGGGATCTACAAGAAAACTATATTGGCACTTATTACTTAGCGTTGTGCAGTTGGATATCTTATGAAGACATGGGTTTTATTTTCAAGAAGAACGAGAGATTATACAAAGCAGTGACTGTAATTGAGCGTTTTGGTTAATTAAGAAATTATCGAAATCTAATTAGGGAAATCAGATGTTATATCAGAAAAGAAAACAAAATAGATAATTATTTTTAGTTTTGACCAATGAAGCATTAAACATAGATGATATATGCGGAATGAAGAATTTTAGAAATACTTGACGAGAAAAAAAAATTGGCATGTATTTCAAGAAACAGATTATATTATAGTTGTCAGGAACCAAAAATATAGACTATTCGATCACAAAAATTTATTATTGACCGAATGTTAAAGATGAGGTGAACTTTTATGATGAAGTAGTGAAACATGGAAGTTAATCATATCCTTTTTTTTTCTATAAAAGTGACAAACGTGGACGTTGTGTAAGTTTATGTTTGTTTGATAGATTCGACCTGGCGTCTGCATTTTGTGGTATAGCTCGACGGGAGTTGCGCTCAGATGTAGATCAAAATTTTAGAACGCTAACGACACACTGAAATTTTTCAGAAAGCCAAAATTAAGGGTAGAAAAATATATATTATCACCCTACCAAGTCAGGGATCAGTTTATGTATTGATTATAATATGGAATCGATCACCCCACCTTATATTATCTATATATTGCCCCTCCTCCTCCCACCCTAATCCAATAGAGACATTCTACATTGTTATCTATATCTATGAAAGTGACGAGGGTGGACGTTGTGTAAGTATTTGTTATGTAAAATAATCATATGTTTTTTATTATTATCAATCCTTAAACTACCCGAGTGAAACCGGGCTAAACTGCTACTCTATATCTATAAAAGTGACGAGGGTGTACGTTGAGTAAGTATTTGATATGTAAATTCATTATATATTTATCCATATATGTTATATCTATAAAAGTGACGAGGGTGTACGTTGAGTAAGTATTTGATATGTAAATTCATTATATGTTTATCCATATATGTTATATCTATAAAAGTGACGAGGGTGTACGTTGAGTAAGTATTTGATATGTAAATTCATTATATGTTTATCCATATATGTTATATCTATAAAAGTGACGAGGGTGTACGTTGAGTAAGTATTTGATATGTAAATTCATTATATGTTTATCCATATATGTTATATCTATAAAAGTGACGAGGGTGTACGTTGAGTAAGTATTTGATATGTAAATTCATTATATGTTTATCCATATATGTTATATCTATAAAAGTGACGAGGGTGTACGTTGAGTAAGTATTTGATATGTAAATTCATTATATGTTTATCCATATATGTTATATCTATAAAAGTGACGAGGGTGTACGTTGAGTAAGTATTTGATATGTAAATTCATTATATGTTTATCCATATATGTTATATCTATAAAAGTGACGAGGGTGTACGTTGAGTAAGTATTTGATATGTAAATTCATCATATGTTTATCCATATATGTTATATCTATAAAAGTGACGAGGGTGTACGTTGAGTAAGTATTTGATATGTAAATTCATTATATGTTTATCCATATATGTTATATCTATAAAAGTGACGAGGGTGTACGTTGAGTAAGTATTTGATATGTAAATTCATTATATGTTTATCCATATATGTTATATCTATAAAAGTGACGAGGGTGTACGTTGAGTAAGTATTTGATATGTAAATTCATTATATGTTTATCCATATATGTTATATCTATAAAAGTGACGAGGGTGTACGTTGAGTAAGTATTTGATATGTAAATTCATTATATGTTTATCCATATATGTTATATCTATAAAAGTGACGAGGGTGTACGTTGAGTAAGTATTTGATATGTAAATTCATTATATGTTTATCCATATATGTTATATCTATAAAAGTGACGAGGGTGTACGTTGAGTAAGTATTTGATATGTAAATTCATTATATATTTATCCATATATGTTATATCTATAAAAGTGACGAGGGTGTACGTTGAGTAAGTATTTGATATGTAAATTCATCATATGTTTTTTATTCTTATTAATCCTAAAACTACCCGAGTGAAACCGGGCTAAACTGCTAGTTTTCAATAAAAAAGAGGATATCGTTATTTGATCTGTTCGGTCAGGTTTGTATTTTTAGCCCTTCAGGACTATGTTGTCATGTAAAAACGATATAGGCTTGGGGCGCATGTTATAGAGGACAGCCATTTTCCTCCCCAACATTTTAGACTGAAACAACAGGAAGATAGGTAAAATAAAAATAGCATTTCTTATATAAAAATAGAAGGAAAGTAGCATCGCTTTATTTTGCAATTGGAGACCTAAATAGAAATAACGTAAAAGAATCAAGAGAAGAGGCGAGGGTAAGAGTTTTAGGGTAAAGGGAAACTAGAGCGCAAAAGAAAGAAAGAAATTTCTCGTATTGCTACAGATGAGTATTTGGAACGAAAAAGGGAGAGGATGGGAGAAAAGAAGGAGATACAGAATAAAATTATAGCAAGTCTTACGAACTTTTTTTTAACTTTCGTACTAAGTGCATTGGAAAGAGAAGACAGGGCAGGACAGCGCCATGAATTATGTTTGTTAATCCTGCAAGTGATAGAAGTAACAAATGAAAAATATAATCGAAACTTGACCCGAAGGTCCTTTATCAGTCTGAAATATTCCCGCATTAATACTGTAAAAACGTATAAGAAGAACATACGCACACGCACACACAATCTCTCTCTCTCTCTCTCACTTTTTTCTCTCGTATAGACGTATAAGAAAACACGTGCAAACACGCTTTATCTCTCTATTTTCTTTCTTGTAAAGACCTATATAAAAACACGCACTCTCTCTCTCTCTCTGTGTCTTCATCATATTCTATATCCATTTTGTTTCCATCTCTTTCTATTCTTTTCTTTTCAGCTCTGGCTTACGGCCTATCACGTTGAATACACCGGGTCTCGCTCGATCACCGAAGTTAAGCAACGTTAAGCCTGGTCAGTACTTAGATGGGTGACTGCTTGGGAATTCCAGGTGCTGTCAGCGTTTAGTGACGGATGTGCGTTGTGGTGCAGTGGATATCGGCTCAGAAAGAGAAATCGGAGAGCCGAGTTCTAATTCCAGTTGAATATACTGCATTCATTTTAGCACTGGTACCCTTGGGAAAGGTATTAATCCGTCCCTTCCCTCCAGTTATGGATTAAATAACAGGGTAAGACTTGGGGACTCTGCCCTTGAAAAAAAAACAAATCCCAATGAATCTTGATACTCGAAAAGAAAAAACTATTACTAGACACAAAACTTATATAAAAACAACAATAAATTGTTGAAAGGCAAAGATATTACCAGTAATAAATAAATAAATAAATAAAATTTAGTTGGCAATAAATGACCCGCCGAGGTTGATATGCCATAAAACAACAAACCAACTTCTCAGCTCTCCCTCTCGGTCTTAATCATATTCTATATCCATTTTGTTCTCATCTCTTTCTATTTTTTTCTTCTCAGCTCTCTCTGTCTTGTTTTGTCCTCATCTCTCTCTTTTTCTCTTGTAAAGACGTATAAGAAGACACATATACACACACACTTTCTTTATCCTCATCACATTCTCTCTCTTTTTGTTCCCATCTCTCTATATATCTATTTTTTGTCCTCATCTCTCTCTCTCTCTCTCGCTATATATATATATATATAGTCATCTGCAGACAGATCTGTTTCGCTGTAACACAGCTCATCAGTACGGTTAGACTCCGATTGCTTTGTAACCCAGGACTGAAACCCGACCGAACTGGTGTCAGTCGGCGATTCTACCTCTGGGTTATGGGCGCTCGGTAGAAGAAAGCAGACTTTTTAGCGCGTATATTATTACACATTATATATATATATTATATATTATTTTTTCTCATCTCTCTCTCTATCTATATATATATATATTCTTTTGTTCTCGTCTCTCTCTCTCTATATATATATATATATATGTGTGTGTGTGTGTGTGTGTGTGTGTGTGTGTGTGTGTGTGTGTGTGTGTTCATTTGTTCTCATCTCACTGTGAATGGGTGGGACCCAGCTGCCAATCTGGATGCACGAGTAAACACCTGTTGCAGAGGCACCAGTTACTTAAGTTCGTTGGAGCAGAAGCCATGAAAGTATTTATAGAACAGACAAAGGGAGGCCACATCTCGTCGGTGGGGAAGTGACTCTAGTCGAGTCGCCAAGTCGGTACTTATCACATTACTGATTCTCCTTTGGAGCCTGTCGAGAACACTGAGATGACAGCAGGGGCGCCTGACCATATATGGTAGCAGTATTCCATGCACGGACGAATGGCTGATTTGTATATATGCAGAATGGATTCAGGGAGGAAAAAACATCCTGGCTCGACACAGTGACCCGACCTTCTTAGCCATGGATTTAGCTATGGACTCAATATAGTGGTTCCATTTGAGATCAGAAGAGCGGGTAAGGCCGAGGAGGCGCAGTGTATTGTTCTCAGGGAGATTCGTTTGGTCCATGCTTATGGGAGGCAGGAGAGGTTGCCTGTGATGATTGACAGACAACAGCTTGGTCTTAGTCGCATTGAAATTGACAAGCCACTTCTAGTCCCAATTCACCACAGTGTAGATCCCGTTCAAGGTCAGCAACAAGTTTATGTTTGTCCGCCACGACGGGTTTCTTACTGATGCGGGAGTAAATTGTGGTGTCATCTGCGTAGATGCCTACTTGGCTCTTAATCTCATCTGGGAGGTCATTTATGAAAATAAGAAAGAGCGTCGGGCCCAGGATAGAGCCCTGAGGGACACCAGCGTTTGTGCTGTAAGTTGTAGAGGCATACCTATTCAGGACGACCTTCATTTTGCGGTTATTTAAGAAAGATTGAATTTAATCAAGCAAGCGTCCGGTAACATCGTAACCCCGTAGCTTGCATAGAAGGCCAGAGTGCCACACCCTGTCAAAAGCCTTGGAGATGTCCAGAGCAACAGCACGAGCCTCGCCTGATTCATCAAGGGCCTGGAGCATGTACTCCGTAATGGTTGTTAGCATGTCGGCCGTGGACCTGGCAAAGCGGAAGCCATACTGCCTGTCAGAGTAGAGTTTGTGAGCAGTAAGATGTTGAACTATTTCAGCATTAATTATGGCCTCGAACACTTTCCCGAAAATTGGTAGAAGGCTGATAGGGCGATAATTGGATGGGTCCGAGGGTTCATCTCAGTTCTTAAATACAGGAACGACTGAAGAGAACTTCCAACATACAGGAAAACAGGAAGCATAAAGGCAGTAGTTATACAGTTTAGAGAACAGGGGAAAGTTCAGGAGCACATTTCTTAAGGACTATCACCGGGATTCCCTCGCCACCGCTCGCCTTATGGGGGTCAAGTTTTGAAATTATTCGGGATATTACTGTCGGGGTAATATATACGTCGTACACTTTAGCCTCAGTTTTAATAAGGAAGTCGGGTGAAGGTACGCCAGACGAGTCAAACGTGGAGTTGGATGAGAATCTGCGAGCAAAGCACTCAGCTTTTTCCGCAGATGACGTGAGAACCTCAAATTCATATCATCGTTTAAGTCTTGTCATCGCCATCATCGACTTCGAGGATAATGGGACTTTCTTCGTCTGAGAAAATTACAAATTGTTGCCATTGATCTTGAACAATCTACGAAGCAAAATCATTTCGGTCCTTTGAGTCTACACAACATTCTTTCTTCTTCTGTTCGTTTAAACAGTTGCATTTAATTCACATTTTATTACTAGGTTATTTTCAACATTAGTATTCACCACCAAAATCTGTCTAGCATTTCATTAAGAGCAAGTGAAACGACTCCGAATGAAAGTGAAGAGGCTCATCCCTTAATGTAACAACGGTTACATAATACGAATAATGGGGGGGGGGGGGGTGAATGCAATAGAAAATCGTATTGTATTGTCTGCATTCGTTTAAATAGTATCTGTCTTTCTTTATTATATATATTATGATGAATGATGCTATGTACTTCCGTTTGTTCCGGAAGCTGCGCATTTACACAATTTTTCTTTAAAATGAACTGTAATAAATCTTATTAATATGGCACTAAATGTCGTATTACCAATTTTCTTTTTTAAACAACATATTTATGCTTTATCTATTTTCTTCTGTATCTGCTTATTTTGTTCTTTAAAATAACCATTATAATTGTCTTATCACTGTTCCCTTCTCTTAATATTTTAATTTTTATGTTTCATTTTTATTTCCAATTTTAAATTGCTTTGTTTGTTTTCTTCTGTTGTCTATCAACTCTTTTCTTTTCATTTGCTTTTTATTCTTTCAGACCACATTTCTCCTTCTCTTTTTAGCATTGTATTTTTTTCCTTTTAGCTAACGTTTTTGTTTCTTTAATTCTGCTCTTCACCTTTGCCTCATATATCAATTTTTTGGGTTTTTATTTTGTTTTTGCTTCTCGTTATTCTTCTTCAGTTCTTTTAAATTATTGCTTTCTTTTTCAGTCCATCGGCCTATTATATGCTGTGATGCTCATCTATTTTTACTACTTTAATCAATTTGGATAAATATATTTATAAACGGAATGACACGGAATACGATAAAGCGCAGTAACGTTAAACACAAGACATTCTTTCCCTTTTTTGCTTACCTTATATATCGTTTTTGCTTTTTTTCAAATATTCTCATTCACTCCCCACTTATCTTTACGCCAAGCTTATTGCCGTCTTTTTATTTCCCCATATTCTATTTAATTTTCTCATTCGTTTAATTTTTGGCTCCATCTCTTATATTCATTTTACTCTCGATGCAGTCCATTCTCGCTAATTTCCAAGAAAAGAATCTTGTCAGAATCCTGTCAAATGCAGGTGATAATCTTGGGTGTCATTGACCTAAATTAAATTTCCCTTCACATCAAGGCCTCTCCACTTTCTTCAAGGCATCTTTATTTTTCTTTTCTTTTCTTAAGATTCTTATCCCACTTATTGGGGTCATTGCATAATCGGGAAAATTAATTTAATCATATTTAGATATAATCTCATTTTGACATCTTCGTTAATGAAAGGAACTCTTCATTACACTTCGACGTCCATTGTTTTTGTAGATTCAATGATATTAAGTGCTTCAAAATTCACAGAAATTAACTTTAAAATATCCCTGAGAATGGCGAAATATCTATTAATTCTTCTGAAGCGAAAACTTCCTCTCTTTTTTTTTAATTTTAATATGAAGAATTTTTGTAATTTCGTGTAGTTTTTAACTCTTTATTTTCACCTTTTTTTCCTTTTAGCACAAAGCCCTGGCATGTATATTTTTAACCTTCTTCAGGGTGTCCGGAATATTACGTTAAAAACAACAAAATATTGAGATAAAAGTTCGAAAAACTATACCGAATAATGAAAATTCATCTTTCTGAAACAGAATTATGATATATAAGGAATACTGTCTCATTAATCTTGCAAAAAATGTATAATGAAAGACACGATTTTTCTGCATTTTCTAACATAAAAGGAAGAGAACGAGTCTCGTTTGCTGTCGGCAAATTTAGACATTAATCAGTAAGTTGAAGCGTTCACGGCATTAGCCAAGAAAAAAAGTTCATAACCTGACCTTTCGCTGAGTTCACTGAATGCAGAAGAGAATGATTGCGACATGATTTGCAAAGGAAAAAAAGTATTTTAGAAGTATAAAACGCAAAAAAAGATTTTTTTAAATTATTTTATTTATATATATATATATATATATATATATGAAGTAAAATGAGGTAGCGAATTTTCTCGGGCATAAATAGCGAGGAAAAGAATACTTACAATAGGGAAAATAATTTACAAAATAATTTAAAAAATTAAATATACAGTGGGAGATTAATATATAAAATTGTGATGCTATTATTTATCCCCAATAATATTCTTTGAACTTATTTCATTGAATAAATACGTCCAACGGTTTGTTAAAAGGTTACATGTTCAGGAGTTGGGCTGTGAATATTGAATGTTTGGAGAAGCCATGTTGAATCGGATAATAGTTTGTCAAGACCTATTATAGATTATGCTTGTATTTTAAGTTAAAGATTCATTTTATGCTATATCTTAGGTTGTAGGGAAAGTACTTACGTTTTACCAAAAAGGATATTAAAATAATGTATGTTAAATTCGTATAAATATTATTCATCGAAAGTGTTATCCCTTTCATTCAGAACGACTGCAGCTCACCAAAAAGAAACAACAAATTTTCGATTTCTCGTTTAAAAGAATTTGTATCATTAAGAAAAAAATCAAATTTGAATTACTTTCTTTCAACTTTTATGTTTATGAACGTTCTAGCGGGAAATTTTCTCGGGATCGAAACTAAATCTGTAGATATTGAACAGATTTAATATATACAGATTTTCATTGGTTTTAAATGGTGAATATGGAAGAACCTCTAATCGCAATGATCTTATTTAAGTTATCTCAAAGATTCGCGGAAAATGAGCATAGAAGATTTTTAAAATATCCAAAACTTAATAGAAATAATAGAAGTTTTATTATTAGGAGGAAATACCAACGGAATTTTGGATGCAAAAATTACTTTTTTAATCCTTTTTAAATCCTTCAAAATTTTCGATAACAGTTTTATTTTTCCGGTATCAGCGTTGGACTATAAATTAGTCTGGGGAATTTTCGCATCTTTTTGGTGTGAAAATGTACTGATTTGTAAATTCATACAACAATCAGATATTTATCAGTCTTAAAGAAGGATGCTGCGAATACCATGGGCCAAAGATGTTAGCAACTCAGAAGTTCTAGAGACAATGTCAGCAAAAAAAGGACATTTATACTTAACAAGAAGAGAAAATTGAAATTTATAGAGCACATCATGAAAACAAAGTTTGGAAAAGTTGATATTTACAGGAGGAATTAGATGCAGGAGGGAGAGAGGAAAATAATGCATAAATCTTCAGCGAATGAATGGTGAAACAAGGTTTAGGAGAGATTTTGAAAAATACAAAATTTATTATGCGTTACAAAGAAGAGGAAAGTGCGCAGACCAGCAATCGGCAGCAGATCGTCATGAAGGGACACAGCATAGAGTAAAATTAACAGAATTCATATGAAGAATTAGGCTGCGAATAGAAAAATCCAGACGCAATTTTTATCATCAGAATACAATCAGAACATCAGACATTAAAAAAAGCTTAGACCACTGTTTAAGAGATTGCACAAAAGTTTGCAAGAAATTACAACATGAAAGGCCTCTATAAATGTAGGAAGAAAGAAGAGAGAGGGGGTACTTACGGACGGGTTGCTTCAATATTTATTCATGTATAAAAATACAAGAATTGTGGCACAAGACCGAAAAGTTGGGTAGAGGGTGATACTCACTAACTATCCTAAACACTATCACGACCCTATCACTCATAAACAATTTGCACATTCACCACAAGAACACATCCATCACCCCCTAATCCTTCACACACCACAATACTATAAATTTACAAGGGGTACCTAAAAAGGGGGAAACAAACCCCTGAGGTAAAACGGGTTGCTTCAGCCTCAGGGGAATTGTGCCCAACCAAACTGGAAGCAAGTGACCTATTGATATTTATAGTCTCAGTGAGGGGTATTGTGGGAAGCGTTAGACTCCTTATAAAAATTGTCCTCCGTACTCTTTGGGTTAGTGTTCTTTCGGCCGACGCGTGACTGGTTAATTGTCGTGCTGAAAAATATTACTGTTTTCTTTCTTCTGTTACTAGACCTAGTTGCAGCTTGTTGCAATAGGAGGATTCCTTTTGCAATCCTTACCAGCCTGTTGCTGCTCTCTTCTGGGTTCTCCCTATTTTTTCTGTGTCGAAGATTTTTTTTTTTCGACAAATGTTAAGAAAGCTTGATCTGTATGAACATATACAGGAATCTATACAGATAAGCCATAATCTGTATTGGAGAAAAGACAGCTTGTATTTGGATAGGGAATGAGGTAAGTAAACGAATTTAATTTGTCGAGCGGGATGATTCTAAGAAGATTAGAAGATCTAACAGGATTTATTATCAGCTTTACCAACCTATTCTACACGGATGACATCATTGTGTTGATGGAAGATTAAGACAAACTGAAACAACTGTTAAACAAGTTTGTCAATGAAAGCCAATATCTAAGAAGATAGAATGCGTGATTGTCAACAAAATGGACAGGGTTGGATTAGATAAGTGAATTCTACAACATATCAATTCTTGTTGGGTTATTTAATCTCGAAATTAGTTTTTTTTCAAATAGATAAGACCAAAGGTAAGCAGTATCCATTTTTACAATTGGATCGATAGATAAATATTAGTTGGGCTTATGTTTGAGTCTATATGTAAATGTTGTTCGGGTTTATACTTGAATCTATAGGTATACATTGCTCGGATTTGTACTTGAGTCTATAAGCATAAGTTTATTGTGTCTGTACTTGAGTCAATATGCAAACATTGGTCGTATTTATACACGAGTCTTCGGATTAAAAAGTCATTTTTATACTTATTTATATACGCAAAGATTGACCAGGTTCCTACTTGTGTCTATATGCAAACAATGGTCATATTTATACACAAACTTATAGGTAAAAGACAACTCTCATGTTTATACTTGAATATATACTAATTGATCGGGTTTATACTTAATTCTACAGGTAAATCTTACAATAGTAAATATTTTTTATCGTTTCAACCCAAGCAAGGCGGTACTGCCACTGATGCGCAAGGGGGCTACATAAAAGTAAAAGTTTAAGAGGAGAGTGAAGAGAAAGTCGAACGAGTTACAGGGGGTGTCAGAGAAAAGGCAAGAGAAGGATGGGAACACAGGCGTGAAAACAGTTGCGAAGGTAGAGAGAAAGGCAAAGAACATGATATACAGGGTGATGTAGAAAGAACTAGAATCAAGTGGATAAGAGATGGGTATTGACGGGAAATATTTGGTCGTGTTTTACAACCAATGCCCACAGATTGACCCAAATAGAGTTTCAAAATCGAGAAATGCCATAGAAAAAACTGTTAGCAGAGAATTTACTTATCTATAGGCGAAATTTTTTTGTGTTTATACTCATACTATACAGAAAATATTAGTTGCATTTACACTTAAATCCATAGGAGACTATTGGTCGTCTATACCCGAGGTTACAAGTATGCAACTAGTAGGTGAGCTCTTTCAGAGGGGTCTTACATCTCTACACTCAACGTACTCTATGCACAAAATGAAAAGCCAAAGATGTTAGTTATGTAATAGAAACATCAAAATCCGGCTGGTGTGGAAAATCAACGATCTGAACAAAGTAACAACAGATTATGGAAAGAAATGTGAGAACGCAAAAGAATATCGGAAATGATCAAAACATCAACAATTAAAGAATCAAAAATTATCCTTAAAAGCCAATGAAAGACTGTAATTTATAATCTCCCATACGACAATGAATACAGAACAATTTCATCATACGTGAAGAGAATACTTGGACAGATTTCGACACAGAGATTCGAAGACGAATTGGCATGGCAAAGGACGTGTTCCAGAAGCTGAGTAAAGTACTAACACACAGGAAAATTTCACTTGAAACAAGGAAAAGAGTGCTGGATTGCTATGTGATGTCAGTTCTTCAATACGGCAGTGAATGCTGAACAATATCATTGAAAATGAGGACAAAATTTGAAGCAGCGGAAATGTGGTTCTACAGAAGGATGCTACGGATATCGTGGACTGAGCATGCAAGCAACGATGAGGTATTGGAAAGAATGGCAACAAAAAGGAAATTAATACTGAGCATCAGGAAGAGACAAATGAAGTTCCTGGGACATGCAATAAGGAAGGAGAGCTTGGAGAACCTGATACTGACAGGTCAGACAGAAGGAAAAAGAGTCAAAGGAAGGCAGCGGATAACATATTTGCAGGGCCTGATCAGGTGGATGACGAAACGGGGGTTGCGAGGTGTAACAGAAGCAAACATACTAAGAGCCACAAGGGATAGGGAGATGTGGAGCACATAGAAGAAGATGTGACCAACGGAAATGTTTTAAGAAGAATAAGAACCAAAAAGAATTGTTACATACAAGGAAAACGTGACAGCTGATATTTTGAAATAAATCAGGAGAACGAGATTCATGAATCTAACACTCAAAGTTGCATACAGAAGGCAAGACAAACCGATGAAAACAGCGAGTAACCTAATTTAAAAACCAAACTGATACCCCCTCCTTACTCGTGCAACCAGACTGGCAACAAAGTCCCACCCATTTACAGTTAGATCAACCAAACGCAGCCGACAATTTTACTCCATCAGCTTCTTTTCTCACACTTCCCGCCTGTGGAACTCCCTTGGGTCACTGTGAAAGACCAGGAATTTTTCTCCCTGAATCCCTCTTGCACATCAACCATCCGGCCGTGCATAGAATACTGTTGTCATATCTGGTTAGGCGCCTCTGTTAATCATCTCAGTTTTCTCGATAGGCTCTAAAGGAGAATCTGTAATGTAATTGGTCCCGACCAGGCATCTCGACTCCAGCCACTTACTCACCGGCGGGATGTAGCTTCCCTCTGTCTATTCTACAATTATTTTCATAGCTTCTGTTCCGACGAACTTAAGTCACTGGTACCCCCGCCACAGGAATTTATTCGTGCAACCAGACTGGCAACAAAGTTCCACCCACTTACATTTAGATCAACTAAATACAGCCGACAATTCTACTCTCTCGGCTACTTTTCTCGCACTTCCCGCCTACATCATCCATATATCTTGTTCTTTTCCTTTCTCTCTACCTTCGCAACTGTGTTCACACCTGTGTTCCCATCCTTCTCTTGTCCTTTCTCTGACACCCTCTGTAACTGGGTCGTCTTTATCTTCACTCTGCTCCTGTCTAAACTTTTACTCTTACGTAGCCCCCTGCGCATCAGTGGCGGTACCGCCTTGCTTAGGGTGAAACGATTAACATAATAAAAGAAATAAAGGTGAAAGTATTACTGAAAGCAACAAAAGGTCAGGAAGCTTAGAGAACCTTGATCATCCACGACCTGAAAGGATATGACACATACAAAAAGAACGGCATACGCAAGGTGACGTCACTTATAGTGTTATGGGGAAACACACCTATTCCTCAGATAATGGACTCTTCACTCCTATATTAATAAGAGTTAACGGAAAGTTCATAGGAGTTCTTTCGAGTTCTACTGGAGTTCAGTAGAACTACTAGGCAGTTCCTAACATTTTGGGTACGTTAAGTCGATTTGCAACCGACATAGCACGATTATAACCTTCAGTGCGAAAACTACTCCACAACATATAGAAGCGGACAAACAGCTTTCACTCTAACGGCTTTGTATATATAAAACGAACGAAGCTCCGAAAAAGCTGTTCCGACTCCCCAGATTTTGACAACATTTTTCTAGAAATTTTGTTTTTTAATGTTTTTTTTCTATTTATTAATTCAAAGTGTATCTTCTTGTTTTATGATTTGTAATTATAAATTTGCGATCTCACAAAAACAATGGGTATTGACATTGAATTTAATTCAAAGTGTATCTGCTTGTTTTATGATTTATAATTACTTATAAAAAATTACAAATTTGCGATCTCACTAAAAACGCAATGTGCTAATTTTAATGCTTGATACACGGTAGACAAGATCCATGTGTCCTTAACGACACATAGCCCAGTGGATATAGACGTTGGATAGTTCCTAACTTGACTCTTAGAGTTGTGAGTTCAGTACCAGGCTACAGCAGTGGTGAACTAGTAACTTGCAGGGTTGGAGGAAGATAACTCATTACTTCTAATCGAGGCTTCATATACAGCGGCGATCGAAATAAAAGGTTCGGTTCGAAATTCCTAGCACCTGAAGAAGGCCGGAGCGTACAACGGCCGAAACGTCGTAGAAATGGCAACACAGATAAGGACAATAATGTGAATAATGTAAATACTTTAGACAGGAATGAAGTCTCTAAAAATAAAGAATGGGCTGAATGACAACAGAATGAGTTTGTAACCACACACTTCTTCTTTTCGATTTATCTTTCTTCTTTTTGTTTTAATCATTTCACCCCAAGCAAGGCAATGAAGACACTAAGACACAAGAGATTACTAAGTGTGAAATAATATGAGAAAATAGCATTATTATGAAGAGAGAACCATCAAAGAAGAGGAATTAGGAAGACAGAAGATAAGTATTTCCGCTGCATTTAAACTTTTGAAGATCAAAGCCGACTGAGAAGAACGAAATCCGAAGATAGTTACAAAGTCGAGAAATGCCATAGAAAAAAACTGTTAGAAATGAACTTCACGTTACATCTAACAATTTAAATTGTAAGATGAGTAGATCTTGCTGCAAATCTTGTCAGTCAGTAAGTTAGTCAATTGAGATGCGTGATACACGCTTGGGTGATCATGTCTCGAAAGAAACATGACTGACCGGGTAGAAGATTTTCCCATAATAGGGTGCCATTATTTTCTGCAGTAGACTGGTTGCCAACCAAGACTATAAACTCAATCTGTCCTGCTATTTAACCCATAGCTAAAGGAGAAGAGACGGGTTAATACCTTTCACAAGGGTATTTGCGCGAATGCAACGAATTCAACTGGAATTCGAAATAGGCTCTCCGATTTCTCGTTCGAACCAATATCTACTGCACCACAACGCACATCCGCGATGCTGTTGTGCTTAAATTCATAAATTGTAGATTTCATCGAAGAATTAAAATATTTATAAAAATGACACAGAGAAGCTATATTAATCCGGTGGGAAAGTGACTGAAACAGAGTTGCCAGGTCAGGACCAATGATATTGTAGATATGTATTTTATCAAGAATATCTAAATATATAGCAGAAAGCTCTGGATTAGAATCTTTATTTTTATTTTAAATTAAATTAAAATAATGAAACAATTATATTAATTATATTATTTTGTCATTAGAAAAAAACGTACCGTATATACTCGCAGATACGTCTCACCTTTTTTAACAAAATTTTCTTCAAAAAATAGTGGTGCGACCTATCTACTCGACATACCTGTAAATTCGGCAGTAGTTTTTCAGTAACTGTCATTGCGGTAACGCCTAGACCTAGATCCAAGTACTAGAATGCCTATGCTAAGCATTGGAAAGCTGTCGTCTGAGCAAATCATGTACAAAACAATCCTATCGATTCACAGCTTTATACTGATCTGATGCTGTTAGAAATATATACATTTATTAGAATAAAATTGCATAATATTTCCATTTCCAATCCTTGTATGTTTGACACTGTTTACATCTTGAATTACGACCTTATATATCATGTATCAAACATGCGTATTCGGATATATTTATGCACGTGATATGGTTGCGTTTTCACGCTCCGAGTAAGTTGGTATTCCAAGATTTCGTAGCAAAGCGTAACGTTTCAATATTATAAAAAGAATAATACAATATTTAGGATCCTTGATCATACTAACGCAAAACCGCGTACGACCTTTGCCCTATATCATGTATCGAGCATGCGTATTCGGATATATCCTGCTGACGTTTAATAAATTTTGCTTATATTTGAAAATATGCCGGTACAGTAAAAATGTTTCAGTATTTGTAAGCAGATTTTTGAAATGAATGTAAATATTTTATAACATTTATTTTTATCAATGGGTAGTGTAATTTCACAGATTCCAGTGCGACCTATCTGCGAGTCAAACTCAAATACCTAATTGCCACAAACTAAGGATGCAACCCATTTACTGGTGCGACCTATTCACGAGTATATACGGTAATCATTTTCTCATTTTTACAATACTTTTAGAGTCGATAGCATTAGAAGCTGTGCATAGTTCAATTGATTAAATGAGTTTGAGGAGACGTCAAATGAGTGTCCAGTATATTTATTCCTAGCGTGTGTGTATTTGAGTTTTCTTTTGATTTTTTCTTTCCATTTATTTATTTAATTTTGTTTGTCTCTATAGCAATCCAAATTTGTACGATTTACATTTATGAAATCGATACGGAGCACGAGACAAAGAAAACATAGTCTGTGTGTCATAACATAAACTTATACTCTGAAATGCCAATGTGTAATTAGAAATATACGATTCTAAGGCAATAAAATCATGTATCCGCGTCATCATTAGTGTTTACGCGACTGCACCAAGGGTGCTAAGAGCCAAATGAACTTTACAAGTGATGCCAGATATCAATCTAGATTTCTTCTTCCATGGGTAGTTTCCGTTCAAGACGTTGACAATTATAACTATCCATATTACCTAACAATTTAGCACTCCTTCTTTTAGCGACATTTTTCCTGTTTTTTGTTACCTTGCTTACTTTTGGAAGGCATCTTACTGATGCGCCTTTGTATTTTGGTGTCACATTTTTCATGGAACAGTCTGGAATTATTATCTTCTTTTTTATTATCTGAAGCTATTCAACAATCCATATTCTGCTGATCATTTCATATGCACTTTTTGTCTCTAGTTCTTTTAAAATTATTTAGATGACATCTAGGATGTGCATTGTCGTGCAGTGGATATCGGTTCGGAATGAGAAATCAATGAGCAGAGTTCGAATTCCAGTTGACTTCATTGCATTCACTTACGCGCAAATACCTTTGGGAAAGGTATTAATCCATCTTCTTGACCTAACTACGGATTAAATAGCAGGATAGATTGGTTGCAGAAAGAAATGGTAACCTACTGCAGGAAAATCTTCTGCCTAGTCAGTCTCAAAAGAGACATGATCGCACAAGCGTGTATCACGTATGGCAAATAACTGAATATCTAATACTACATTCTTTTTATATCCTTATTTAATGCAATTGTTAGTATAGTATACGGACTTGTCTCTACATTTACTGGAATGTGCTTAATGGACACTTCCATTTCCTCTCATCCGTTTGCCCATATACTTGTGTTTGGCGACTTTCACGCCCACCACGCTAAGTGGCTGAAAAACTGTCACAGATCTTGCTGGTGTGCACATCATGAACTTTTCAATCACTAATTCCTTTACGCAAGTGGTGGAGTTGTCCGCGCCTCTAATAATCGTAATAGACGTGACTCACTGCTTGATCTCTGTTTCAAATCCGTCCCTGACTGTTGCGATGTCAAGCAGCTCTGCCCTCTCGGAAATTCTGACCATGCGATGGTTTCCGTTAACATCTCCTTTCACTCCCACCCAAGAACCTCAGACCGGTAGAATATCTTACTGCTACCAAAGAGCAGATTGAGACGGAATCCCAATCATTGTCCTGAAGAAATGTGCCCCTGAACACTCCTCTGTTCTCTCTAAACTCTATAACTACTACCGCTCCGCTTCTTGCTTTCCCACCTGCTGGAAGTCCTCCTCCGTGGTTCCTATATATAAAAACTCTGGAGAACCCTCTGACACCTCTAATTATCGCACTATCTACCTACTACCGATTTCTGGCAAAGTGTTCGACGCCATTATCAACGCTAAGGTGGTTCAACATTTCACAGCCCAGAGTCTCTTCTCCGACAATCAGTATGGTTTCCTCTTCATCAGGTCTACTGCTGATATGCTAACGACCGTCACTGAGTATTTTTACTTGGTTCTTCACAAGAACGGCAAAGCTCGAACTATTGCCCTGGATTTCTTCAAAGTATTTGACAGAGTCTGGTATGCTGGTCTCCTACAAGCTGCAAGCTGCAGGACTATGTTATAACTGGACAATTGTTTGACCTAATCCAGTCTTTCCTTTCAAATCGCACAATGAAGGTAGTATTGAAAGAATATGCCTCCCAGTACTATCATACGAATGCAGGTGTCCCTCAAGGCTCTATTCTATGTCTTACGCTTTTCCTGATCTTCATTATCGTTCTCCCCGATGTAATCAGATCCCAAGTAGGCATATACGCTGACGACACCACCGTTTACTCTCGCCTCGATCAAAAATCTGCCGAGGCTGACAAAGCGAGCCTCGCTGCTAAGATTAAAAAGGACCTCCAATCTGTGGTGAACTGAGGTAATAAACGGCTCGTAAATTTTAATCCTTCTAAAACGAAGCTGCTATCTATTAACCATCACAATCGCTCCTATCCCCCATTAGCATGGATCAGGCTAGTCTCCTTGAAAGCAAAACACTGCGCCTCCTCGAGTTAACTCTCTCAGCTGACCTCAAGTGGAATGACTATATCGAATCCATAGGTAAATCCGCTGCTAAGAAAGTCGGTTCATTGTGTAGGGCCAGAAAGTTTTACCCGTTTGAATCCATCCTGTACATATATAAATCTACTATCCACCGTGTATTGAATATTGCTGCCATATCTGCTCTGGTGCCCCTGCTATCCACCTAGAGGTCCTTGACAAAATTCAACGGAGAATCTGTAATGTAATAGATCCCGACTTGGCAGCTCAGATGCAGTCACTTTCTCACCGGCGAAATGTGGTTTCCCTGTGTCTCTTCTACAAATACTTTCATGGCTTCTGCTCCGATGAACTTAGCTCACTGGTGCTTCCTATGTATGAATTTACTCGAGCTACTAGATTAGCAACTAGATCCCACCCTTTTACAGTGAAACCAATAAAATATAAACGCATCTTCTACTCTACCAGCTTCTTTTCTCGCACTTCCCGCCTGTGGAATTCCTTTCCGTTTACTTGCTCCCCCGACAGCTACAATCTCCAGGAATTTAAAAGTAAGGTCAATAGCCATCTCCTATCTCACTGACTCACATCCTTTCTCCCATGCCACTTTCTCGTCACACCAGTATTCTCATCCTTCTCATACTCACTTCCTGACACCCTTTATAAACTGACCCTTTTTCTCATATCTTTTCTCTGTATTTACTAGCCTTCCCACGCAAAGCCAGATGTGACACATGGTCATTTTATAGTGGGTATTCCCGGCCATATAGCCGGACCAAAAAGATGTCTGTCTATTTTTACCGAGTCGTGGTTCTACCCTTCGGCGGAACCACGACTGGGTTTGTGCTCTCTGCTCGGAAGCAGAGAGCGCCCTCTACCCGAAGGCAGAGAGCTGACAGTGTCATAGCGTCGTCAGGCGAGTGCCTAAAACGTTCGCTTCTTCTCATATCTTTTCTCCTATGTAACCTTCCTGCGCACCAGTGGCAGTTAAATACCTTGCTTGGGGTTAAATGATAAAAAATACTAAATGTTAACTTTATGCGGATACGTGGTCGCCATATTTGATACGTTATGACCGAAAATATATTTTTTAATTATCTCGCCCCAAGGAAGGCCATAATGTCATTATAATAAATTAATTTTTGTTGGGGAGAGTGACGGAAATGTGAATGCTTTATTGAGGCGAAGGAAGGAGAAAGAATGGAACAGGATTAAGAAAGACAGAAAATGTCGATTGACTTTACATTCTAATTGTTAACTGGATTCGACATATTGGTTTGGGTGTAACCTTACATCACTACCAAGACTACATAATTACGAAAGGAAGTGAAAGCGAGAAAATAATCGACAAGAACTGAATGCTAGCTCAAGAATATGTCACAACAAGAAAGCACAGGAAATTATACAGTCGACAAAAACACAAGAAAAACGCTACGGTTTGTCTGAAACAAAGATTTGGAAAAATTAAATTCAAAACAATGGAAGTTCACAATCTTCTCAACCTACATAAAAACTAACAATACAGCATTACTGAATGATCTGACTGACGCTGTTGTAGGAAAAGTCAAGGAAAATTCATAAGCCATGAAAAACTCACATCAAACGGAATATCAAACGAGGAGGAGGCATGAAGCGAGAAATGTAGATTTCGAAATGGGTAGAAATTAATACACAAATACTTCTTAGGAGACTGCTGAAAAATGGAGATAATAAAAGAACAGCCGCCATATTAGAAGAAATAAACAAGATATACTGAATCAATGAAAGAATGTTCAAAAACTCCAGACAATAGATTGTCAAATACTGAGTAAACAGCACGTTTCAAAATATTGAAGGCATTATTTACATGGAGGTGTAATGGAAAAGAAAATATTAAAAAATGGAAAAGTAAGGAAAACGAAAACATTTTAAATTAAATATGATACCAGCAAGACTACAAGAAAAGGGTGAAACGGTTGGTAAAAAATACTAAAGAACGTCATTGAATAGAAAAAAGAAAAACATCAGAATATTATAATTATCTGTCTGTGATACGCAGTCATGTATAATATGCACGTAAATTTTTTTAGAAAAAGCATTTCCCGTGTATTATAAACACTGACGTTTTAGAATTTTGAGAAGCTAAGTTTAATCTAAATGTAATGTTTATTCAAATTTTTATCCAGTTTCCGGTTACTAAAAATTTACATTATGTTTCAAAACACCAAATGTAACTTTGTTAGTAAATGTGCGGACATAATCGCAGAAAACGGCAACTAAAAGTACGCACTAAAAGAATGAAAAATATTAGTAAGTACACATTTCAGTCAGTAAGATATCTAAGGTATTACAATTTCCCTTGATTATTATCTGTGAGGCACGGTTGAGCAACAGAATTCCATGTAACACTAAAAATGAACTGAAAGCATGGATTATGACTGTATTCAACAACTGAAACAAGTAGACCGTACAGAAAAGATGCAGAAGATTACGAAATTGTCTGAAGAGCACAGTTGAAGCCAATGATAGTTTTATTGAATAAATTTATTCTTTAGTATTTTAAGATGATTTTGTGTAATTTTGATAAATATATCTGTTAAAATGAGATGTCATTGTTATTTTCATTTTTGCCTAATACAGACGACAATGTACCCATTGCACCCTGTATGTTAATGTTTCCTCATCGCCTATATTAAATTTGTTATAACTGACCCATACGCTGAAATATTTAAAGTATTTAGTATTTACTATTTCCACATCATGTATTCTTATGATGGATTATGATGTGCTATCATTGCTTTCATTCCAATTGCTGATCATAGTTTCTGTTTTGAAAAGGTTCATTAGTTCTATTTCTTGAAATACTTGGTAGAGGATAGCGGCGTAAAACACAAATGGATATTATTACTACGTGAAATATAAAAGAATTGAACAATGTCTATTATTTTTTGGTCACGGGCAGTCAACCAAGGAATGATTCTGCACATATCTTCCCTCGCTAAAATCCGTCTGGTGCCGTATATTACAAATCAAATTTCCATGCACATGCGTGACTCTGCCCATTATTTCGAATATGACGTCTAAGCAATCATTTCAGATAAATGCAGAAAAAATTGAAGGTAATCTTGTACACTGAGGAAAATGGGAACCAGGCAGCTGGTCATCAGTTCCAATGTCCTGAGTAAAAGCTCCGAATGTGGCAGAAAATCAAGTCTAAACTTCAGTCCATGCTGAAGTCAAAGAAACAGAGAGAGAGAAAAAAATATGATCAAGTGGCTGAAGAAGTGCAGAATATCCGACATTGAAATTAGCACAATTGACATGCGTCACAAGATAAAGAAACTCAGCAAGAAGGTGGGAACAATGTCTGCCATCTTCATAACCTGTGTTGGTTAATGTCAACGCTTTATGAAAAATCATAACTTATCAGTTCGTCGCCGGTCTCACATTAGCAGACGACAGTGAAACTGATTAAATGAGATTAGTATCGAGGTGAATAATCTTTCTAAAAAATTGAGTTTCTGGTTTGGGATTTGAACTCTTTCATATGAGACTGCACTATAGATATTTTGTCTTCAGTCACTTTCTCACCAACGTGACTTAACTTCCTTCTGTCTTTTCTCCAAATATTTCCATGGCTACTGTTCTGATGAGCTTTTTACCCTGGTGTACGCACTACATATATTTCAGTGTGCTACGAGACTGGTAACTAGGTCTCACCGTTTTACTGTTGAACAAGCTAGATACAACCGTCTCTTCTATTCTAATAGTTTCTTTTCTCGCACTTCCCGCTTCTCTGCCACCTACGATGATGAAAACGATAAGTTTAACGTCAATCGCCATTTTCTGTCTTCTTGAATCATGTTCTTTTATTGTTCTTTCTCCTCCATTCGCTTGAATAAAGTGTTCTCATTCTTTTCTATACCAAGTTACTCCTGGCGTCTAAGTAGAATTATCGCCTTGCTTGAAATGAAATAATTTTTGAAAAATTATTTTCTGTCATACCGTACCAAATATGGCGACACGCATGTCCGGAAAATGTTAATATTTAGTTTTAATGTACAATAGGCACATTCAAATAAATGTAGAGACAAGTGCGTATAATAAATGTAGAAACAAGTGCGTATAATACGCTAATAATTACATTAAATAAGGAAATAAAAAGACTGTCGTAATTGATATTAAATATATAATTTAAAAAAAAAATAGAAACGAAGAATTCGTTTGAAATAATCGGCAGAATATGAATTGTTGAATAACTTTACGTAATTATGATCCCCGGAACCGTGTTAAGTTTCATATTTGATAAGAAAATGAGAATTTAAGTGCATTAAAAAGAAATTCTCGATTCTTCTTCTATGTGCCCTGTCCCTTCAGGACGTAGGCGATCATGGTTCTCCACGTCTCCCTATCCCTTGTGGCTCTTAGTATGTTTGCTCCTGTTACAACTCGCAACCCCCGTCTGTCAACCACCTGATCAGGCCCTGCAAATATGTTATCCGCTGCCTTCCTCTGTCTCTCTTTCCTTCTATCTGGTCAGTCAGTATCAGGTTCTCCAAGCTCTCCTTCCTCATTGCATGTCCCTGGAACTTTAATATTAAGCATCAGGAAGAGACAACTAATTTCCTTTTTGTTGCCATTCTTTCCAACACCTTATCGTTGCTTGCATGCTCAGTCCACGATATCCGCAGCATCCTTCTGTAGAACCACATTCCCGCTGCTTCAAGTTTTGTCCTCATTTTCGATGATATTGTTCAGCATTCACTGCCGTATTGAAGAACTGACATCACATGGCAATCTAGCACTCTTTTTCTTGTTTCTAGTGAAATTTTCCTGTGTGTTAATACTTTACTCAGCTTCTGGAACGCGTCCTTTGCCATGACAATTTGCCTTCGGATCTCAGTGTCGCACTTTCCATCTCCTGTTACAACACTTCCTATGTATTTAAATTTTTTCTCGATGAGTTGTTATAAAAAGAAGAATCTCTCAGGGACATTCACTGTTTCCTCTGTTATTTGTCATATCTGGGATATCATTGAAGATAATCTGAATAAAATAACAAACGAGGATTTCAGTTTACGAATATGACGAACAAATTATCAGCCTTAATGAATGACTTGTAATATACGCGAAAAAGGAAAAGCCGAAAAGAAAACTTTTAACAGAAAGTGTAATTTGGTATCGAAAAACGTACGGTATTAATAATGTATACAGTCATATGAAAAAAAAATGGACACCCCCAAGAATTATGCAGTTATTTCTTTAAGAAATATCGACATATCTTTTTTCTAACAATATATACAGAAATATTTTTAAGCAGTATGATGATCGCCCAAGGAATTCTTAAAGAAAATGGCAACAGAAAGAACACTTATATTCAGAGTCAGAAAAAGATAGCTGAAATTCCTTGAAGATATAATAAGATCATGGAAAATTGTCAGAGGCTATATCAAAGGTAAGTGAGATAAGGAAAGGCAGTAGGCCACCTACCTGACAAGTTTGCATAAATGAATGATAGAACGGGAGGTGGGAGGCTTGGCAAAGAGTGAAACACTGCTGACAGCTGCAAAGAATAGGAATTTTTGAAGAGCCATGATTATCAACGTCCTGAAAGGACATGGCGCATAAAATGATGTTAGAACTGAAAGCCTTAAAGAGAATATCAACAAAATGGAACACTTGAAATTCAGATGAGAGCATGATGCCCGAACATAATGCATAGACTTATGAGTGTTTTCAGAACGGTTGTCATTGCTCTGTGTAGAATATAGTCATATGAAAACGTTTGGACACGACCCAAAAATATGCAGTTATTTCTTTTAAGAAACACGGAAATATCAATACTTGATCTTTTTTTCAAACAATATCTACAAAGTGATGATATAGAACAGAAAAATAAAAATGTTACTTTATTTATTTCAGAAAAACTTACCAAAAATGTCAATTTCTACTGAAGAAAAATGCTGTCATATCTGATCGGAAATGAACTCAATTAGACGTTTTCTGTAACTGTCTATGAGTCTCTGACATTGATTGTGAGAAAGTTTATCTCATTCCTCAATACAATAATGTTTCAGCTGTGAGCATCAGGAAGAGAAAGCTGAAGTTCCTGGGACATGCAATGAGGAAGGAGGGCTTGGAGAACCTGATACTAACAGGCCAGATAGAGGGAAAAAGAGACAGGGGAAAGCAACAGATAACATATTTGAAGTACCTAATCAGATGGATGACAGAACGAGGATTGCATGGTGTAACAGGAGAAGGTGTGATAAGAACCACCAGGGATAGGAAGACGAGGAAAGCAATGATCGCCTACGTCCAGATGGGACAGGGCACATAAAAGAAGAATATGTTTAAACAAGGAAGTTTTTAAAAATTTGCAACAGAAAGAACACTCCCTCTTTGCTTTTTAATCATATCCTCCTATACAAGGCATTCAATCTACTAATACACAAGATTTTACTGAGTGTGAAAGAATAAAAAACTGAGAAACATTATTAAGAAACGAAAACAATAGTAGAATGAGCAAGGAGACAATAGATAACGATTGATATTACATTCAAATATTTTACTTACTATTCATATTATTTTTCGACTGTTTAGATACAAAGCTTTAGTTAGAAAAAAGACATCAAATTTCGGTATTAAATGATCCAATGGGTTGATATACCGTAAAACAAACCAAACCAAACATGTGGGAGTGTCTTAACTTTTCCCTCAGAAGAAAATTACATTTTTATTAATGAAATTTTCCAAATAAATAAAAAAAAAACATTAGGACCTCACACTTGCTTTTTAGTGCCTTTATTACCTTTGGGTTAAATGATTAAAAAGACATATGTTCACTTAATTATGTTACTTCCATCTTTAAATAATTTATCTAAACTTATTTATAAATGAAACTTTGTCTGTGTGTGTGTGTGTCTGTATCCGTTACCTATAGACTCCGAAACGACTGAACTGATTTTCTTGAAAATTTACACAGTAAATTATTAACGTCTGCGAGTGTTCTAAGCTAGGTTTTGTGTCGAGGTACCCCCGATAAATATCGAAAATCGAAAAAATCGGGTTATAGAAAGAGTGGTCCGATTTTAATCAAATTTGATACACTCATAGACAAAGACATAAGAAACGATATTCAGAAGTTTCAAGGTTGCTGCTCTTACAATACTGCAGAAAATCGATAATATATTCATATATAAGGCAAGATGTTTGTGTGTGTGTCTGTTTATCTGTCTGTATGTTCTTTATACAAATCCACAATTTTTATCCGATTCTCACCAAACTTCACACAAATATTCTTGAGGCTGAGTCTGAGCTCCAGGACCATGGATTAGTTTTAAAGCTTTCATTACACTCGAGCAACGCCGGGATATACTGCTAGTGTCAGAATAAAGAGTAAATATCCAAGTTTTAAATAGGTTAAAAATGCAAAAATATTCATGGAGTGTACTAACATTTTTTAACTGACGGTGAATGCATAGTGGCAAACTCGTGACAACACGAGGGACTAAATAATAGGGTATTATATCAAGGAGGACGTTAACGCCTGAGTGACTACAAAAATTATTTGCTTTCCAAGATTAACGTCCCGTCTTTAGCTTTCCATCTCGCATTTGTCAGTCTCTTCGTGAAATCAAATCTGATCTCAACACAAACAGGCTCAATTGCAAAATTCTAAAGTACACCTAAGAATCCTTCACAAGTCGATTTTGCACGCTAACTTGCCATGACTAATATTTTCATAGATAAGCCTGTAAATGCATTTAAAGAAAGCAGACGTTACTCAATATTCGGTACTCAAGTTGATTTTTCTTTTTAATCAACTCAAGTGAAAACTAAAAGGTTTATATCTAGTTGCATACCCAACGCAGTACACATTCCTCCCTGGTCTTTCAAACAGGAGTAGATGTTTATCACTTCTTTCCTTTTCAGGATTGGGTTGCCAGTTCCTTCTAAAATTTTCTCATTCCCAATAACCCCTTGCGTTTTAGTGGCATTATCAATTTGCTTGGTGTGAATTAATGTGTGTTGTGGCGCAGTAGATATCGACTCGGAACGACAAATCGGGGAGCCGAGTTCGAATTCCAGTTGAATTCCTAGCATTCACTTACGCAGAAATATCCTTGGAATAGGTATTATTCCGTCTCTTCCCTCCGGTTAAATAATAGGACAGATTGGGTTATATAGCCTTGGCTGACAACCAGTCTACCGCAGAAAGCAATGGAAACCTACTGCGGGGTCATCTTCTGTCCAGTCAGTCATGTCTCTTTCGAGACATTATCGCCCAAATCTTGTATCACGTATGGCACTTAACTTACTGGTGTGAATTGATTATGAAAAAATAAATATAGCAACTCTCATATTATCGATAAATATGCTAAGTTGGTGGCTAACATTTTAAAAGTTTACCAATAAAGTGACTATAATGAAATAGGTAGTTAATTGGAGAGAGTGTGCGTTGCAATGTAAAGGCTCAGAGATGAGAAATCGGGGAGCCGAGTTCGAATTCCAGTTGAATTCCTAGCATTCACTTACGCACAAATATCCTTGGAATAGGTATTATTCCGTCTCTTCCCTCCGGTTAAATAATAAGACAGATTGGGTTCTATAGCCTTGGCTGGCAACCAGTCTACCGTAAAAATAAACGGCAACCTACTACGAGAATATCTTCTGCCTAGTCACTCATATCTCGAAAGAAATATGATCACCCAAAGCTCGTATCACGTATGGCAATTAACTGACAGATTGATAGCTATTTTATATAATAACATTCAGAAGCTTAACATTTATCTAGAATCCAATACGGGCTACTTCCAAATTTGACAGAATTAAATTTTTTAACGCCGTGTCCTTTTAAGTCGTGGGTGATTAAATCCCCCACCCACGGATTTTTCTTTATTGCTTGTGAATTGCCTTGTATTTTTGCGAAAGATCGTCGATACAAGCATGCATTTCATATTGTCGCAAATATACATTTCATATTTTTCTCCGGGGTTTTGAATTTAAAGCTTTACTTCTGTTGAAGCGGTTACCACCCAAACTAGAGAACCTAGTCTAGCATGCTATTCAATCCATAGCTAAAGAGAAAAGAAACAAACTCATGCTTTTCCAAGCATATTTGTGCGAAAATGAACGCAGCAGATGAGCCCGTAATTTGAAATCTGATCGCCGATCCCACTTTCCGCACCAATATCCGTTACACAACCCCCACACACACACCTAAGCAAAATCAGCACTGTCTTAAAATCGCAACTATCTTAACCACTAAAATGACATACATATTCGTTATCATATTCACGACATTTCGACCCTTGTACGGTCCGGCCTTCTTCAGCAAATATACGTTAGAATTTCAAACCGAACCCTATATTTAGTCCACAGATTATTCTAGTGCCATGTCTTTTCTAGATAACCCAAGTTTCAGTTAATTCCCTTCAATAATTCAACTCTCCAAGTAGACATTGGTTGAAGTAATCCACTGATTTAACCAAAGGAGTTGCGAGTTCAATACCTGGTCATAGCAAAGAAGAGAGAGAGAATTGACTTACTGAAAGGAATTAACTAAAACTAAGATATCCAGAAAAGACATGGTACGTGGAATTAGAACAATCGTGGAGCAAATAAAGGGTTAGGTACTGTTCAAAATTTGAACGTATATTAGCTGAAGAAGACCAGAGTGTACAACAGCCGAAACTTCGTAAATATGGCAATAAAGATGAGGACAACAGTTCGAATAGTGTAAATAGTTACAATAACTCACCTAAACAATATAGAGAAATCGATTTATATACTTATTTTACTTTGCAGTTAAATTAACGAATATTGAAAATCAATCGATTTTATTAAAATTTTGCAAAACACCAGTTATTTATTTTCTACTGCTATTTCAATAATTCCGAATTGCGCCAAAGAATAAAATTTCAATTTCAATTCAGGATATATTTTCCGCGTTGTCAATCTCGTTCTTCGAGAACTTTACATTACCAGTAGCTGATAAATCTACATGGAATTCTCTTTCTTTTTATCTTTTCATATGGGATATGGCCAAAGATGACGCACCATCAATATCTATTGGCTTAAGATCGACCACAAACTTTCTGTTACTGCTGTAAAAAGTAATGGCAAGTTGCCGCGACAATATGAAATGTATATTTGTATCGACGTTCCTCAATATCTGAGATGGACAGAAGCCAAATAGTAATATGCAAGATATGCACTGTGTTGGTTGGTCCTCGGTCACTGACAATGCCGAAGAAAAAAAAACGAATGTTTTGTAACCAAAAACGGAAACTTGCTTCCACTACCCTTACTAATTTTCAAGGTTGTATTAAAACAACGACTTTTTGAAATTTCTTGCACCTTACCGCGTTCGATGAGTAATTTTTTTTTGCTGTTTTTTTTAATAATCATTTAATTCCAAATAAGACAGAACTGCTACTGGTGCGCAGGGAGTTACAGTAAGAGAAAAAACAAGGTACAAGAGATATCGAAGAAAGGATAAGAGATAAATGGAAATCAAGGCGATATAAGATGGCAATTGACGTTGCATTTAAACTTTTGGAGATTGTAGCTATCGGATAGGCAAGTAAATGGGAGGGAGTTCCACAAACAAGAAATTCGAGAAAAGAAACTGTTAGAGTAGAAGAGAATGTTACATTTAACGCTTTCTACGGAAAAAGAGTGGGACCATGATTCCAGTGTAGTAGCACGCGTGAATACATGTCGTCCGGGAACCAGGAAAAAATAACTCGTGAAAGCAGTTGCCATGAACATACTTGTAGGAAAGACAGAGGGAAGCCATATCACGTCAGTGAGAAAGTGGCTGAAGGCGGGCTGCGGAATCGATTATATTGCAGATCCTACTTTGGATTTTGTCGCGAACCTCATGATGAATAGCAGGAGCACCTGACCAAATATAGTAACAGTATTCAAAGCACGGACGAATGGTCGATTTATAAATGTGCAAAATGGATTCTGACGAGAAAAACTTCCTGGCTCGATATAGTGACCTAAGCTTCCTAGCAGTAGATGCAGCTATACATTCGATGTCGTCATTCCTACTGACATCGTTTCAGAAAGTGACGCCAAGGAGGCGCAGTGTGTTGCTCTCTAGGAGACTAGCGACATCCATTCTTATGCCATCAGCTGTGATTTCTTGGAGCGTTTAAATCTTTCATCCCAGTTTTAAAAAAAGAATCTATTTTAACTGGACTATTTGTCTGAGATTATGTACATTTCTTTTAACCGGAAAATATCTTAGCAGTTTTTAAGCATAAATTATTATTACAAACAATTTGACATATTCTATTAAAGAAAAGCAACCTACACTTAAAATAATCAGATTTCAAACTTGTCACAACACATTAAGTTGTATCTAGACATCTGGTTCTGTTGATATGACGTCATAGAACTGCATCGCTAATTTATAACCTGTGCCTGCTATTCCGTGACCGTTCTCGTTGCATCGCAATCTTTTATGTCAACATACCAGAATATCATCTTTGATGGTAAATATCTTTATGTTAATGTCCATACAACCGTTCTGAAGATGGCTCATGTGAGCTGAAAGCTTAGATGAAGAACCAGCGTCATACAAATATCCAAATGTTGGACAATGTTTGTCTTTATTTTCAGCTGAAATTAAAGCCAAAATACGATGTTTAAAGCAGATCATGATTAAACATAGTAGACATTCATTGTCTCTTATATTTAACAATATATGTTTAAATATATACACACACATATTAGAAAAATTAAGGCAGACACGTTATTTCATGGTAAATCGAAAGTGTAGGCGTATTTCAGGCAAACTATCATCAACTTCCGTCTTTATTGTACAAAGGATTTTACACGAATAAGATTCACAAAGACCTAAAAAACAAATAAAAATTACTTAATTTAATTAATTTCTTAAATTTTCTCTTTTAAGTGAGCGACCGTTATTTTTATTCGTTTTTTAGGTCTTTGTAAATCTCATTCGTGTAAAATCCTTTGTTCAATAAAGACGGAAGCTGATGATGGTTCGCCTTATATAGGCCTACACTTCTGATTTACTATGAAATAACGTGTCTGCCTTAATTTTGTTTTTATTTGCTCTATATGTATTTATATACATATATATTTAGAGCTCTCTTAAAGAGTTATCCTACCACTGTATGTACAGGATACTCCTTTGGATTCTTCTATACCCACACCGCTTGCTAATATATCCATTTCGGTCGGGCTTCAATCCTGGGTAAAAAAGCAATCGGAGTCTAACCGTACTGATGAGCTGTGATACGGCGAAACAGATCTGTCTGCGGATGACTATATATATAAACTCCAAAAGTAGGTGAACAGTAAATGATACCATTTATTTTAAGATTACATATAGAATTATTTTTACTAACACAATTATTACATTGACAAATTGCATTATGTACAATAATACAAAAGCCCTTAAATTTTATCAACGCAGGTGCTCAAACTGTTGTCCATCGCAATTTACGAAGTTTTAACGTTTACCCCTCATGTTCCATCAAACATTTTTGAATAAATCTCTTTGTGCATTAATTCTTTAATGTAATTTTTCAAATCACAAACACTTCTTGGTTTTCGAATATAAATTTTTTTCTTGAGTACTCTGCAAAAGAAGAAATCAATTGGGGCCAAGTCAGGTGAACGTGCTGAACAATCAATTGGAGATCTTCGGCCAATCCATTTTTCAGGAAATGTTTCATCAAGATACTCACGGACTGCTCTTGCTCTTGTAGATGGGGGATATCTAGTCGGATATATAACCGATACACAAACCTATTCCACGTACTTTTGGATCACCATATATATATATATATATATATTAAAAAAGGATTAATTCAAAGATGTTGAATGGCCATTTCGATATGAAGATCCCCACGGGGGACGACACATCACCTCAGCAACAGAAAAAACCTTTCAGAAACTGGAGAAAAATTAGTCTACTTTTCCTTTTTAAATAGATTGCAAAGAAATTAAAAAATAAATAATAATAAAATAAAATTTAAAAAAAAATAAAAATAAAAATAAAGGGAAAGAAAAAGAAAACGAAAAAG